>CM028361.1:18975950-19504010 GCA_016624345.1 Platycodon grandiflorus
TACTTTAAGTGATAAACTGACCAATTTTTTTAAAACTGCCCCCCGTAAAAATCTACACAACATTTTAAACATTATTTTTCTTTATTTTTGCATCATCTTTCTCTCTCTTTGTTTCTCTCATTTTCTTTCTTGCCCAGTTCATAATAAAAAGACAAGATTAATATAATTTTTAAATTTATTTAAATTATTTATGTCATTGTTTTATCAATATTTTTTGTAATCGCTGAATGTAGGCACAACGAATTTCAGCCTCATCTCGATGTGAAAATTCAAAAGAAAGTGACAACTTTTTAGTATAATTTTGAGCATCGCGATTCATATTTTAATACATTACAAGTGTACTGTTGTGCATTAGTATTATTTTGTGCATCTTGATGCAAGCGTAATGTTATGTATCGTGACGTACAAAAATAGAACTCTTTTGTGCATCGTGATTCGTGATGCATTTTTGATGCATCGCAAGTGTAATGTGTAACATGCATCAAGTGTAATGGATAAATAGTATTTTTTGTACATTGCGATGTATTGATTTATTTGTGCATCTCGATGCATAGCGTATTTATTTCACATTTTTTAAGGAAAATTTGTGCATTGTGATACATTAATTTTGTACATCGCAATATATAACGTGTTTATTTCATATTTTTTTAAAATATAGACAATATTTCACCATAATTTTTTTTTCTAATTTAAAATAATTATAATAAAATTAAATAATTAAAAATTATCTAAAAAGAACCGGCCGAATTTCTCCCTAAAATTAGATCAGCCTAACCAAATTTTAAAGGAGACAAGGCGCGTGGCTGGCTTCCTCACGAGAATGGATAAACCGAAAAGCATTAAAAATGGAAAAAAGAAAGGTTGGTTTTTGTCTCCTTTTCTATTTCAGTTAAAAAGAGTTTGCTTGGTGTGGAAACCTTTTTTTGGAGTCCACAATGGCTGACAATTATTCTAAGTACATGAGGACAAGTCCAACGATAACATAAGTATCAAATATAAATTTTGATACCTAGTCGAAAGTTTAAGCATTTCAAATACTTAAAATAACAGTTAACAAATTTTGTCTTATTTTTTAGTAGTATCATATGTAATGACATTTAACAAGAGTTAAGGAGTCAAGGACAATCTTCAGGGCAGGCCCAACTCTCACAGAGGCCTAAAGCGAACTTTAAAACAAGGTTTTTTTTTTTTTTTAAAATATTAATAATATTATATTTTTATTTCAAATTTATCTTTCGTGCTTTTGGGGATTTAAAATTATTTATTAAATTATTGTAATCGATTTCATTTAACAATTTTTTTTAAAATCTATAATAAAGCTTGTTCACTTAACTTTTGTTTAGACATTGTTGATCTTAGATAAATTTTTTAATTTAAATTTTGAAAAACTTCTTTCTACTGAATTAACATATACGGGAATTATTAACATTATTCTATAAGCGATGTACGCATTTGAAAAATAATCAAGCCTTATTATATTATTAAGTATGATAATTGGTGTATCATTTCTCACTTGTGTAATTTCTCTTAAAATAAAAAAAAAATGTATGTTTCAAAAAATTAAATTAAAAGACTATAAATCAAGACACGAGACAAGATAAAAGAGAAAAGTTAGAACAATGAAACCTGATTGTCAAGAAAATTCTTCGGACTTTTTGGTGCTTGCTTGTTGAGTCAAATACTACAAAAAAAACTACAAGATTTCTGCAATAATTTGAAGAAAAAAAGATAAAAAAATTGTAATCACAAAAAAAAAGAAAAAAAAAATCCAAACAAACTTCAATAAAATTATAAAAGATTAAAAGTCAAAATTATTTCACCTGTTGTGAAGCGACAGAGATGGTGGAACGTGGAGGGGTGAAGGGGCGGAACTAAGATGACAATGATGGGTGAAAACTGGAAAAAAAAAAAAATCAACTTGAATTTTTGATAATTGACCATAGAAAGTCCAATTATTGTTTATTAAGGAAGTATATATATGCTGCTACCATAATTTTAGTGAGAGGTCTCCAATTCTGACTAAGATCTCCTTTATTAACGTGATGGATTGGAGGCAACGGTTACTTCCTTTTTTTCATCACTGCAGCATGTGATATTTGATGTGCTAGGAAGGCTTTTTGATATGCTAACCTCTATTGGGCTGAACATATAAAATAATGAGTCATTATGGATAGTAAAAAAAAAATTGAGGCCTAATATTTTAGGAGGCCTAAAGCCCATGCCTTAGTTGTTTTACCCTTGGGTCGGCCCTCACAATCTTTGTCGCATGTAGAAGAGTATCGTATGCAATGACAATTAACAAGAGTCAAGGACAATCTTTGTCGCATATAGAACTCTTCTTGAAGAAACTAGTGTTCAGCCATGGACAATTATATGTTGTAGTTTTAGGGTAACAAACCGTTCTGTTATGAAGATATTGATATGCGATAAAGATGAAAAACCAACAAATATAACAACAAATATTGTGTATAAAGAAATTTTTTAGAATCTATAATAATTTGTCTTACAATGATATATCTTTCTTTAAGCTATTCTCCTTAATTTATTCCTTTAATTTTACTTTTCCTCTTCATTTTGCTTATGTATAGATTAATTTAAAAAGATATATGTCGTGCGTTAAACGCACGAAGGTAAAAACTAGTTTATATATAAAATAAAGCCAAGAAGTGATAGAAATCATAGTTAGTAAATTTGCGTATAGTATGCATATAATACATATACGTACGAATAATTAAAAAATACTCCTGTTTACCATACTCAAATCTAACTTAATTAAAAATACTTTTACTTTTGGGTTGAATCGTATAGTACACGTATATTAACATGAAAATAATAATTATGAAGTCTAAAAAATATTATTTGTTACTACGCATATTTTGAAGTACACACATAAGAGTATATATGTTTAATCATGCTTTCATTTAGCTATTAACACATAGTTATCTTGTCATAAATTGTAATAATATGAAAATATTAAGATATTTAAATCTAAAAATGATAAAAATATAAAGAATTTCATACAGAATCTGTATTTTTTTGTCCCGTACATTTCAATCATATTCATATTATATCTGTACAAGCATATAAAAATATTTTTACTGTTTACGAATTTTTTTGCCGTAACTTTGAAAAAAAATCGTATAAAACTTGTATATTTTTTTTAACAAAATATTATACACATTTCATATTTTACTAACTATGATAGAGATAAATTTGTTATATATGGAGGCCGGCTTCTAGAAATGCCCAGAGATAACAAAGTATTTAGGTTCTACTCAATAAAATAGATTGGTCCAATTAAGAAAACGTAATGTTCAGTTCGCCTCAACATAGATTGTTATGATTAAGAGTCTGTTTGTTTGTGCGTTTTGGCCAAAATGTAATGTTAAAACGCAGCTTATTCCTTAACTTAGCATTTCAATGCTGCGTTATAAAAAGCAGCGTATTTAAAACGCAACAGCGTTTTAAAACGCTGAAATTCTAACTTTTTTTCTAAAATGCAGATTTTAAAACGCAGTAGGGAATAAAAAGCTGCCTTTTGATATAATATCCCAAACACATTTATAAAGAAAAAAACTACGTTTTAAATAATCTGCGTTTTAGAAATGCTGCGTTTTCAAAATACAGCGTTTTTAAAACGCTATACCAAACAGGCTCTAAGAAAATGTATTGTTTTAGTGGCGTTATGGGTCCATCCAATCGGTTTGATTAGATTTAAATAACTACGGTATAAGTAAGAGGTACAGCCACGATGCTTCAAGCAATTTCAGTTGACCTTTGACGATATTAAAACTGCTTTGTAACAGATACTCCTTCAGAAAATTTCTTTTACACGCCAAGAACGCCCCAACAGGCCAATTGATCCCATCCAAGGCCCATTAGTACTTAAATTGACTGAATACCTTAGTAGATACTCCCGCCACCACCGTTCCTAAATTATTGTTTTTTTTATTTATTCGTTTAAAAATAATTATTTTATTTAAAAAAAAATTTTAGAAAAATATTTTTATAATTTTATCTTTATTTTTTTCTACTTTAATTATGGGGTACATGCACATGAATAAAAAAAACTACACACTATATTAATATTAATAATTAAGTCAATAATTTTTTCTTAATTCATGACTTCATGTACCAGGTCAAATAAAACAATAGTTTAGGGACGGAGGGATTACTATTTAGAAAGAGTAGTGCTAGATCAGCAAATTTTGTTTATAGATTTGGTTTACAATAAGTAGCAATGTGTTGTACAGTACAATTTGTCAATACATCAATATTATACCGTACAATATCTTACAGCTTGCCAATAAACCAAATTTGTAAATAAAATATGTTGCTCTATGAGAATGTTTAGAGTAACATAATTTATCCACAGAATTGGTTATAATGCATTGTAATGTTTTACAATACAATTATTGATGAATTAATAAATTAAATTTGAAGCTTGATATAAACCAATTCTATTGACGGATTTGGTTGCTCTAGAATGATTCATGAATAAAAAAGAGTGACTAATATTTCCAGAACACCATGACTAATATGTACCGGAAAATTAGTTAAAGCACGGAGAAAACTCCTAAATGAATTTTTTTTTTTTTTGGGTGCATAAGGAAAAAAAAGTCCATTCTACTCAACTTCTCACCGCAGAAAAAAAGTGG
The DNA here is from genome assembly GCA_016624345.1 of Platycodon grandiflorus. Lineage (NCBI taxonomy): Eukaryota > Viridiplantae > Streptophyta > Magnoliopsida > Asterales > Campanulaceae > Platycodon > Platycodon grandiflorus. The sequence continues at coordinate 18,980,609 of CM028361.1, forward strand.
TTAATTTAGATATTGAAACTCAAGTCCTACCACAGTTAGTAAAATACGGGATATGTATAATACGTTAAAAGAAACGTACAAGTTTTATACGGTTTTTTTTTCAAAATTATGGCGAAAAAATTTGGCATAATAATATGTAAACGGTAAAAATACGCTTGTATGGATATAATACAAATATGATTGAAGTGTACGAGACTAAAAATACGTCATATTCTGTATGAAATTCTTTATATTTTTATCATTTTTAAGGGGTGGCCCAGTGGTAGAGCTGGGGCTTTACAGAGTGTGAGGTCTCAGGTTCGATCCCTTCCCACGCCCCCTTAGGACATAAAAAAAAAAAAAATCATTTTTAGGTTTAAATATCTTAATATTTTTACATTTATACACTCTCAAAGCTATTATTTTCATATTATTACATATTTATGACAAAGTAACTATGTGTTAATAGCTAAATGAAAGCATGATTAAACATATTTACTCTTATATGTGTACTTCAAATAATATGCGTAGTAACAAATAATATTTCTTAGACTTCATAATTATTATTTTCATGTTAAATATTTAATTTGATCAATTCGAACAAGATTAATAATATAAATTGAATAATTTTAATAATAAAATTATATCAAAATTTGGTATATATCGAGTTTTATAGTTGAAGTATAATACGTTTAAAGTTTTATACGTGTATTACATGATTCAACCCAAAAGTACGAGCATTTTTAATTAAGTTTGGTTTGAATTATACGATAAACGAGAATATTTTTCAATTATTTGTGTTATACACGAATTTACTAACTATGAGTCCTACTTATTTGGGTAATTAAAAAGTTTACGGAGCAATTAACATATCTACACCAGCAGTTTCTTAAAGGGAGATGTCCCAATTAAGTTCCAAGTAACGATGTCCATATCATATGAGACTATATATAAATATGGATCGGAGTAGTAATCAAGAATGAATCTATATATCCATGCATGATGGAGTATTTATTTTCATCTGTCAATGTGGTCTTGCCGTTTATATTTGAATGAAAGAAATATGGTTCGTTCCAACTAAGGCATTCCCATATATACTCTATACCTATTGGAAAAATTCTGCCCATATTGTTGGAAGTAAGAAGATGAAATTGCAAAGAAAAGGGGGTTCCTATCCTCCTAATCATGGCCTATGATCTTTTATTTAGTCAAGCTAGCAACGGTAAAGATGTCAGTCAGTCAGTTTCTGTGCTTTTTGTTGTGTTAACTTTTTTGGTTGGATTCTTCTGTTTTTTCAATTTTCAAATCAATGGATCGACTGTGAAGAAACAAACCCATTTATTAGCCGTTGGTAATGGTACGTGGTGGTCCTTTTGGCAGTTCTCAAAGGAAAGACCAAAAAAAAAAAAAAAATATGTTGGAGACAGTACACGTTAAGAAATACTTACTGTATATAATGAGAGAGAGCTCAATAGCCTTTTGTTTCTGAATTGCTAAGTTTAATTTATGGTACATGATACATCTAATCTGGACTGTCTATATGCTTCCTTCTTTGTCAACTTGATTCAAGTTTGCAGCTAAATATTGTTAAAAAGATTAAAACTTTGAGTTATTTTAATCTGAATTTCAATTCTCATTTTAATTGCAGGATAACAATATCTAGTCACTTCACTTGCAATATCATATAGGTTTGTGGTGGTGGTGGTGTGGGCTTGGGCCGGATTTGTTACGATTCACAGACACTTCAAAGTTTCAATTAGTAGTCACTTCTCAGTTATTTTTAACTTTTTATAAAATAAAATATAAAAAAACACTTTTGCACTAGAGTTTACACCTCATCTCAAACAAAAATAATGATCAGTTTGACTTCGTGATATAATGACTTATGATTGAAAAAAAGAATAAAAAAAAAGTTGATACGGCTGAACCAAGAGAAAATCTAAAACCACAAAATCTCAAGTCATTAAAACGTGAATGAGGATGTTCCCGTACTGAGCTTTTTATTTTTATCCTGCAGTTTTGAATGAAAGAAGGGGATTTCACATTCGCTCGATAAGACTTTACTTCATTGCCCTACAATACAAATCATATACTGATCAATCAATAAATTACGGAGTCGTTTGATAGTTAGCATTAAGGCCAAATAAGATTAATAAGTCGAATAGTCGAATATTTAGTACGCAATAGGCAGTCGGGACTAATAGCATGAGCTATCTGGATAAAGTCTTTATTCTCTCACTAATAATACCAAGGTTGAGGGTGGACACTAAAAAAAATATGTGACTAACATTTTTAATTTTAAAATTACCCAATTTATAAGTGAGAATTAATAACGAGGACATTAATAGTACCAAAATGAATAATACTTCTTATCCTTATCCAACTACTAAACAAACCCTACGGAGCCGTTTGGTAGTCAGGATTAAGACTGGATATGATTAATAATACGAATTGTCGGATGTTTGGTACGCAATAGGCGGTCGGGACTATTAGCACAAGTTATTCGGATAAGGTCCTTATCCCCTCACTAATAATACTAAGGGAGAGGAAGGTATTATTAGCACCCTCACTAAAAAAAAAAAACACGTAATTAACATTTTTAATTTTAAAATTACCTCCTATATATAAGTAGTGATTAATAACAAGGTCACTAATAACACCAGGATTAATAATAATGATTATCCTTGCCTAACTACCAAACAACATGACACATGTTGTTTCATTTTGGCAGAGAAAGCAATGGGGCTGAAATTTTTAGGCAATTTTCAAAAGAGTAATGCTATGGGCATCTAAAGAGTATCAAATTTTTTACACCAAATGATGTGTCAGTTGATGTGATGCATTAATTATAATTTTTAATTTTATTTTTTATTCCACATCAGCTGCCACTTCAGCTGACACATCATTTGGTACAAAAAATTTAGTACTCTTTAGGTAACCATAGCATTACTCTTTCCAAAATGATCTTAGAGTGGAGAAAGATCAATGTCTAAGAGATCAGATTATATTCAAGGGTCAAATTCGGGCCGATACCTTTTACACAATTTTTAATCGCTTTAGTCCAGCATAATTATTTTAAACCGAAAAATGATATTTTTATTGCGAAATGTCGTATATGCCCTTAAAAAACACAAAACATGCATGCTATGTATCGCAAAATAAAAATTCGATGCATCGTGTAACACGTACGCAATGAATCGGCTTCCCACTCCAACAAAAGAACGCTATTTAATGCTTAACACAATAACACTCGCACACAACCCTCTAAACTTTCAAAAAATTTAAAACATTTGGCGATTTCAAAGCAAGAAACATCAAGCGATTTCAAAGCAAGCAAGCAACATCGGGCGATTTCAAAAAGCAAGCAAAAATATCTTCAAAACTAGAACATAGCATCAGAACAAGGAAAACACAAATACACGAAGTTTAAGAAGTTTTAGGTATATAATACATTTTATAGATGTACATTTTGTTTACAACTTCCTGAATAGAGTGAAATATGTATACATTTGCATAAAAAATTTATTTTTGATGCATCGCGATGCACTATTTAAAAAAAATGGTGTCATTGACAAAAATTATTGCATCGCGTTCACTAAAATATGAACACCGTTATGGGTTTAAAATTTTGAGCATCGCGATGCACGATGCATTAATTTTGTGCATCGCGATGAATCAATGTATGCGGCAAAATGCATGACTTTGTGCATCATCTGTATAGACAGTTGCATCGCCAAATAGATGTGGTGTATCGCGTTGCATAGGGGTGTAAATGGTTCGGTTTATACCAAAATCACAAACCGAACTGCCTCCTATCGGTTCCATTTTTTTCAAACTGAACCGAACCGCCTGAGACTCGAAACCGAACCGAACCGAACCATTCGGTTTGGTTTGGTTCGGTTCGGTTTTATGGTTCAAAGAAATTTATTTTTTGATTAATTTTTTTTTCAAAACCACTGAAGAGATATTGAAAAAGAAAAAGTCAATGTCAATTTTCAAATATTTAAAAAGAAGAAGAAGAAATTTGAGACTAATTTCGTTAAAGTCGAGAGATATCTTACGATGATTAAGAGTATATTTTGGTTCTATGAAGTGTGAGAAAGAATATTAGAGAGGTGAAGGGAGAGAACTAGATGAGAGGGACAATGACAGACTAATGGTGAGGGACGACATTGCGTTGAGGTGAGAAAAAAAGAGAGAGGTGAGAGACAAAGGCATGAGATTACCATCTTTACTCTTAGGTTTTTAAGATTTCAGTAAACAATTCAAAATTTTCAAGACAAATCAAATGACTATTAATAACAAGAATAAGATTATATATATACAAGAATATTATATATATATTTAACGGTTTGGTTTGGTTCGGTTTTATCCCTAAAACCACAAACCGAACCAAACCGATCGGTTTATAAAATTTGCAAACCATGACCGAACCACCCTAGTCTAAAACCAAACCAAACCGCTCGGTTTGGTTTGGTTTGGTTCGGTTTCGCGGTTCGGCGGTTTAAATTTACACCCCTAGCGTTGCACAACTTTTTCTTTACTTTTGTCCAAGACTTGTGCATCACAATGCAAATTTTGTGCATCGTTTGAGTAAACAATTGCATCATGTGAGTTTTCTGCAATCTCATCTATATGATTCCCTTCTTTATTAATCATGTAAGTCAAACCATTATTAGTTTCAAATACATTAACAATGATAATGAAAAGCTGATAAAATTTTGGCCAGTGACACTATGTTTTTGAAATTTTCTTCGTTAGTTAAACAATAATTGTTGTGTGATCTTACAGTGTATTTCAAAGTACAATTATCCGATTGAAAATTGAAAAATGTACCTTTAATGCATTCGATCAACTTAGATAAACCAAAATTTTCTGAAACTTTCGAAACAATTGTATCTCTTCTAAATTTAACAACAACATAATAGCAGTTTCCATTAAATTCATTAATTTTGATTTCATAATGAATTTGATCTTTTACTTATTGGTGTTTGTTTTTTAAGTTTCTTCAAGTAGATATAAAATAACTATGGGGTTTAAACGAGTAAATTAAGGAAAACACAACTTAAAAAACGTGATAAGTTGCTACGGGGGCAGTTTGAAAATAATTAATTAATTATCACTTAAAATTAACTTAAATGATTGAAAACAATTACAGTGGACTAGAGTGATTTAAAATCTATAAAAGGGACCGACCCACAATTTTTCCTAAATTCAAATCATCTCCGAATGGCCCAAAAACGGCTAATTTGCCGAGATCTTGTTCAAATTGATGGATTAGTTATTAGACACCCTTCAGTTTGCCTCAATATTATAAAATTGCAAAGCACTTATATGCCTCCCCGCAACATTTTTTTTTTTAAAGGTTGGAGGAACATAAACTTTACCCCAACCCTTATTATTATTATTTAATGCCTTGAAAGAATACAATTAAGACTATATGATTCATTTTTTAGTGTGGCTAACATAAATTGTTTGAACACCCAACATCTCTGCTGAGAGTAGTGACATACCAGGGTGTCTTTGGTGTAGGACTTGAACACTCAACCTCTCCGTTAAGAGAAGTGAGGAGTACTAAATGAGTTTTTGGTAATGCTTGAACACCCGACCTTTTTAAGTACCAGGGTGTCGTCTCTAGTGAGACTTGAACACTCGACCTATCTGTTAAGAAAAATGAGCAGTATTTTATGCGTGCTTCCCTGCAACCTTCAAACAAAAGAGTATTTTATGCTACACTTACCAAATACATATCAAATATGGATAGAACGAATAGCATCTCATTGTGCAGTTTAAGTATTCGATGAATTGATTTGGACAATTAATGTATTTTGTTGGAGGACTAATTTTATCTTGGAAAAAGAATTCATTAATTGGATCTGTGATCAATTTACCAATTGCGCTAACATAAAAATTACAAGATCTAACGTTTTGTACCAATTTCATCAATCAAATTTTTTTTTTTTTTTTTTTTTTTTCATATTTAACTCTATAGTAGAGGTGTCGTGCCCTTTTTCTTCATTCCTTATTGGCTATTGCGAATGTAGCATTTTCAATGGGCCATCTAAAACCTTAATATCATCAACTCTGAATTTGGCATATAGACCATGTATCAAACATTTTTGATAGTTGATAGTGGGCAACCAAGGACTCATAGACATGTATAAGGGGGTTTGCTGATGGGTATAACAATTTGTGGGGGCAACCTGAGAACTTGAAGTAATTCAGGGGGATTTGCTGTAAGATGCTATTGTCTCACAAAATAATACTCCGTTCCGTTCTAGGCAAAGTGTATATTATATTATTTTGAAAATTTTCAGTTAAAGAGTCTACTTTTAAAAAATTATACTTACAATTTTTATAATATTTCATCTTTACCCTCTACTTGTGTTGTAATAATTTTGTTTGTGCTCAAGTATTTTTATAATTATGATAAACTCTAATGACACTAATATATCCCTTAATAATTAAAATTTTCAAACTTAGACTCTTTGAATGGAACAGAACGGAGGGAGGAGGGAGTAAGTAGCATTATAAATTCCCATCAAGGTATTCAAAATTTAAACCAGAACAACTAACGAAAATGGTTGAACCGTTGAGTTAATAAAATGGTTGAACCGTTGAAATTGTTAGTACTTTTTTTTCCAAATTAGCACAAGCTGCTTGCCAGTTGCCAATATATATAGAGTAGATAGAAAGAAGTAAATGCAAACCTGAACGAACCCGTTTGCAAGCATTCATGTCCATTATTTAGATTATATATATAGTATTAAAGTGTTTATTTTATTTTCTGATCATTCGATTTAATAGTGAGTGAGTGAGTGAGTGGAGCCATGCATATATGCCATCATATATATTCATATCATAGCAATTGATTTCTTTTCCCCTGTTACAACCAAAGTAATCTTTGCGGTGGATATCTCAAAAGATTAATTAAATGACAAGTAGTCGTTGCATCATTTTCATAACTCATCGTACGTACGTACGTAATTACGGATAAACTAACTAGTGTTACTCAACTACATAAGGTTGAGCTAGATAGAAGACAGATAACTTTGATAATTTTGTATTTGGGCGGCAAAAAGAATAATTAATTAGCATAGGGGGGAATCAATCATGTTAATAATGGCTTAAAAATCAGCACTTGTTCAGAAAGAAAATCAAATACTCAAACATATTCAGGGATAATCATAATAGTGATACCCAAATGTGATAGATATATTAGTCAAACGCCAAAAGTAATTTTAGTAAGATGTATGTATACCAAGAGAATGGAAGATGAATTTTATATATTTATATATATAGTGTAGTCCTTAAGGGGTAGCTAGTGGTGGTGTTTGGGTTTCACAACGGGTGAGTTCGATCCCTTTCCACGCTCTCTTAAGATACCAAAATATAAAAAAAAAATTATATAATGCATTGGCTGATTAATTAGGTTTTGTTTATTTCCAGTTATAAGACACAAAATAATTCCTGATTATTTGTCAAATCATGTAAACCATACAATAATTCAAAAAAAAAAAAAAAAAAAAAAGTGTGAAGTCAAAGTCATAATTCATCAATATGGAATACACGTAATCATAAGTAGTAGTAACGAGGACAATACTGATTATGATTTAACAAAAAAGTTAGTTATACTTAAAAAAGAAAAATCTATTGTAGTTGGTCAAAAACTTTTATATACTCAATTAAAAAAAAATTCTATATGCAAAAAGTTTCGTTACATTTCGAACAAAGTTTAGTAGCTTATAATCTATAAATAAATGTATTTAAAACTAATCAATTGACACACTGCTTCAAACTCATGATTAGTTGAACGAAAGGATGTAAATGCTCTTAGACAAAAGCTTAGATCCCTAAGAGGTGAAGAAATTAGTCTTTCCTATCTTCATTGAACTAATTCAATAAAAAGAAAGGGAATAGAAAAGGGTGTTGAAGGAAAAGAGAAGGAAGAAAGAAGAATGATTCAATGGTAAGATGAGATTAAAACAAATAAAAATAGTAAGATTGTAACCGGAGATGGAAGACCAACACAAACAACCAAAAGAAACGTGATTAAGATAATTAACTTAAGATAATTAAAACGTTTGAATCGACTAAAACAAAACTAAGAAATTAAGACAACGTAATTAATTGTGTTTCAATAGAAAAATACTCCTATCACTCACTCACATTATTTCTCCAATGTACTCAACAAAGGAAACAAGAAACCAGTAAAAAGGTTTACTCCCTCCGTCCCTAAATTATTGTCTGGGTTGATCCGGCACACGGATTTAGAAAACTCAATTGACTTGATTATTAATATTGGAATAGTATTGAAAAAGTGTGTTGTTTCTTTTAATGTCCATGTGTATGTGGCCTATAATTAAAGTAGGAAAAAAAAGTAAGGGTAAAATAGTAAAAGTGATGTTTTAAAAGGGAAAATTTCAAACAAGACAATTATTTTGGGACGGACAAAAAAAGAAATGAAGACAATAATTTAGGGACGGAGGGAGTAATATTTAAATAAAAAATTATTATAGTAGACCAACGCAAACAATCAAAACAACGGTATGTTGAGTTAACACAATTTAAGCAAGATGTTCGAATAGACTAAAATCAAATAAATAAGATATGATTAATTATAAATTAACAAAAAAGAAATCAAGACTTTCCTCTCAATTTTTCTTTTTATTTTTCTTTCTTCATTTTCCTTAACCGTCTATGTTACTTTAATTGGAAAGAAGGGTAATCCGGCTTTATGTTGATTATAGGGGTGAAAAAAGTGAATATGTTGACTTCTCCGTCCTCTCTACGGCTATCTTTGCTTATTTTATTACTTCAAATTTTGAAAACCCTTTCTTTTCATAGAATAGAAACAGAGAGAAAGACGTTGGCTTCTAGCGTTTGGAATTCACTCCTTCAAATTAAATCCTCACTCTCTTCTCCAGATTTTATGTGTTGAGAAGATCTCTCAAAATCATGCAGATTTCCAGCAATACCCACCTCAGTTCCCCTAAATTTTCTTTTTCACACACTAACTCGATTCTTCACCCACAATGAACAACTTTCTAGTTGTTGGGCTTTGTGCATTTTGAAATTGGCTGGCGAAGAAGTTGTTTTTGTGTTTTGGGTGTGTGCTGAGATGGATAAATTGGGAGAAAAGAAAGAGAGCAAAGATGGGTTCGAATCGTTTGAAAGTAGTACGAGTTCTTCGAGCAGATCGAGCTCTGATACATCGTCAGATGAGTCCAAGGTGGGTAAGGAGTGTTGTTCTTCCCCTGCTCCGTTGGGTTGGCCTATTCGAAAGGCCCAAATGAGCAAGTGTTCGGTTTCTGATGTTTCTGGAGATGAATGCAAGGATGATTCCAAGTTAAAGAAACAGGGTTCCGTAATTTCAGGTGAATAATTTTGTTTATCTGCTCTTTGAACCTCCTTGGTTGCTAGGGAATGGAAAATTGAAAATGAAAATTTCATTGATTAGGTGAAAAAGGCAGCAATTAGGTTAGTACAGTCAAGTGTGTGTGTGTCTGCTTTTGTGTTCACATATGCAAATTTGGATTAATTGGTGGAGAAGGCAGTTTGCAGCTTTATAATTATTTGATTACCTTTTCCCCCTTTTTACGTTCTTTCCGAGTTTTAAATCTTTCTGAATTGAATTTTGTAGAAATGGTGATGATGAAAGAGAGGTTTGCGAAATTGCTGCTTGGCGAAGATATGTCTGGAAGTGGAAAAGGGGTTTGCTCTGCATTGGCAATTTCGAATGCAATCACCAATCTTTGTGGTATTCACTTGATATCTTTTGTTCATTGATGTAATGGATTTTGCGCTGCTGCAAATTACTTTTTTGTAGTCTGATTTATAATGGTTGATAATTCGATTCCAAACATTCTCTGTAGCTACTGCATTTGGCCAACTATGGAGATTGGAACCATTACCTTCTGAAAAGAAACAGATGTGGCGGAGAGAGATGGAATGTCTTCTTTGCGTTAGTGATCACATTGTCGAATTAATACCCTCGTGGCAAACATTTCCTGATGGAAGCAAGCTTGAGGTAGTTCTAAATCCATCTTAGAGTCATCTTAATTTTTATATCAAGTATTCCTTCTTCGGACAACTCGTATCCTTTATAAAATTTAGCTCAGTTAATTACAATGTGAAGTCCAATCACTTTTTAATGGCATTTAAAAGACTAACTTGACCTTGTATGTTACTTCTATGGAACATGGTACTAGATTGCTTTGATTATTTGTTTGCCTGTTTGGTATAACAATGGACTAGAGGGCAAACCCCAAATGGAAAATAAGTAAACCCAAGGCTATTAGTGTTTAAATTAGATTTATAGCTACCCGTTCCTGACTAGCTTCACCTTCGCGGCTCAGGTTATGACTTGCAGACCACGATCCGATCTTTTCATCAACCTCCCAGCTCTACGTAAACTGGACAACATGCTTATGGTAAGCGGTTCTTAAACAAATCTTTAACATCTAACATTAGTGAAGAAAAACTTTCCGATTTTAATTCATTTTCTGCTATTTCAGGAAATTTTAGATAGTTTTACCAGTACAGAGTTTTGGTATGTTGATCAAGGGATAGTAACCCCGGATGCTGACGGGTCAGCCTCTTTCCGTAAACCTTTGCAACGGCAAGAGGAAAAGTGGTGGCTACCTGTGCCTCGTGTCCCTGCAGGTGGTCTCCATGTAGATACAAGGAAGCAGCTAAACCACAAGCGCGAATGTGTGAATCAAATATTAAAAGCCGCCATGTCTATCAACAGCATCTCCTTATCTGAGATGGAAGTTCCTGAATCATATTTGGATTCCCTTCCCAAGGTTTGAGATTGCTTTAGATTTCTACCAAATATATTGCTGTTATATTAATAAGTTTACAGAGGAGATCTCACACTGAGTTGGTCTTTGAATTTTAGAACGGGAGAACGTGCCTAGGGGACGTTATTTATCGTTACATCACCTCGGAGCAGTTCTCTTCGGAATGCTTGCTTGATTGCCTTGATCTTTCTTCTGAACATATCGCACTCGAGATTGCAAACCGCGTGGAGGCATCAATCTATGTATGGCGTAGAAGACTGCAATCCTCCAAGGCTGCACCTAACCCGAACCGCTCGGCTGCTAAATCATCTTGGGAGATGGTTAGGGATCTAATGATTGATGGATATAAGAGAGATTTGCTTGCGGAAAGAGCTGAAAGCCTCTTGCTTTGCTTAAAACAGAGGTTCCCTGGTCTAACTCAAACAACATTGGACACCAGCAAGATTCAGTTCAACAAGGTCCTTACTTTCTTCCTTCGAAAATATTCTCCTTTTGTGATTTATTAGTTTCAACGTAAGACAACATCTTGTGTTTTGAACTTTTTCAGGATGTAGGAAAATCAATATTGGAGAGCTACTCGAGAGTCTTGGAGAGCCTGGCATTCAATACCGTAGCACGAATCGATGATCTACTATACGTGGATGACTTAACCAGACAATCTGATCAGCTCTCATCAGTTTCTACAGCCAACATCATTTCTCACAAAAAGATTTCAATTCCGTATTCAGTGCCCGTCTCGGGCACTCCATACAAATCAGCTTTAGCCACTCCAAAATTTTCACCAGCACCAATTGTAAGCCCTGCAAGAGGAGGGGAGAGAACGCCATTCTTAAATGGGAACATCAACAAGCCTCCTCGCCGTGGTTTTGGAGTTAAACGAGCTTTGACAAGTTACCTAGGTGGTGAAATGAAGGCGAAGAGCAGTGGCAACTTATTAGAAGGGTCCGGATCTATTTCCTCGAGGAATGCTAATGCCGAAGTGCCAGCTTCTCGAAATAGCAAAGAGGGCCCAACATGTCAAAAGGAGTCGTTGGCTCAACACAATATGACTAGGTTACGACCAGCTAACTGTTGAGGGTTTGCAAGAGGGGGGTAAAGAAGGAAAGAAACAGATATGGAGAAAGATGTGAAATTTATATAAGTGTAGGTTTTCGTAGTTTGTGTTTAAGCTCAATTTATTACTAGTTGAGCTTTTAGTATAGTTCTTCATTGATTTGTCTCGGGGCTGATAGTGGTCTGCAGATGTTTGTTTGTTTAAGATACTGTGTACTTTTACATGTTGTTTATCCAAAAAACTACAGTTAGATTGACCTATACTGCTTCTAGTTCAAGTGTTTGACTGTGTTTCTAGCGCGGGATGGTTTTGACTTTTGAGTTGCCAATGAAAGTATTTCTTGTGACTTTGCTTTTAAACGCTGCTATTTCTTTGCGATCATGATTAATCTGTGGAGGATCAATGGAGTTAGTAGAAGCAATTCATACTGGGGTATCTTTCTTTAGACTTGTTTCTATTCGGAAAAAAAAAAAAAAAATGGAAGTCATATTAATAGCTTGAAGATTGGTTTTTTCACTCATCGGAGTTGACCTACATAAATTTACATAGCAAGCATTTGTGCTTCTCAACTTTCAACAGATGAATTGGCAAAAACTGCTTTTATAGGGGGTGGGGCATTCCGAGAATTGAACTCGGGACCTCTCGCACCCTAAGCGAGAATCATACCACTAGACCAAATGCCCTTATTGATTACCTAATTGTAAAATTATTTATTATCTCTATAATGGAAAAGATCCAACGTTTTAAGTCCGCAACTCGAGAGAATTGATGGTACAGTATATTGTAAAACTAGCATAGTAGCATATGATTAAGTAATTTGTAGTACAATAACTAATAAAACATGAAGTGTAAACTCTAATGCAAGATCGTAAACACCACTAACTCAAGCAATTTGATGATACAAATTTTGAACGTACAATTAAGTGCAAGACTAACACACTATTAAGGGTGAGTTTAATAACATAATTTAGTGACTTAATTTTAAATTTTAAGTTTATTTTTATTATGATTGAATATAAAGTAAGAGAGAGATTGAGACAAAACCAAGTCAGTAAATCGCCAAGAAAAATTGAGCCTAAATAATTGGACATACAATGACCAGACATATTCTCGAGTATTTAAATGAAGAGTAAAATTGTTGATTTAAAGTATCTTTTCTAACAATGGAGGAAAGATTGCTCATAATGTAATATTCCCTCTGTTTTAAGAAAATTAACTCCATTAAAAAAATTAAATCTTTACTTCATCTTCTTCTTCTTCATATATGATATACCCTTATAGGTGATTTGAGTGTAGAGCAATAAGTAAAACAAAATTGGTAGAAGATCAAAGTCGTTGTAGATGTAGAATAGTGGTGAGTATTGAGTATACTATCCCGCATGTCACCCGGTAGTGTGGCGCATACTCGAAATGCTTGTGGCTGAGCAAACATGTTTTATCTCGTGAGGTGAGAGACGTTTCGGCCGGTTTTGCTATACACACGTGACAAGTTCATGAGACAACAAAGCCTTGCATTCATTTAATCTATGAATGCGATGCGCCACCCCAATTCAAATTTTTTTAAATTTTAGCCCCACTTTTTTATTTTTATTTTTTATTTATCAAAACCCAGTAGCCAGGCCCACCCACCCATATGTAAAAAACCCCCCATTAATACTCCGTTTTTTTAAAAATTCGGAAACCAATATGTATGAGAATCAATACTTTGGTTCGATCCTGCACATTTTTCAGTTCTGAGGGAATAAACCCTTTTTATTTTTTGAGCTGTCAAACAAATAATAAATTCTAATATTTCATACGACAATTAAAAAACATTCAATAATGATAAAACGTTGAAAATACAAACAAGGTTACAAAAAAAAAAAGAAAAAGAAAGATAGTACATTGATCATTCAACAATTAAAAAGATATATTACAATCCAGTTCATGCAATATAAACTAAAATAAGAAAAATCTAGGTTCGGCAACATCAAATCTGTGTTTGTGTATAAATGGAAAAGAGAAATATCACTAAGTATTATTTTATATCTAGGGTTTGGGTTAGGGTTAGAAAATAGCAATTATATTTTTTAAACATTAATTTATTAATATATATATATATATATTATGTAATTATATTATATATGTAATATACATTGGTCCGGTACGGTTCAGAACCAATCTATAATTTTTAGAACTGAGACCAATCCAAATGATCCCAGAACCAAACAAAAATTATTGGTTCGGTCCATTTTTTTTTGGTTCTGTCCGATTTTAGAAAAAAACTGTTCACCACTAATTTAAGCCCCTTCAACTCTCTACAAAAATAGTCTCTTTAGTTTAATCCAGAAAAATAATCTCATTTAGGAAGAAAAATGATAATTTTTATGCAAATTCAAGTAAAACTACAATTTTAAATAATTTGACTTGTCACATGAAACTACTTATAAGAGAAGGAGGAAGTACTTGTTTAAAATATAAGTTCCTATTTATTTTTATATTTTTAATTAAAGAATGATTTATAAACACATATATCAATGGAAAATTAAGTTCTCTTTGTTAACATTTTAATGTATTTTTTTATAACCTGCAGTATACAAAATATTATTTTAGAAACTATGAATAAAGTTGAAGCTATATTTGGCAACTCCTTTCTAAGTTTTGGAATTGAAATTAAATGAACAATTTAAATTTGCAAAATTGATTTTCAAGGTTTGAATTAAGTTGACAAACATGATGATCTTAATGTTGATGAATCTCCTCCCTCCAGTGTTATATCAATATAAGGCTCAGCAGCAGCAGCAGCAGCAAAAATCTGAGTGTACAACCTAGAATATATATATATACATATATATAAAGCTGTAATCTTCTCTCTTTCTGTAATGTTGCGACAGGTTTTTGAAATGAGAATCTCTCTCTCTGTTTGCTTTTTGTTGTTAAAAAAAGCTAGGAGTAGTCTTTTTCTCTCTTATTATGAGCTTGACCAGAGATGGATCATTCTTGCATTGCAATTATCATTGGACTTGGACTGGGTAGTTTGCAGGAATTGATAGCCCACAAATTTGGGTCAAGTTAGGCCTCTGTAGTTTTCAGTACAAAAGCCCGAGCGTTAAATATAATAATAAAAAGTTGGGTGAATTATAGGCCGGTCCCTTTTTAAACATTTGTAATCGCTCCAGTCCACTCATCTTTTTTAAAAACCGGAAAAAGGCATTTTTAGGGCGAAAAGACGATTATGCCATTAATGAAAGAAAAACACGCGCGCTTCAGTAGCCCAAGGCATCGCGATGCACTACTTTAGCATCGCGATGCACCACTTTTTGCATCGCGATGCAACAAATTGGGGCATCGCGATCATCGCAGCGCGCTTTAGGGAACCAATGCATCGCGATACACCACTTTTGCAATCGCGATGCACCACTTTTACAATCGCGATGCACCACTTTTGGAATCGCGATGCCACCACTTTTGCAATCGCGATGCCACAGTAACACTCAACATATAGCATCGCGATAAAGAACTCCTGCATCGCGATGAACCATATATGCATCGCGATGAGCCATTTTTGGATCATTCGTATTAATAAGTCTGATAAAGAACTCCTGCATCGCGATGAGCCATATGTGCATCGCGATGAGCCATATGTGCATCGCGATGAGCCATATATGGATCATTCGTATTAATAAGTCTGAGAAAGAACTCCTGCATCGCGATGAGCCATATCTGCATCGCGATGAGCCATATATGCATCGCGATGAGCCATATATGGATCATTCGTATTAATAAGTCTGGTAAAGAACTCCTGCATCGCGATGAGCCATATCTGAATCGCGATGAGCCATATCTGCATCGCGATGAGCCATCGCAGTGCGCTTTAGGGAACTTGGTTTTCGTTTACCTTTCGGGGGCGTTGCCTCCGAACCCCTACGAGGGACGCTGTCCCCTAGACCCCTACTTGTCAAGAGCACCAATTGGGGCATCGCGATGCAACAATTGGTGCATCGCGATCATCGCAGCGCGCTTTAGGGAACCAAAGCATCGTGATGAGCAACCAAGGCATCACGATGCACTACTTTTGCATCGCGATGCACCAAATTGGGGCATCGCGATGCACCAAATTGGTGCATTGCGATCATCGCAGCGCGCTTTAGGGAACCAAAGCATCGTGATGAGCAACCAAGGCATCACGATGCACTACTTTTGCATCTCGATGCAACAATTGGTGCATCGCAATTATCGCAGCGCGCTTTAGCGGACCGAAGCATCATGATGAGCAACCAAGGCATCGTGATGCAACACTTTTGCATCACGATGCACCACTTTTGCATCGCGATGTAACAATTGGTGCATCGCGATCATCGCAGCGCGCTTTAGGGAACTTGATTTTTTATTTCCGGGCGTTGCCCCAACCCCACGAGGGACGCCGTCCCTCGACCCCGCGACGGACGGGTCGAACTCCGTGCGTTGCCCAAAGATAATGCGATTGGCGAATTAAATCACCCAAGAACATCTTCTTCTTCGGACAGACACCGTCAAGCTTGATTTGAAGCTCAAAAATAGTGTTTTTGGTAGAAAAATTGTGCACAAATATAGTACTAAATTAGGATAATAATATGAGATTGATTTTAAACAAATTCGAAGCTTAAAACAGAGATTTAAGTGGCCAAAACAGCTCAAGAACAATGAAAAACGGGATGAACTCAAAAAATTTAAATTTGATCAAATTTGTGTTTTATGCATGAAAATTGATACCCAAACATGAGGAAAGACTATATTAACAACATGAAATCATTTATACATCAATTTGTATCTCAAATCTGAAGCAACGATGTTGTTGAGGGTATTTTAAGAAGAAAATTTTCAAAATGTCTTTTAGCGGTTAAAAAAAAAAAAAGGTGTACTGAAAAAAAAAGTTCGAAAAAGTGGACCGGCCAGCAATTTCTCCTAAAAATTTCTATTTGGGTACGTATAAGCCCATAATAGAGTCGTATTTCGGACCGAATAATACGTCGTCTTGTCCAAAACAGAAAGCAACCTTGCGGAAAAGCACAACTGTACTTAGCACACTGTCAAACTTTAACGTCCCGAATCAAATTCTTTTAACACAATTATCACGTCGTCGTCATCAAAGGATCCGATTCCTCAACCCCAACCCCATTTCACTCCCACACCGCCAGATCCAACCCTCATCCACCGGGAAATGGAAAACGACCGTCTCAAATTCGTCACCACCATCCACATAACCGCACTCGACGGAATCGTAAACGTCAACTCCCTCTTCACTCTAGCAGTCTTCATCGGTTTAGCTTGGAACCCGAACGACCCAAACAACCGCCTCGTCGACGACCCAAACTGCGCCGCCGGACCCAAGATCGCCGAGGACCTCATATGCTTCCACGTGTACTCATTCAGCTGCTTCCTGTTCTCGAGCCTCGTCGCGTTGGGGCTCAAACAGGCCATCCGGATCGCCAAAAGCTCGTGCGAGACCCATCGAATGTTCTTGACGTTTGATCTCTGCCACATTAACAAGACTGTGCTCCGGGTCGGATACTTGGTGTCTGCTGTCGGGTCGGTTTGTGGGTGCGGGTTTTTGATGATGGCGTTGGTGGATGTGGCTCAGATCAAGCTTGGGACGCTGAGTTGTGGGAGTTCGCATACTTATGGTGCTGTTGTTCCGCTAGT
The DNA here is from genome assembly GCA_016624345.1 of Platycodon grandiflorus. Classification (NCBI taxonomy): domain Eukaryota; kingdom Viridiplantae; phylum Streptophyta; class Magnoliopsida; order Asterales; family Campanulaceae; genus Platycodon; species Platycodon grandiflorus. Next base: position 18,998,108 of record CM028361.1, read on the forward strand.
GATTTTGGTTCCTACCGCACTTTTTATTTATGTGTCTTTTGTGATTTATGCTTTTACTCGTTAAATATTTGTGAATTTTGTATGATATCAATCACGATGAAACGAAATTGATTAGTTTTGTTACTTGATTTGAATCATTTACTCTTGAGTATTAGCGATAGTGAGCTTATACAATTGACATTCGCAATCGTATAAGCTCATTATCAACAAAAGGTTCAATCCACAATTTGTTTATATATATATATATATATATATATATATATATATATATATATATATATATAATTGTTGGTGCAAGACCCAATTCATACTTAGTCCTTCCAGCTTGTTAGAGCTTAATGGCCACTAGTTACATTGTTAATTTATAGAAAATGGGGATCGGTGTAAAATGATACTTGTTGAGGTAATGGGGTTGGTGAGATAAGGTTCTTGAGAGAAAGAAATGGGAAATATGATGAAAAAGATGAAAATGGTCATGTAATGATTGTTGTGAGTTATAACATAATATGCACTAATCTTCGTTAAAGCTTAAACTAGCTAATGTAACATTAGCTTTCTACTTGAATTTTAGTCAAGTTAGTGCTGCAATAGAAATTAAAAAGCCAATTTCTCTGTGGTGCTTCCTCCATTATGCTAGTGTGGGATACGTGTAAGGAACTTGTGTACTACTTATTCAGTATAAATGCCATGGATTTGCAAGTGTTCTTACAGTGCAGGTCAAGAAAATGGAAGCTCCAATGAAGTTCATATGCTTTGTGGGATTTCTTGTTGTTATCTCCATTGCGGGTTTTGGTGGAGTCGACGGGGCTGGTGAATGTGGAAGAGCGAATCCAGATATGGAAGCTTTTAAGTTGGCTCCTTGTGCAGACGCTGCAAATGATGACAGTACTACGCCTTCCAGCCGTTGCTGTGCTCAGGTGAAGAAAATGGGACAGAATCCGAAATGTCTATGTGCTGTTATGCTTTCTAATACTGCTAAGAGTTCTGGAATCAAGCTTGAGACTGCCATCACCATTCCCAAACGTTGCAACCTTGCTGATCGCCCCATTGGTTACCAGTGCGGAGGTTTGCCCTATTAATTTTCAATTTTGTAGTAAGATATTTACCAGTTTATCCTTTTGTCTTTCTCAGTCTAATATTTGCATTGTGTTTTGCAGCTTACACCCTGCCTTGAAAGAATGGTTGCTGCTAGTCTATGGCAGAAAGTGTGTTTGCAGTAAGTTGTAGTGTTGTACAAGTGTGCTTGATTTGTATTCTAGCTAGTTGACTAGATCATGATCAACTAGCTTTGTACCCAGACATCAGTTTAGTAAATAAATTACTGGTGTTTTGCGTGTGTGGAAAGTTCTGTCTCCTTTGCGATAAACAACTTGTTCATAGGGTGGGTTCACTTTGTGTTAACTTGCATTGGCCAAACTACCACGCACTGCATTTGATAACCATGTGAGTGTTCATGAGCTTGGGTATCGTGATCATTTGCTAGATGAGTGCATGCTTATCATCATACATAACCATCGCATCTGGCTAGGCCAAGGCTAATTATAAGAAAGTTCAGTTGGAGATTGATTAGCTACCCAAAAAATTACAACTTTTCAAGGGAAACAACATCAAGACACTCGATAAACAAGATCAGCACATGTACAAGACAAGATTAGCCAAAATTTGACTGGTAGAAACCCGAAAATGGGAAGTTACAAAGAAAAACACCCAAAACATAGTAAATCCTGGCAAGTTAATCTCATAATAGTTCTTCAGGATGGAGAACAAGCAATGATATTGATTGGCTACATAGTTTGGAGGCCCGTAACTAACCAATAATACAAGCAATCAACAACTACCAGAAAATTTATGGTCAAAATTTTGTAACTTTTTTGTGTCCTAGCATTGCACTATTATTATTGTAAAATGAAGTGGTGAACTGATGGAAGTGATTACAATATTGTGAGAATTAGTGGACTGGCTATTAGGAAAATAAGGAAAATGATGGTAGGGATCTAAACTCTTTTGTCCAAATTTCTCATCCTAGTCTAAGTTATTACAAGCATGTGATTGGTTAAAATGTGTCGCTAAGTAATACAACCTGTAGTTACATTTTGCATTTAAGTTTTCCTTGCTCATTGGAGTTCAATGTAGACAAAATTCTAACAGGGGAGGACTCTGGTAACTTATGTCCTGAAGTGACAGTATAAAATCTAATAGGTCGAGGATTGGCGGCTATCCATAACAAGTTTTAATACTTACTCTGTTTTGTTCAAAAAGTTGGAAAACCAAATGAGTGTGGAAGTTTCAAATCCCGACCACCATTTGGCTCTCTACCTCTCTCACACTTTCTGTATGCATTTTTTTTAAAAAAATTTCTTTTAAATCCTTGTAACGATTGGAACAAAAGAAGTTGGAAAACCAATTGAGTGTGGAAGTTTCTGTTAGTACTCTACTTTTCAAATGCTGCGGCACTCCATGACACATAATTTGAAGCATTTGGTACAAGCAAACAAAGCATTAATGGAGTGTGGCAGTTGAAAAGTGGAGTGATAATGCATGGCACAGAACCCATATCTCAGTGCTATATATTATGCGTTCCAATACTGCTAAGAGTTCTGGAATGAAGCTCTAGTCGGCCATCAGCATTCCAATAAGTTGCAACATTGCCGATGGCCTTATTGGTTACCAATGAGGAGGTTGAATCTGAAAAGGCGATCGTTGTATCCAGACACTTGTTTTTAGTAAATAAATTACTAGTGTTTTTGTTTTTGCTGTTAGTTAATTCAGTACTTAATTTCCAGTGTGATTGATAGCTTGTTCATAGGGTGGATTCACTTTAATTTTCATTTATAACTTGTTATATAATTAAGCCTAGTAGATTGTATTTGACAATTAGTACGTACTTGGGAGTCTTGTGATTAGTGGCCGGATAGATGAGTGCATGGCGAATGTAGAAAACCATGATCAATTAATATAAGAAAGTTAGAGATATAGATAAATTAAATAGGCTACACGATCGAGAAGGATAGAACTTTGCAAGCAAAAAGGCCTTTGAACGGAAACCACATAAGGATACTTTCTAAAACAGATATAAGGCTCATGTACAAGACTAGCCAAAACTTGACTGGTAGAAAGGAAGTTACAAACAAAAAGAAAGAAATAAAATAAATCACCCAAAGCATGCAGCATATATAGTAGTAATTAAGTCCTGCCTACTTGACGGCTGGCTAAATTGCTCTTTTTCATCTCATAGTAGTATGTATGTCTAGCTAGTTTCTGGATGTAGAAAGAGCAAAGATTTAATGGAGGCAAGGCAGGCTTCAGTAATAGAGAGATCCTGTAAAAATGAAAGAAAATAGATGATTAAATCACAAGAATAAAGGACGTACGCCAAAAGGGACATATCCTTTATGAATTTGAATCACTATTAAGAACCAAGTCAAAAAAAAAAAAAAAAATTTTAATTATGGAAGAAGTGAAAACCATACCTTGCCACCAATTTCCTCTCGAGGCGTCATTCGGGTTGCTTCCATTTAGATCCACATCTCCTCCATCTTTCTTCAACTGTTCAAATTAAGCAAGGGATATTTTAGAAAATGCTACAAACACATCACTTTTTAGTCAATGGATGAGAGGGATGTGCTTACAGTACTATGGTGAGAATTAGTGGAGTGAGTATGGGGAGAATAAACTTCTTGGCCACCATAATAGATTGATGAGCTCAAATAGCATGGTTGCTCTACTGGTTCATTCTGATACTTGCTGCTGCTCCCACTTTCACCCTTGCTTCTTTGTGTCTTATATTCTAGTCAAAATTAAAGTAGTAATTCAATCAATTGACTTTACCTCATTTCATGCAAAATCAATGGGAAAATATGAAAATATTTCACTAACCTGTAGTTCCGTGTTTGCCAGTGCCATATTGACTTGCTGAGTCCTGCTTTCTGGATGAGCCCACATATTTAGAGTGAGTGGAGTCCCTCCCTAGCCCCTGATATCACGAATATCGAAGATTATACAAAAAAAAAAAAAAAAAAAGTAAATATATATATATATAAATATAATTAGAACTAATTTTGTGGTACACAGTTAGGAAATTGAGGTATTAGATTTGACATGGAAGCATGCAAGGTAAGATTATAATTTGCAACAACCATGCATGGACCGTAGATAGACACTAACCGCCAATTAGAATCAGTTTAATTAGATTCTTTTGTGATGCATGTCACAAATCCAAATTGCCAAGTTGTAACCGTGCGTGGGGGCCGTGGGGTGGGGCAACATGGCTGCAATTGAGGTGAGGGGGTCCGAATTTGGGACATTGCTGACTTTGGGGCAACACAAGTCAACTGAACGTCTCAAAACTGATTCAAGGATTTTGGGTTCAACATCAGCTAGCATTAGCCCCAAATCATTTGATTTGGGGTGTCCCAGAAACGATTAGAAACAATAGGGGTACACGTTCTATCCATAATCAAATACTCCCTCCTCCTCCTCCTCCGTTCCACTCAAAAGAATTCATATCAAATTGTATTGCGTTTTAGTTAGTTTCTGTTGCTCGTTGGAATTCAATGTGCACAAAGTCTAAACAGAGAAGAATTTAGGCTTATGTTGTGATTTGACTGTCGATTGGCCGCCCGTAACAAGTTTGAATTCTGACACCATTACGTTAAATACTAGATTATATTTCTAGTTTGAGACAAGAAGGACAAGTATTGTATTGGTAAAAACTACGTACTTAGAAAACACTTTTTTTAATACTGCTAGATACCTATAATTAGCTTGGCAACCAACCATTTAATTTAAAGAGGGTTCAACATGTGAATTTAATGATTCATTCATATGTTTAGGTGCCGGATCCCACTCCGGCAGGCACTGCCAAGTTAGAATGGAAGAAACCTAAGTCATGACTTAAAGAAATATTGGAGTAGCTAGCAAAAAGCGGGTAATATACTACAGTAATAAAAGTTTACCGTGGAGGATGGCCCAAAAACGGTGCCAAAAATACCGGTGGAGGATGATGGTGGCGACGAGTCCTTTGGGCCGAAGAGATCCACGGTAAAGGACGAAGATGAAGAACCCACTTGCTTTCTGTTCTCCATGTTAAAGTTCAAGTTCAAGTTCAACCCAGTTGACTTGATAAAATGTTTCTCAAAACAGTTTGTCTCGCTCGGCCAACTAACAAAACTGCTTTCCCTCAATTATAGAAAAAGCTGTTTCTCAATAACAGAGAAAACTGTCAATCAACGACCAGCGACGGACCCGGTCTCCCAAAAACTGGAAAATGGATAAGATTTACACAGAGAGAGAGAGAGAGAGAGAGAGAGAGAGAGAGGGAAGAGATGGAGAGCAATAACAGAGGTAGTAGTAGAGAACAGAGCACGTGAAGGTATGGATGTGAAGAAAATGAAACGAGGCATTTGCTATATTTATATGGGTCCCTGATAAGGACCCCCACTCTACTCTACTCTACCCCTACCCCTACCCCTACCCCTACCCCTACCCCTACCCCATTACATGTGCTTCCTTTCATTCCGTTTCAAATAAGGGTGGTAATTTGAGGCACGACACGAATGAACGAAACGAACACGATACGAAATTATAGGGTCGGACCAAGTTTTATTAGATTCGGGCTGTTATTAGGTCGGCCCGATAACAGCCCGCTAAAATTGGGTCATGTTCGGGCTAGCCCGATAAAATGGTCATCCGTGTGATATTATCCCTGAACAAATCTTGATTGTTGATTAAACTTAATTTTAGTAAGTCTTGGTCGTTGATATTATCGGGTTCGTTCCGTGTTCGGTAAGAATTAATGTTTTTTAGGCCTAATGGGTTGACGGACTTGCCTGAATTAGTACGACGATCGTGATTATTGTGTCTAACGGGCTGTACCAGGCTTTTTGTACTTTAATTGTGTCGTGTTTGGGTTTTCATTATAGGCCCGTTAAGTTTAACGGGCCGTGTTCATATTTAGTCTTAATGTGCCGTACTCTTATCGTGCCAGCCCGTTAACAGCCCAGTACGACCGAATTACCATGCTAAGTTTCAAATCCCTCTCCACATCTCTCACTTACACTTTTTTTATGTGTGTTTAGATACGTTCGTACTATTTTCTTATCTTTGTAAGATTGAAAGATAGAGAATAAAATAATTAAGTTAAATCAATGAATCCAAAAGTGTGTGCACCGAAAAGTTATTGTTAATATATATATATATATATATATATATCTTACTGTAATTGATTAAAACATTAATTTTGCTAGGTTTCATAATTATCAAATGCACTTGATTGGACGACTACTAGACCTCAAATAGGCGTCTCAACCTATTACATTGGGTGGGCCCCTCAATTATCCAAGTGCTCTATTTGGATTGAGTGCCTGCCCACCGTTGGTGTTTTGTTTGTAAATTCTGATAGAACGAACGATATTTTGAGATCATCACCAATACAAATGTAAAAATAAAAAAATTAGGTGTTACTTAGAATTTATATATTTTAAATTTTTTTTAATATAATTATAAAATATAATATGTCAATTAAATTATTTTTTATTAGTTATTAGATAATTAATTTTTTGACTTCTAATGTACATTGTAAATGACACATCCTCCTTCACAATGTCCATTGGAAGTCAAAGAATCAATTATCTAATAATTAATAGGAAATAATTTAGTTGACACATTATATTCGCATTCCTTCTCCACAATTGCATTAAAGAGTTTTTTTTTTTTTAAAAATGTGTAAATTTCAGGTGACACCTAATTTTTTCACATTTACATTTGCATTGGTGATGCTCTTAGTATATTTTGTTTACGAGTTTATCTATTTTTTTAAAAAAAGTTTCTATCTTTTTTTTTATTTGAATGAAATTTATATTTTTGTTTAAATGTTTGAGACCTTTATCGTGGACTGAATAATAGTAAAAACATTTGTACTCTTTTATAATCATATTATTGATATACGTAGAAGATAAATTGAAGTGAAAGTATTTGAATTTAATTGCACTTGATATTAGAATTAAATAACTTTTACATAAAATATGAGCTAAAAATTATTAAAATTTTAAATTTGTCAATGTATTATATATTATATAGTCACCGTAAGTAATTTATTTTTTCTTGACCATTTACACAAAACAACTACTCCCTCCGTCCTAAAATTATTATCTTCCTTTCCTTTTTCGTCCGTCCTAAAATAATTGTCTTGTTTGAAACTTTCCTTTTTAGAACTTCACTTTTACTATTTTATCTTTACTTTTTCTTCCTACTTTAATTATGGACCACATACACATGGGCATTAAAGGAAACAACACACTTTTTAAATATTATTTCAATATTAATAATCAAATCAATTAAGTTTTCTTAATCCGTGTACCGAATCAACTCAGACAATAGTTTAGAGCCGGAGGGAGTAGCACAAACGACTTGTAAATAAAAAAAAAAAAATGGTTGTGTTGGATCCAACGCAGTGAATCTGAATTTTCAACCTGCAGTTAAATGGGTAAATTGGCATCCCTAACCTAACTCCTTTACATCCACGTGGCCAAATTGGCATCCCTAAACCCGTACATGCACGTGGCCCAAGTATGGATATTACCGTCCCTTCATCTTCCTGAGAGTCTTTGCTCTTGACCTAACCTATATCTGACCTCACTACACTGCTGAATACTGATAACTGTGATGATATTTTAGAGAGAGAGAGAGAGATGGGCCACTGGCCCATAAGGAGACAGGCCCACAAGACAATTTGGGGGATAAATGGATAAGGTCGTCATTCTTTAATTCTTTCTTCTATATCCACTTGAGAGTTGAGATGAGTTTATTCGGATATGGCCGCCTCAAATGGAGCAGTTGAGTTGACTATTATTATTCGTAATGGCTTCTACGACAAATTCAAAGGGAAGAGAAGAGAAGGAGAACTAAGAACTAAGATATACCTCATGCAATGAAGAAGACATGGAATTAATTAAGCTGTTCTTGGATTCCCAGCGGTATATCTATTCCTTTTGAAGAATCTTGTGGAACGAATATTTGCTTTGTTATCAAATTGGGAGAAACAAAAGATTTGTTGCTATGGGCACGTTATGAATCTTTTCTCTTTAGAGTTCATTTGGTTTTGCGTTTACACAGTTTTTTTTCTTCTTATAAACACGTTAGAGATACCATTGAAAAACTGCAGCTTTTTTTTCTCATCAACGTTCTAAAATATGCATTTTGAGAAAAACTGAAAAATCTAGCGTTTTAAAATGCAGCAACGTTTAGAATACACAGTTTTTTCTATCGCAGTATCAAAAACATAAAAAAAAAAAAAAAAGTAAATAAGCTAAACGTATTACCAAACATGCTTCAATCAACTTCCTAGTTAATTATTCTTAGTCAAGTTTACTGGAATTCATTTTACTCCGGTTAATGGATTAATTGTAGTAATGTATTAATCTTCTTATATTTGTTCCAAAATAAATGTTATTTTTAAACTTTTTCCAGGACAATAACGTATTGGTAATATATTACGTAAATTAAATTATTTGTTTAATGAATTTGATCAAGTCGCCTAAAGCATTAATTAATGTCTCATTTAATTTAGCATGATAGTTAATTGGAGCTGGTGCATGAATGCTCAATAGATGAAAATGAAGGATTTGACTCAGATACATTTTAGTAATTGTCATACAATTATTATAATTTCTATCACTTAAATTCGAATTTGGCCCAAACTTAAATCACTTGAACTTGGTCGACATGAATTGTAGTATATATGTTCATTTCGTATACTAAGGGGTTTAGTGGAACTACTGAAAGTATATAACATGATTTTGTTCCGTGAAAAACCCCACCCTATATATAGTACACTTAATATCTTTGTTCTTAGAATTTCTATCTTCGTTTTAATGGACTGAACTAATGGAGTTCATCAATCAATAGGCAATGATATCCCACCTTGAAATGGTCTAAACCAATCATAGAAGAATGCTATAGATATTATTATTATTATTCTTTGTTGAAAATATTTTTGTGGGTGTAGGAAAAACAAGAGTCAATTCTACTAGTACAATCAATGGTTACTGTAGCCACAAGAAGTGAGAGAGAAAACACACAGAATAAAAATCATTACTAGAAAGAAGATAAAGACCAGGGGAGGGGAGGGGTGGGCCCCTCCCTTGAGGTTTAACCAAATTGTGGTCCGCCCCCCCCTAAACGTTTGGACAATAGATAGCGCCCCCAAGACCAAACGGCTATAAGTGTTGACTGTTAAGTGAGGGGTAAAACGGCTATATAACTGTGTTTAACTTTCTCTCACAGGAATAAGGAACCTCCACCACAGGCTCAATAGCTCTTTATACAGATCTTCAAAATCCCACCACCAAATTAACATCAAAATTATAATTTACAAAATTTTAGTTTAAAGAATCAAAACTTGTAATGTCTGTAATCAAACAATAAGAAATGGAAATTGACGAAGAACAAGGGAGCAAAAATATGAAATCAGAAAAAAAAAAAAAACCTTTCCCAACTTTTCATCAACTTTCTCATTCCAAACAAAAACACTACTGAGTTTTTATGCGAAGCTATCCATTTAGTGAGATGTCTTGTGTTTTACTCTAAATAATCATTTACAAATTTTGTTAGGCGAACACATGGATTCATCTTAAACCCAATGCAATTTGGGAAATCTCGTATAAGACAAAAGACAAAAAAAAAAAAAAATCTCTCCCTAATTCATAGTGCATGAACGATAATTTACAAAATAAATAATTTAAAGAATTAAAGCTTTCATGGTCTTTAATGGGAAAAAAAGAATCCCATTATCAAGAGAATGAAGAAGAACAGGGGAGCTCAATCTGACTTTAAAATTGTATTGTACTCCTATATCATTATACAACCCATTTCTCAAATTCCAAATCCTATTGAAGGGGAAAAAAAAATCTAATTCGTATCAAATTCACTCTTGAGAAGATTTGAAGTTGTTGGTGCTGAAGTCGGCAAAGAGTCCGATCCCAAACGACAAATCTGAAAGAAGTCGTTATTCTGGGTAAATGATTGAGACTTCGGGCGAGAGAGGGAGGCAGGGGTCGGTGTAGTGGGTCGGTCAAGTGTGAACAAAGAGGGGTGGGGTTTAAATTAGAGAAAATGGAAATGAGAATACTGGTAGGGGTTTTTCTATATTTTGGGAAATAATGTCCAATTTACCCCTTAACTTAGTATTGACGGCTGTTCAATCTAAGGAGCACTGCCTATTTTGCAAAAGTTTGGGAGGGCGCTGCAATATGGTCAAAGATCAGGGAAGGGCACGGACATGCCCATTCAGCCCATTCGGTTCCAAAAATCGGAACCGAACTGATTTTGGAATCGCCCAAACTGTGAACCATCATAAGCCGAAATGAATTGAGACGGTTGAGTTCTAGTTTGCATTTATCAGGAACCGTGAACCGCCGGTTTCAAACCGCTAAAAAACCGTTAAAAAATTGTTAAATTCAAATTTTAAACGTTTGAAACTTTGAATTTTGAAACCATCTGTTTCTACATGCTGTACACCTGCACCTACTCTAATCTCTCTGAACATTAGACTTGATGAAAGATTGAAGGAGATTTGATGAAAGGTTAGAGGAGAATTAATGAAAGACCGGAGGAAACTTGATGAAAGGCTAAAGAAGTCTAGTATAGTAAATTTTGAATATCAAAATTAACCTACTATATCCTAATGCCTAACGCACCCTAAGTAATTTTTTTTTAAAAGTTTGTATTTTGATAATTAATAAGTAACATATTATAACACATTTTTTTTATACTTTATACTCCCTCCGTCCCTAAATTATTGTTTTGTTTAACCCGGTACACAGATTAAGAAAAAAAACAATTGACTTGATTATTAATATTAATATAGTGTGTTGCTTTCTTTAATGTTCATGTACATATGGTCTATAATTAAAATAAGAAGAAAAAGTAAGGTTAAAATGGTAAAAGTGAGGTTCTAAAAAGGAAAGTTTCAAACAAAACAATTATTTAGGGATGAACAAAAAAAGAAAAGAAGATAATAATTTAGGGACGGAGGGAGTAATAGATTTTAAAATTTTAAAATAAAAATAAATGTTAAAAAAATTAAAAAGAAATTTAAAAATTAAAAATTAGAAAATTGGAACCAATACTGACGAACTGAAACCAAAACCAGAATTGGCCTACTATTTGATTTTAACTTAACTTGTCACGATTTATGGAAACGTCAGTTTCAAAAGGTAAAACCTACTACTATATTACAAAGATACGATCGAGGTCAGAGCAGTGAAAATCATTGTACTAAGATGGTCCTCTAATATCCAATCGATCGAATAGACTCACCCTAACCTCAAGAATATCTATCACAAGGACAAGTGTCTCATCATAGTTTTGCTTTTCTTTATTAGATTTGCAAGGCTGTAAAGATTTGTCAAAGTTGTACATGAAAGTTAGTTTAAAGAACTTGGGATATACAAGTGGTGGTGGTGAGGTCTTGATAAGGTTCTATATTTAGATGCAAAAGAAGTGGAGAAACAAAACATTATCAAAGTGATCTTTGCCAAATATTATGCAATTTTGTATTGTTGAAGCTTTTCTAATACGTGTTATGATTTGAGGTGGCTCCATCCATTGCAACATATATCCAAGTGAAATTTGAGATTATCCTTCTCTCTCTCTTTTTTTAATTTTTTGATTAGATTATACCAACGAATATCCAAGTGAAATTTGGCAAACTCTTATAAGATTCATTAGCCGAATTAAAGTGTACGTACCTGGCTTTGATTTGAGTTATGCAAATGTATTGAATTGAAGGATACGCAAGTGCTAACGTGTAGTGCACCAGAGATTTAAAGAAAACTCCCACAGATCGATCGAGGTATTATACCAATCTAACATTTCTCCCAAAAATAACTTCCTACTTACTAGTTGTTAGATTCTTTAAGGAAAGATATGATGATTTATTTGAAGTTTTCCTAAAAAAGTAACCCTTTATTCCCGTAAGTTGATTTTTTTTTAAAATGTGAGTGGCAAACTTTCAAATTGGATGTGTTTGACTTGACGTAGTGATTTTGAATTATCGGTTTGTAATAACTGGAAAAAAAAAAAAATTAAGAAAAAGATATAGAGAAGCTGGTGGAGTTCAAGAGGAAGAAAGTCAAAAATCAAAAATTAATGTCCCTAAATCTTGTAATAGAGAACAGACCATGTAATGTCTTAGATTTCATTTCTTTGACTTATCATCTATATATCGAGGCACTGAATACAATAACATTCAGGAAAATAAATTTTGACAAACGATACATAAACCTACTCTTTTGGACAAGTACAAATTCAGGCCCCTACATTATGCACTGTCCACTCTCTTGGACAAGTGCCTGCTCATCAAATCTAGATGGCATGACAAACTTACGAAGGTGCAATGGCATATGATGACTGCGATGGTACAAGGCCATGCCATGAACTGGGCTGGTGTGTTGGTGGAGTGTATCAAGGAAAACATCACCAAGTACCGAAATAACTTGCTGAAGAATAGTACTGCAAGACCCACTCACCACTTGATTCTAACAAAATTCCTAAGGTCTATCCCTCAGCTTGCCCAGCTGATGAGGAATTAAGATGGGATCCCAGTGGCTCTAATGAAGAAATTTGGTAATGACGCCATACTGAGTGTTATCACTTCAAGCCGGTTTGGCCAGGATCAGCCAGCTGTTCAAGCGTGCAAGAGTTCAACCTGCAGCTGCTAGGGTTCAGCCAGCTGATGTTCAGCAGGCAAGGAGGAGGAGCCCAAGGAGAGCTGAAGCCAGTTCAGCGGCCACCACTTCAGCCGTCACGAGTTCAGCTGCCCCTATCATTCAGGAGGCTTAGCCAGTCCTTCCTAGAAAACCCCTTCGCTGACATCAGCTCGTAGATGAACCCATTGAACCAGAAGGTAAGGATGATACTCTTCTACCTATTCTTTCTACTGTCAGCCACCCAAATCTAAACCCACAAAACTTCATCCTCTTTACCATCACAACTACTACAGCCACACCTTCAGCACCTCCACCTTTAGACCCTTCCCATTCACATACTGAGGCTGATAAGCCTCAGAAGTTCTTTAAACCTATCCGAAACCCTACCTTTCACTTTCGTTACAATAATAACCGCTCTAATTCTCGAACCATTCCTCTAAATGAGGTTTTTATCATTGATCATCTATCCTTCTTCATCCAAGCCTTTCTTAGCTTCCATAAGGAGCTAAAGGAACAAGCCCAAACACCACCTCTTTCCAAATACCTCAGAACTGATTCTGATTTCTCCCGCAAAGTCCATGTCCTCTATCTAACCATTCAAAACCTCACCACATAGTGCTGAACTACGAGAAGTACTTTGAACCTCTAGGCTTAGAATAGAACCAGATCTACTATGCCTGTGATCGGTTCCTACAGGATGAGATGATCTTCAATTACTGGACTATCTTCAATAAATACTTTAAACTTCCTAGACTTCCAATTGACCCTTGTCTGGTAGGCCGTGAGGCTAGACTTGATGATGACGAAGTTAACCAGGATTGGGAGCCAATTGCGATATCTGCTGACTTGTCAATAGTGAGGGATGCTGCCCTTGACTAGACTTGGAAGAAGATTAATTTGGCTAAAAGGGAGTATAACCTTCTTGCTCAGAGGAGAAGAGAACAGAAAAAAGCTGAAGCTCTAGCATTGGCTGCTGCGGTGATTCAGCTGGCTGAACAAATGCCCACTGAGACTGAACCTGAAATTCAGCCAGTAGAGGATCAACCAACTGTTGAGGCAATTGAAGTGCAAGCTGAAGTAGCTGCTGAGACTGAGGATAGAGCTGAAGCTGACACTGGAGCAGATTTTGTTAATGCTGCCATCAATAATGTACTTACTGAGCTAGGACGGAATGATGATGCTGATGAAGAAGTTGAGGTTACAACTGAACCCCTTGCTCTTGTTGAGGAGGAGTGTCAATCTCCTGAGGGTGTTGCAGTTAATGTTGAAGATTAGGATGAGGAGGAAGATGATGATGATGATAAGGATAAAGAAAATGATAGAGCTGATACGGATAACAAAATCCTTTCACAAACTCAGTCACAAACACCCTTCACAATCACCTTTGCCCCTACCCTTCTATCCTTGTCTTAAACATAACTTTTCCAACCACTTCACCCAGACCAAACACTAACCCTTCAGCCAATCGAAACCATCCTTCCCCAGCCTTCAGCTAACACACCTCCTACCCAAACCCCAGCTGAAAACACATCAGCTCACCCCCAACCTTCAGCCATCCAGTTGCTCTCCCAGTCACCACTAGTTCACTTTTCTAAGTGTTGGGATTCAATGTGATTTGGATGAATTTGAAGACTTGTTCACTTTTGATGGGCTCTTGGCTGACGATGGTGAAGCCATGAAAGTGGATGCTACTTCTTTACCTTCACTTGTTATGAAGAGAAAAACTGAAGTTGCTCTAATCACTGACTTCCTTCACAACCCTGACAAGTTCAAGAAGTCCAAGATTATCTTTGAGTCAGAAAGTGAAGAGGAAGAAGAAGCTGAAGAGACTACTGTCAGGCTACTGAGGTTGGACTGACTGATGACGCTACTAAAACTGCAGCTAAACCAACCATGACTGATACTCCAGCTACTGCCACTACTGAAGCTACTGCAGCTGCATCTGATGCAAATGCTATTTGTCCTTCGACATCAACTCCATCTATTACTTTTGCAGGTTTTAATGAACTTAGGGATACACAGCTCAGACTTGCTGATACTTTTACCATCCTGAACCAATCCATCCATGACTTAACCAGTCGTATGGGTTTGGTGGATGCCTTACGCTTTCAGCAGATGCAGATGGAGATCATACTTAGTGATGTAGCTCGTTCTCAAGAAGAGCTTCGTCAGCGAGTTATGACGGCCCTTCCTGATGCACGAAGAGAGATTTATGGTGAAGTACGCAGTGCCATGGCAGCTGGGTACCCAAAGAATGTTGACACTAGTGAATGGGACAATCTGCTTGCCTATCAAAAGAAAGCTGCTGAACAGGTGCAGGATACTGAATAAAGGGCATGTAAAGCCATTCAAGAGGATAGAAAGCAGAAGGAGATCAACAAAGCTCAAGCAAAAGAGATTGCTGAGCTGAGAAAGAGACTGAATATTCCTCAAGCTGAATCTGCTCCTACCTCATCTTCTTCAGCCGGGACTGACAGTATAAACATGAGCGACTGATTTCTTCTTGCCCCTAAACTTTTTACATTTCGGTACGTTACTTTTAGTCATTTATCCTAAGTACTGTTTTTACTTCAGTTTTTGCTTTGTATATTTTTATTCTTGCCAAACTCTAATACTTGCAAGATGTTTATCAATATACAACTGATGTACTTTCTATCAAAGTAGACTTGTGCCTTTTTGTTAGGTCCAAGGTTGCTCTATATAGGCTAGAAGGGGGGGTTGAATAGCCTATGTCCAATTTTTGAAATTGATTCAAAAATCTTACTTCACTAGGGATTTAAAAATTTTGCAGGCGGAAGTCTTGTGAAGCACAGACAAGTTGAGAATGGCCGATCTTGGCAGACAAGATCGTAGCTTAATGATTGGAAATCGGAAATTTAAAGCAACACAATCAAATCACAATCACACAAAAAGAGACAGAATATTTAATATGGTTCACACTTATAAATAAGTGCTACGTCCACAACCAAAGTGGTCAACTTTGGATTTGAAAATCGTGTACTAAGTTTTTCCACTAGATATTTTACAAACTAAATCTCTAATGGATTGTGTACAAAAATTTTGTTGACCAAGTGTTTGTGTGGGAGAATTGATATCAATTAGATACAATTCTAGTGAGCTATGAAAAGCTAGGTGTTGCAATCAATGAAGAGCTTTAGTGGATGATCGTCTTAGAGTGAAGCTCTTCAAAGAAAGAACAGATAGGACGTTTAAGCTTTTAATGCACTTGAAGAAGATGAAGAAGATTCGAGTTGTAGTTGTTGAAGTGTATTGAATGCAGCAATGGAGTCTCCTTTTATATGCGGGAGGAAGCTTGGAGCCGTTGGTGATCTTCTAATTTGAATTTAAGAGCAATTAATGCTCTAATCGGTTGTTGACTCGATAGGTGTCTGCTTGATCTGTCTCGACACTTTGCTAAAAATAGGCGTGCGTGCTTGCGGGAGGAATGTCCTTTTCTGAGTGTATGCTAAGAATGGAAACCTTCATTGAATGTGATTTGCAGGTTAACGTTGCATCGAAGTCAATGAGGTCTTCAGATTAGGACATGTCTTAGGCAGATCTCTATCGGACGTTCTTAAGGTTCATCGACATTGCTGATGAAGCTTGACCGATATGAGCTTGTCCGATATTCAACCGAAAGACTGCTTATGCGATGTTTGCCTATGGTGCAGAGGACGTCCGATGTCCTATAGGCTATCTTCTCCAAGACTTATACAAATTTGCAACCCTAAACTATTCAAGCTATGCCTAAGTACAAGTTGCCACTCTAACAGACACGCAGGCCCATTAGTCACCTTGACTTAGACTTAGGTTATGGATTCAAGCAAATCTAGGCTAATATGCAACAATCTCCTCCTATTTGCTTGAGTCCATGACCCTACGAATACAATATCAGCTGACCATGTTCAAGTCTAGTAATAACATGCTTGTAAGATTGATATATTAAATAAGCATGCCCTAGATGAACTTACATAAAGGTCATTGTATTCAAGAATTACAAAGTGTTTACAAATAGGAAATTAAGCATCAGACACTTGTAATGAAACTGAATTTAAAGACATGCAGATAGGCAGAATAGGCAATATAGGACATGTCTTTAAACCAGTGGTTTAAATTTCATGCAATCACATAATAAGCAGTTCATAATAAACATGAAAGTTTTAAAACATAGACATTGTTAATTAAACAAGTTGTTTAATTACAAAGTTTAGCAAAAAGATTATACAAAATATTATCGGCCGGTTCGGGAGGATGACCTAGATGATGCACGACCTTTGCCTTTGCCTGATGAAGATTGCCCATAGCCTCTTGATGCCCATTTAGAGTCAACAGCAGCCTTAAGTCTTGCAATCTCTTCGTTTGCTGCTGCTAGCTCTTCTTTAGTATCGGCCAATTCAGAGGAGAGCTCTTTGTTCTTCTGCTTGAGCAGAGCATTATGCTCAATGAGCTTAGTCTGCTGATCATTGTTGAGTCTAGCTATCTCCTCCTTCATGGACGCAAGCGAGGTATCAATGAAGCCGAGGCGATTCTCAGTATTTTTACGCTCCTTGCGATAGAAAGCCAAGTGCTTGGTCGTGAGATTACGCGTCGCTCGCACGGAGGAGTGAGTGAGCGATTTGCTGGCGTTGGGAGTGAAGCACAAGCTTGTAGCCGCCTTCAACCATGTCGATGACTGCATCATCTTAGTGGCGAGGTTGTCCCGCTTGGTTTCAAGATGGCGAGGTCTTGGATGAAGAGGCCGAGAGTTGGCTAGCGAGAGCGGTTGGCCGAGATGGATCGTAGGCAGCATCAAAGCGGCCTTGGCACCCTTGAAATCTCCATCACTTGGGTCATGCATCACACATGGGTGATGTGAGACCGATCTGAGAGAGTTGGTGCGGGGCCTTGGTCAGTCAACAGAGATGACCTCAAAATCTTTCAAAAATTTATGTACGGCCTCAGGATAGGTATCGACGAGGATGACTGGGAGGATGATGGGGCTGGGGGGAAGGATGGCCGGTGGCTTGGGTAGGTGAGGGTGGAGGATGGTGGTGGGAGACAGGGATTGGCTAGAGGATGAGGGAGAATGGATGGTGGAGGAAATATCAATAGAGGGTGAAGGAAGGCTAGGGAAGACGCGAGGAACAGGGAAGAGCCTTTCTATGTAGATGACATACGAAAGGGGGTGAATGAAGAAGGGAGGAGGAGAAAAGAAAGGGGAAAGGCTAGGAGAAAGGAAGAGAACAGGGATGAAAGGGTTGAAGCCAAGGTAAGTGGTGACTACATCAATGAAGGTGTAGACCACAGGGTGAAGAAGGATGGAAGGATGGCGATAATGGTGAAGACGGGGGTTTAGGCGAGAGAGGAAGGGGAGATGTCCGATTTGGTTGGAAGGGAAGGCCTAGGTCCTTATGGATTGCAACCCATTGGTTGAAGATCATAAGATCTTGAACCGGCGAGTTGTGGGAGAAAAGAGTTGTGACCAGCGGGAGGAAGAGGGTCATAGTAGGCACCCCATTGAAAGATGATTTCACCCGACATAGGCCGACAGGAATTCTCTTGGGGTAGTCAAGGGTGGCTAAGAAAGGGTCGTGTCGGCATAGTTGGGTTTAGGCTGCTGTCTCGAAGGACAGCAAGCCCGCACCTCGGTGTAGGTGGTTATAGGGATTGGTTTTGAGGCGTTTGGGAGTAGGCGGTCGAAGAGGGAGAGATAGGGCGTTTGGAGGAAGGTGGTTGAGAAGAGGTGGCAAGTGAGATATATGGCTCTTGTGTGGTGGTTGGTTTGATGGGAGCAGATGGAGGAGGTGAGGAAGCAGGTGAGGTGGTAGTGGTAGTAGGCATAGGTGGTGAAGGTGGAGGAGAAGTGGTTGGATGCGGTCACGAGAAGTGCACTGCTTCTTGGCACTCTTCTTATAACGTTTGCCATGTTTGGACTTAGTAGGAGAGGAAGAGGCGAGGTGGTGGTGGAGATGATTTGGTGGGCTGCTGGTGGAGGAACAGTGATGGAGAAAGGTGTGGTGTGGAGACAGGTGAGACAGGTGTGGATGAGGCCTTAGGAAGGCCAAATGATTCGTCTGTGGGTAGGAGGGTTTGTTGGGTTTTGGGTTTGGAGGATTGGGAGGTAGGTTTAGAGGGTTTGGAGAGGTCAGCTGGTTGGAAGGATGAAGTGTCCTTCTCAACAGCTGCCTTTGAGCGGGCAGGCTTCCTGGACTGCTTAAGTTTGGGAGTGAGAGAGGGAGAGTGTTTAGGCTTTTTGGATGGGGGTTCAGCAGGCTCATATGGATCATGATCCAGCCTGCTGAGGTCAAAATGTTCAGGCAGCGCAGCCCCAATGGGTGTAGGCTCCTCCTCCTCCCCATGTAGGTGACTTTCCTCTTAGTAGGGCCCGGCCGGGGTAGCGGCGGCGCGGCAGCGCCCGAAGCGATGCAGCGGCAGCGGCCTGCCGCGTTGGTTGTCCTTTTGGCCATATCATCCCGATAGCGGGTGATGTTGTTGACCGTGAAGACGTAGGTGTTGGACACCTTGATGAGGTCGTCGCAGCGACCAGCTCATCAATCTCCTCATAACGTCGGAGGATGACATTAATAACCCTTACAAAGGGCCTCTTCATGGAAGGGTGAGCTTGGACTTCAAAACGCTACGGGATAGCATTGAGAAGATAATTTTGGCCCGGTTGAGTTGCTTGCGAAGGACCACGGCTTTGGTCCACATCACCGGGAGGTGAAGATGTCCTCGAGCCATTTTTGAATAAGATGCTCTTGTCGAGCGGATGGCGATATGATAGGGGTTTTCGGGAAGAGGTTCTGGACATCTCGGAGAACCTCTCGGTTGGGCGAATCCTCATCATTTCCCAAGCAAGTGCCGATTCGGCATCGGTCAAGTCCAATTTGCCTTCAACGGGCGGTCAAGGATTTCTCCAACATCCTTGTAGGTCAACTTGATGTAGTGGCCTCCGATGTAGCCCTTGATATAGCTTAAGTTGACGGCTCGAGGCACTAGGCGGAGGAGGAGGCGGAATCATCCTTGTATAAAACTCCTCGGCTAGATGATTCTTTGTAGTGGGTGTCGTTGAGTTGAAACAAGGGAAGAAGGCCACACTCGGCCAAATCTTTTAGAAGGGCATCACCGCAGATGTGCTAATGATGGAGTCTCTGTCGATTGTCATCCTGGGTGATAACTTGACCGGGAAGGGTCCCGATTGGGAGCTCCGGCCAATGCGGCCCTGGTTGGCTTAGCAGGCGGAGGATGAAGTGGTGGCAGCGGCTTTAGAGGATTTAGATTTCCCTACATGATCGGCGATGTGAGAACAAATATATAGGAATAGGCGATATGCAAGAAACAGCAGATAATCATGCAATCGGAGATAATAACATAAACAGTACTATTCGATCAAAACCCAAAATATAGACAATTTAAAGCATAATATAAGAACAGTTCATCATCTGGGTTTTCAAATATCGACTGAGTTTGTCAGATTCAAGCAAACAAACTGATATAAATTGAAAACATAGTACCACAGGAATCTCTACAACACATTTTACACCCAAAAAGCATGATTCAAGCAACAATCGCAAGATAGCACAGTTCATCAATGGCGGACAGGTTTAAAAACTTAAATTAGGTCAAAACAAGATCCTAAAACTGGATTTGAATGACTCAAGAAGGTGTAGACATCCTTACCATTGATGATTTTAAGCTTGAAAACTTGAGAACTTTGTAGGTTTTAGAAGATTTGAATCAGATTGTAGATTCGAAGGTAGAGAGGTTTTTGAAAGTTTGAAAATGGCGGTTATGGAGTAAGTGAAGAGTCACTGTACATTTTGCCCTTTTATACCTCTGACAGGCCAATAAATGATATTTGATAAAATTTGAAGTCCGCATTTATTACGATGAGTCACGTACGTATGGCGCCCTTAAGTCGCCTATATTATCAGAATCTGCCTATGTTATTGAAGACTGCCGATATGGAGATAGATACTTACCCAAGGTTGTCTATTTACTAAGCAGAGTTGAGATCGGCTGATCACGTAGGCAGTTTAATAACAGCAGTTTATAAGATAACTTAAGGAATTTGCTAGAAAGGATTAAGGATTGAGGTCAAGCATACCAAGCTCTCCTCTTAAATAAGCAAACCTGGTTGAATCAAGTGGTTTTGTGAAGATGTCTGCTACCTGATTCTCTGTAGGCACATATTGCATGCTGATGTTACCTTTTTCAACATGATCTTTAAGAAAGTGATATCTCACATCAATGTGCTTTGTTTTGGAGTGCATGACAGATTTTGAGAAACCGAGATTCTTGATGTGTTGTCACATTATAGGACAATCATCGCTTTGATCTCATAGTCAACTAGTTCTTTGTTTGATCCACAGCGTTGTGAGCGGCTACCCGGCTATGTATTCCTTATTGTTGAAGTTGAAACAGAGGTTTGCTTCTGGCCCATGAGACAAGTCTATTTCCTAAGAATTGACATGTCCCACTTGTGCTTTTCCTGTCAACTTTACATGCGGCAAAATCAGCATCGAATAGCCTATAAGATTAAAAGATGAATCTCTAGGATACCGATTCCCAAATTGGGAGTATCTATCGATATCGATGATTCTTTTGACGCTTGTAGGTGAGACTCCTTTGGATCGCTTGAAACCTAGCACAAACACAAACAAACATGATATCGGCCTACTAGCGTTAAGTATAAAAGTGAACCAATCATGCCTCGTAGAGAGTCATGTCCACTTTCTTGCCCTTCTCATCTTTGTCAAGATGGCGGTTAGTAGCCATAGGAGTCTTGAAGGCTGTTTGCATTCTCAAGACCAAATTTCTTGATAACATCCTTTGCATATTTGGCTTGATTGATGAAGATACCATTTGAACTTTGTTGAATTTGAAGACCAAGGAAAAAATTGAGCTCTCCCATCATGCTCATCTCAAATTTACTCTGCATAAGCTTTTCAAACCTTTTGCAAAGATTTTCATTAGTAGAACCAAAGATAATATCATCAACATATATTTGAACAAGTAAGGAATGACCTTTATGCTTCATAATGAAAAGAGTAGTGTCAATTTGACCTCTTACAAAGCCTTGAGATATCAAGAACTTTGAAAGGGTCTCATACCGTGCTCTTGGAGCTTGTTTAAGTCCATAAAGGGCTTTCCTCGGCTTGTAGACATCTTCTCTCCTTGAGCAGTCTATGAACCCGGTGGTTGCTCAACATAGACTTCTTCTTGAAGTTCTCCATTCGAAATGCACTCTTTACATCCATTTGATAAACTTTGAAGTCCTTGTAGGAGGCATAGGCCAAGAATAATCGATAGCCTCTAATCTTGCAACAGAGCAAATGTCTCATCATAGTCAATACCCTCCTCGTGTATCCTTGGGCTACCGGTCTTGCCTTGTTTCTTGTAATATTGCCGTTTTCATCCATTTTGTTTCGAAAACCCACTTTGTCCCAATAACCGCTTGTCCTTTAGGCCTAGGGACTAGTGACCGAGACTTGGCATCTGTCAAATTGGTTTAGCTCTTCTTGCATAGCTTCCACCCACTTGGATCTTCCAGAGCTTCATCAATCTTTTGGGTTCAATGTTAGATACAAATGCAGAGAATACATGCATTCATTCCTTGAAGCTTGTCTAGTTTGAACACCAAAGATTAAGATCTCCAATGATTTGAGTGATAGGATGATCTTTTACTTCCCTAACTTCGCAGTTGAACTTGTCCTATTGCATCGGCGAGTTGGATTCTTGAGAAGTAGAAGTAATGAAGCTTGGTTTTCTAAAGGGTAGGTTAATTCCAAGGTAGGTTGTATGACTTCGGTGTGGAAGGCAAAGGGGATTCGGGGTTTTGAGTGTTCATTTGTTGGTTCGTTTGAGGATTCTAACGGGTTGACTCTTGGAAGATCTTGTGAAGAAGGAGGATCACAGATCGGGATTAGGCTTACACTCTCATATTCATCGAATCATTAGTAACCTTAGGAGCCAAATGTGGCCCAATGAAATCAAATTCATCAAAAGAAACATGTACAGATTCAACAACTTTAAGTGAAGTTTTATTATAAACTCGTATGCTTTTGAAAACTTGGCATATCGAAAAATTCCTTCATCACTTTTGGATTCAAACTTACCTCTATGTTCTCTACCATTGTAAAGAACATAGCATTTACAACCAAATATTTTAAAGAATCCAATGTTGGGAGCTCGCCTCTCCATATTTCATATGGAGTTTTGTTATGAAATTTATTTATGATGGACTGTTTTGTGTGAAGCGGCGGTGTTCACACGCTTCGCCCGAAATACATAGGCGGTTTGGCTTCGGAATCATTGTCTTTCCGCTTCAATGAGAGTTCGTTCTTCCTTTCAAGAACTCCATTTTGTTGAGGTGTGCCAACCGCAGAGAAATTGTGACCAATTCCATGGTCATCACAATATTTGGCTACACCATTGTTCTTGAACTCTTCCATTGTCGATCGACATCGAGATATCATCCAGCTTCGAGTCCGTAGTCTTCAAGAGTTCAAGAATGATGTCATATGCTTCATCTTTGGAGGACATCATTTCTACCCAAGTAAATCTTGAGTAATCATCAACTACCACAAGAGTATACTTGCCGCCACCAAGACTTGTAGTAGTTACAGTCCAAACAGATCCATGTGCAAGAGCCGTAGAGGTGCAGTTGTTGATAGGCAAGGCTTGCTTTTGAAGGAAGATTTATGTAGTTTGCCCGCTTGACATGCTAGACTGTGATTCATGATATTTTAGGCAAACCGACAACTAGATTGTCTTTTGATAGCTTCTCCAGGTATTTGAAATTGAGATGACTAAGCCTTTTGTGCCACAACCATGTTGTCGGTTGATGACCTAGCAACCAAGCAAAGATTTGATTTTCTTCCAACAAAGATTTAGGTCAACAAAGATAGACATTCCCTTTTCGAATCTGTCAGATAGTTGAACATGTCTCATTGTCCTTTATGAGACATTGACTAGAGGAAAACGACATGTTAGACCTTTATCACGTAATTGTGATATGCTTAGCAGATTGTGCTTTAAACCTTCAACTAGAGAAACTTTGTTGATGGAGAGATTGCCTCGATTATACTTCCATAACCAATGGTCTTCCCTTTTGAGTTATCTCCAAATATGGAGGGACCCTTTGCTTCAACAATGCTTGAGAGAAGATTTGGATCACCATCATATGCTTTGAGCATCCACTGTCTAGATACCATAGATCTTTCTCTTCTTCATTGACACCATAAAGCATTCTGAAATATAGACATTTAAGAATATGGTCCCCTTTTATTTTTGGGTCCTCAAGGTTAGCAACCTTTTGGGATCCACACTGTTTAACCTTTGGAGGAGTAAATCCTCTAGATTTAGGTGTGAATCTCGAAGGCATTCATGAATCTCATGACCATGGCATTTGCGAAAGAGCATTTGTGAAATCCTTCAACATGAGTAATGATTTCTTTTGAGGCTTCTTAATATCGCCAGTCTTTGGAATGATTTTTCGCTTATAATTGGCCTATAGGACTTAGGGTGAAAATGCCTTTTCTTGTTGATGTTAGGTTTACCATAGGTAGACCTCTTATCAAAAGATTTTGTATTTACAGCACATGTCCTTTAAGCTTTTATCTCAGAATTCACTTCTTTTACCCTTTTATAGGCGGTGTTGGGATTAGCAGCCTTGCCTTTGACAAATTTAATAGGTTTGAGCCGAGAGTTCCTAGACTTGCTATTAGTCATCCCGTTTTCTTAGGGTGACTAATGGCAGGTTTAGCTTGCTCAAACTCACTATTAGCAGAGTCATTCGGCGATTGCTTTCTTTTGGACTTGTCTTTTGTGTTCTTGGGATAAACAAAAGGAACTTTGTTAAAGCCAAGTCCTTGCCTTTTGGGAGACTGCTGGTCATAAGAAACTTCTACGACCAATTCTTCAAAGAATTGCTTCGATGTCTCATCCTTTTGAGAACTAGAAGAACTACCTACTTTGAACTCACTTTGGAAACCAATGCCGCTTTGTCATCTAAAGTTTTCGGTTTGAGAGAATGGCATCAAAGTTTCCTTTAGAGTTATTCCAAGTATTGACAACCTTTTGAAGGTCATCTTTCTCGAATTTATCTTCTTGATGTGTTCAAGTAGAAATCCACTTTTTCGGTCAAAGCTTTGTTCTCTTTTTGCAATTTGATACTTTCTTTGTCGTCTATCAAGATCTTTGATCTTAGACATCAAGGTTGATTTCTCGAGACACTAGTTCATGCTTCTTGGCTAATTTCACATAGGCGGCTTTGAATTTTGAAAATTCTTCCAAAGATGTCTTTATTAGCTTTGATGAGCTCTCCTTTGAAGGTTCATTAAGCTCATCATCATCATCACCGTCATCTTGTTGAAATGGTAGTGACCTCACCGAATCATGTGGTGACTCCCGGCCATAAGGCATATGTTGGCTTCTTCAAAGAAAGTCACAAGAGTCATCCTCATCGGTGTCGGTGTCACACCATGTAGGCGATTGCTTTCATCAATGTCTTCACCACCATCCCTTTTTGTTTTTGAAATTTAGTTTCGGGACGTTTCTTATAAAATTCATATTTTGGCTTAGGACATTTAGAGGCAAAATGGCCTGGTTTCCTACGCTTAAAACAAACTAGCTCATTATCCTTTTGATGGTCTGCGATTTATAAGGAGCGAATGTTTTGGTTGAGCAGTTGTTTTATAAGGAACAGCTTTGTGAGAAGACCGCCTATGTGATGATGGTTTATTAAACCTTTTGAAACGTTGATATTTCTTTACAAACATAGCAAAGGCTTCGAAAGAATATCATCATCTTCACCGGAAGTAGAAGGTGTTTCATCGTTTTGAACAGAGGGTTCAGAGACATGGCCGGTAAGGACAAGTTTTTAAAACTCTTTTCCATTTCTTGAGCTTGTTGGATCTCAAGCTCATAAACCGAAAGACTAGCATAAAGGTTTCTAAGAGTCAATTTGTTTAAATCTTTTGACTCTTTCATGGCATGATTTTAACATGCCATAGATCGCCTAGTGCATTTAGAAATCTCATGTTTATTTCTTTCTTTTCATACTTCTTTCCTAAGGAATAGCAAGAGTTGACTACCTCATAGAATCTGTCATAGGCACTTCAGAGACTCTTTGGGATCCTTTTGAAGGAGTCAAACTTCGGATGCAGTATATAATTTGTTGTTCTTTGTCTCGCCATCACCTTCAAGATATTCAAGGATGGCTTCCCACATCTCCTTTCCGTGTCCAAGTTGATGATCTCGATAAGTGCTTATATCAACACATGGTAATGATGTTGATGGCCTTTCCATCCGAGCATCATTCTTCGTCTTCATCATCCCACTCTTCTTCGGCTTTGGTACTTCAGGTTGGATCTACCGGCCGGTGTATTAGGCTTCATTGGAATTCGGGTCCATCGTGACACATTTCCACAAACGTTTGTCAATTGAATTCATATGTCTTTTGACTTTATCTTTCCAGATGTCAAAGTGAACTTCATCCAAGACAGACAATGGTTCACGTTTGAGGTTTCCAACATTTGGTGAGCAGCCATGATCTTTAATCTCTCAAGAGGTTAATCTCGGAAAAACTAGTTTTCAAAGAGTTAAGCTCGATACCAATTGTTAGGTCCAAGGTTGCTCTATATAGGCTAGAAGGGGGTTGAATAGCCTATGTCCAATTTTTGAAATTGATTCAAAAATCTTACTTCACTAGGGATTTAAAAATTTTGCAGCGGAAGTCTTGTGAAGCACGGACAAGTTGAGAATGGCCGATCTTGGCAGACAAGATCGCAGTTCTAATGATTGGAAACTGGAAATTTAAAGCAACACAATCAAATCACAATCACACAAAAAGAGACAGAATATTTAATATGGTTCACACTTATAAATAAGTGCTACGTCCACAACCAAAGTGGTCAACTTTGGATTTGAAAATCGTGTACTAAGTTTTTCCACTAGATATTTTACAAACTAAATCTCTAATGGATTGTGTACAAAAATTTTGTTGACCAAGTGTTTGTGTGGGAGAATTGATATCAATTAGATACAATTCTAGTGAGCTATGAAAAGCTAGGTGTTGCAATCAATGAAGAGCTTTAATGGACTGATCGTCTTAGAGTGAAGCTCTTCAAAGAAGGAAGTACGATAGGACGTTTAAGCTTTTAATGCACTTGAAGAAGATGAAGAAGATTCGAGTTGTAGTTGTTGAAGTGTATTGAATGCAGCAATGGAGTCTCCTTTTATATGCGAGGAAGCTTGGAGCCGTTGGTGATCTTCTAATTTGAATTTAAGAGCAATTAATGCTCTAATCGGTTGTTGACTCGATAGGCGTCCAGCTCGCACTGTCTCCGACACTTTGCTAAAAATAGGCGTGCGTGCTTGCGGGAGGAATGTCCTTTTCGAGTGTATGCTAAGAATGGAAACCTTCATTGAATGTGATTTGCAGGTTAACGTTGCATCGAAGTCAATGAGGTCTTCAGATTAGGACATGTCTTAGGCAGATCTCTATCGGACGTTCTTAAGGTTCATCGACATTGCTGATGAAGCTTGACCGATATGAGCTTGTCCGATATTCAACCGAAAGACTGCTTATGCGATGTTTGCCTATGGTGCAGAGGACGTCCGATGTCCTATAGGCTATCTTCTCCAAGACTTATACAAATTTGCAACCCTAAACTATTCAAGCTATGCCTAAGTACAAGTTGCCACTCTAACAGACACGCAGGCCCATTAGTCACCTTGACTTAGACTTAGGTTATGGATTCAAGCAAATCTAGGCTAATATGCAACACTTTTTCTTATCTATTACTTCTGCTTTGATATGAATGACTTTGAGTAAATATGAGGAGTTTGTTAGTCCTTCCTATGATTTACGTAAAATTATTCTATCTTTTGAAATCAATTATGTTCAACTAAGCTTATATTTGTTGTTGGCTGATCAAGTGACTAACCATCCTTTTAATCAAAGATGGGCGATCAAATGACTAGCCATTCCAAACTGGTTGATGACTGATACTGATTCCAAGTGACCAGCCATTCTTATTTATCAAAGATGACTGATCACATATCTAGCCATTCCGTGTTGGCTGACTGATATACTCAGTCAAGCTTATTCAGCCAATGTTTAGTGACTGATAAAGACTTAATATTTTTCAAGTCAATCACTGATTAAATGGCATAAGGACAGTAGACTGATATGTGTCCTTGTCATATCTCTTTAAAGTGTACTGATCCTCAAAAGGAAGCTTCTGTGATAAGCCTCAGTAGTTATTTTGAATTTGTGTCAATACTTAGCGTGTTTTGTTTTCAAATTGCTTTTTGCTTTTCATTTAAGGCTTAATTCTCAATTCCATCACCCTACTTTCGCAAAAAGTCCGATAAGATCACTCTACAATTTTTTTCACAGAATAATGACTATACTTTACAAAAGATACCACGTTAGTCACTCCGTCAGTTTGCTGTTAAGCTAGCTTAAATTTTTTGTGTAAACCCAAAATTGCCCTTAGTATAAGCATGTGTCAGTCACGTGCTTTCTTTACCTCACCTCACCTTTAATTCCCGACCTAACACAAACACTGAAGATATATTGATCGATCAATCAGTTGAAGTCTAGGAGCTCGACTTGAAGCAGAGGCTGTAAGTAAGCTCCATTGAAGCTCCATTGAAGCACCATTGAAGAGCATGAAACATGGGAGCTCGAATTCCATTTCAGGTCTAGCAGTTCGAAACCCTAACTACCCTAGTGATTTGATTGAAGAAAGGCTGTGTGATTGTGATAAAAGGGCTCGTATGTGGACATCATGGACTGATGAACATCCTGGTATGAGGTTTTTTGGATGCCCTAACTGGAAGGTATAACATTTCATCCTGGTATGAGGTTTTTACTTTTAGCAATTTGGTTCTAAAAATTGGACTTTGATATTGAGGATTTTAGTAATCTCAATCTTTTAGTTCAATTAAGGGTTTTAGTTCACATTTACATTTTGGATTGAATAATTGAAATTCCATCGAATTGTCCAACAAAATGAGTCTTTGTTGAATGGTTCAATTTATGGGTTTATTTGTTTTGTTTCAACATTACATAAATTGATGTTTTTTTTTCTTTCCCAATGGTTCCTAGTAGGATGATGAAAAAAGGTGTCATTTCTTTGCATGGTATGACCCTCCATTGAATCAAAGAGCAAAAGATTTGCTCAATGATTTTAAAAACAAAGAGGTTGAGATGAAGACAATGTCAACTAAGTTTGCAAGTAAGAAATTGAAGATATCAAATCTAAAGAAGGAGGTTTAGAGATTGAAGGAAGAGAATACTATTTTGAACACAAAGTTGGCTGCAAATGGTTGGAAGGAAAAATTGATTGCTCTATTTGTTGATTGGAATTTTAATGTACAAGAATGGCATTAAACCCCAATTCATGTTGCCTTAAAATTTTGTGATGTATTTGTTGTTTGTATTTTCACATGGCCATAGTAAACAGTATGGGTGTTTGTAGTACGTAACTTGGTTTTGTTGATGAAAGTTATTTTGCCATGGTACTTGGTATATAATGTAATGTTTTAATGTTATGTTATGTTACAAAGATGTCATTTTTGTTAATTTGTTCATTTTTGCCAAAGTTTGTTACTAGTGATTGCACAATGTAAACACCCTATACAACTTCACTCTATATGTCAGTACATAACTTATGCCATTGTACTTGTGATTGCACAATGTTTGAAGTCACTGATGCCGTTATACAATGTCATAGAAAACAAAACAAAAGAACAAATTTACATAACACAAGGCATTAATGTCATTACACAATGGTCAAGTAGCAAAAAATAGCCCTGTTTTACATGCCAACACTGGTCAATCACCAACCAAAAACAAAAAACAGCCCCAAATTGTTAAAGACCAATATTACATGCATTAATCATGTTCCTTTCAACACATTTAACAGACCAATAATAAAAAATAGCCCCATGTTAAAGACCCCACAGTAAGCAACACATTTAATCAATGTCTATTTAAACCCCATTGTTCTCCTTGCACTTATGCTTAAATGAATTGATCATGTTCCATTCAGATTTTTTGATTTTTTCTCCCCTCTCAACTTTGATTTTCTTGATTGTTTGACTTCCAAGATCTTTGTTCATAGGTCTCTGACTTGGTTGACTTCCAAGATCTCTGTTCATAGGTCTCTGACATGGTTGACTTCCAAGACTTGTGTTCATTTCCCCACCTTGCCTTGATCCATCAGCAATAAGAAGTCTCTATTTGAAACACAATAAATTGTTAAAAACAAGGTTAAATGCATTTACAAGTGAACTACCAGTCCATGAAAATGATATGTTGTACCTGACTTGGTTGATTTCCAAGACTTGTGTTCATTTCCCCACCTTGCCTTGATCCATCAACAATAACCTGTTTGTTTGAAAGAGAAGTAAATGTTAAAGACAATTTTAAGACACACAAGTGAATAAAGAATAAGTTGATGAAAATGACATGTAGTACCTGACTTGCTTCAATTTCAATACTCATGTTCTCTTTCCTTGCTAGATTTGCTCCATCACCAAGAATAAGTCCCTATTTAATAGAGAATAATCAATGTTAGACATATTGTTAATTTAAAAAAAAACACCAATTTCTAAAAATGTAACCTGAGTTGTTGTCTCTTGAGTCTCTCTTGTTGCATTTACACTTGGTCCATCCCCAACACCAGTTTCTGATGCACTAGCTGCCAGCTTTGCTTAGGAACAAGATCTCTTGTTGTGTCGAGCACCATTATAAAATGTGCATTTCATCACCTTGCCCTTTCTTGATAAACTTTGTTTTTTTGGAGGACCAACTGTACTTTCCTGACTTGTGGCGGGTGTCAAACCGTCAAAAATAATTTTTTCCTCTTTCCCAAATAACAAGTATAAGGTAAGTAAGGTTCGTATCCACAGGGAACAATGTTCTTATGCCCTTAAGAATTTTGTAAAGTAAAAACAATGATTTGTGGTTCTTAAACTAACTACCGACTAATCTACGAAAATGGAAACTGAAATTTATGGACTTTAAAGTAAGCAAATAGCAAACAAGTTTAATTCAAATATGAGTAAAGGTCCAGTTAATTAGTGCAAAATAATTCCCCAAAGTTTTCTACCGATCATCGATTCAAAAATGATCTTAATGAATGAACAAGTAAACCGGTTATAGGAGTTTAACGAACGCCTAACTCCCAATTTCTCCTTACAGCGTCGATAATTATGAGAAGCTCTATAATTATTCCCTAATCAAAAGACAACCCCCGAGACGCTCGTAGGATTTAGTATTTTGAAAGCATTTAAACTAGAGAAACCCGATTCTAACCAGTGCATGTTTAAGAAACACCCTTTAAATTAGATTACTCACCCCCACAACGCCACCCGAGTATGCTTGTGATGCCTAATCGGTGCGTTGTTCGCTACTTCGTTATCCCCAAGGACAATTACGGATCAATGGGTTTAACTAGCAATAGACTCTTAGATTAATTAAAGTTCGGGCCCTTAAACAATAATTAAACATAACAATCTTACATCGCAAATTCTTGCAACTAAATAAAACAGAGGATGAACAAATACTTGTTATTAATCTAAAACCAAAATCGAATCTCCCAAGAGCAATTTCCCAAGGAATTACTCTACACACATTAACTGGAAAGAGAGAACTTAGCTACTTAACATAATTTAATGAAAAATTACTTACAAAATGAAATAGAAAAAATCCTATCACCAAGTGTTGAACCCAAGGAATAGAACAGCTTCCACTCTGAACTGTGTATGCGCCATTTTTCTCTGTCGTGTACTATAGGTTGGCGCCATCTTCTATTTATAACAGGTTCCTCAAGTCGCCCCAACCATTTCCCCCGAAAGTAGAGGCCACGACCTCTTCTCCTCATCCATTAGCAAAAGCCGTTATTGACTTTGTCAATTTCCCTAATTCCTCTCTTGACTAATTCTCTCTAATATTTACATAGAAAGAATTAAATTAACAAATAATGATTTAACCCACAAGGATTTAACTCAAATACGAAATTGATTAAATGTCCATAGTGCCCTTTAGTACAAAACTTCATCACAGCACGTGACCTTCTTTTAAATTCCCTGCTCCAGACTTTCCTCAAGTACCAAATGCCCATTTGGTGCTGGACTAACTGCTTCCTTTATCTTTTTCTCACTTTCAATTTTCCACCACACCTGAAAACATCACAAACACGAATACCCATAAAAGTGCAACATTTATAACCAATAAAAGCACAAAATCCACTTAAAATGTCGCACATATTTGATCTCATCAACTTGCTTCACCTTTTTTTCTTCATGTTTTGACTTAATCCTGCATTTCTTTGGCATGCCTTGCATTTTCTTGTTTAAACTAGGTATCAAAAGAATTCTTGCTTGAATTTTGCCACTGATTTTCACCACTGATTGGTCTCAAAGAATATGCATAAGTCTTCATAAATGTTGACTTATGGTAACACATATCTAAGTAGTTTTTTGGCATCTCACCTCTATGAAAAATGGCTGCAATAGCATGTGTACATGGGATTCCATTCAGTTGCCATTTTCTACAAGTGCATGTTCTTCTTTCAAGGTTCACGACAAATCCCTCTTTTCTATAAGCCACCTCAAACTCCCGATCTCCATTGTAGATTAAATCCCAGTACTTGATATCTACCTTATTTTTTTCCAAAATTTTCTTGATGGCATGGCAGTAATCATCAACATACCCCATCATCCATTCCCTCATTTTCTGCAGCCTACCCATCATATACAACCCTATCTCCTCTAACATGTAAATCAAACGCTTAACCCTAAAGTTAACAATTGTTCCATTAAAAGCTTCAGCCATGTTATTCTCTACATTATCCACTTTCATTGCAGTACCGAAATAAGCTCTGCAGAAATGCCCAAGGTCTCTCTTGATGAACCCATAATATGCAGCCTCATCAATTTCTTTCATTTTTTCTAACTCTTTTTGCATTTTAGACTCAGTATATACATAAACCACAACCTAAAAAGCCTTTCTTAGTTCAACCCCCTTGAACTCTTTCCTCCAATTGCTATAAACATGCCTTGTATAATTTCTGTGCTCAACAAAAGGCAGTAGCTCATGAACTACCTCTATTAGACCCTTTTGTTGATCAGTTATCACAATCCATCCATCACCACTCCCTAAATCCAAGTCTTTTACAAGCATTTAAATGAACCACCTTCACGAATTTTTGTTCTAAACATTTACAACAGCCCATGCCACAGAAAACATTTGATTGTTGGCATCCCTCCCTATTGCAACAAGTAATTCTCCTTTACAAATTCCTTTCAAAAAACACCCATCAAGCCCTAGAATAAGCCTACACTCTTCAAGAAACCCTTTTTTCAATGCAGCAAAACAAATGTAAATCTTTGAAAAATATTCATTCCCGTTGGTTGGATGAACCCATTTCTCTATCTCCACAGTACTTCCCTCATTAGTTCTTTTTAATTCCTTTCTGTAATCCCACAGCTTTGCATAATGGCCATCCAGTGATCCTAACTCTTTACCAAGAACCCTAGCCCTAAACGTTATACACATGCTCCTACTAACAGTCAACTGATATTTTCCCATTACCTCTTTCTTGAATTCTCTTAGCTTCCATCTTGGGTTATTCAAAATTTTATCCCCAAATTGTTTTACAAGCCATCCAACACTACAACATCTACTCCTAAAGTTTTTTTCCACATTGATGGATAGGGCAGAAAGTTTTAATTTGGAATGTTGTCTCATCCCTAATACAGCTTGCCCATAATTCCCATGTACATACATTTGAATTGACACACTTAGCATGAACCATCTTCTTATCATTCACAAGAAATTTAATGTCATAACCATTAAGACAACCATAATCCCTAATGGCATCTGTAAATTCCTGTACATTGGTGAATGTTTCATGCAAACTAAATCCTCAATTCTTCATATCACATTTTTTGTTGAACTTAGGGAACTTATTTCTGACAATTTTCAAATCCCCATCATCATCACTTTCGTTATCAGTATTAGGAGGAAACTCAGCATTTCTCTCATCAAACATCATCTCACTGCCATCATTGGGTAAACCAACATGTTGTCTCTCAGTTTCACCTCCCAGTATAGAGTAAGCATGTTCAGAAAAATTATATGAATATCCTCTTTTCTTCACACCACCATCATACTTAGACGTCACAAAACCCTTTCTGTTAGTTCTCTTCAAATTTTTCCTAGCAGTCACTAACTCATCATCATTTAGGTCCTCTAAATCTTCATCTTCCAGACTATATTCTGATGAGTCATCCCCACTATTTTCTGATGAAGGACACACATACTCAGCATCATTATCAAAGCCCTCCTCATCCTCATGTTTAATAAAAATTTCTATTTGTCCTCTCTCCTTACCTAGCTTCTTCAAATACTCAAAATCTTCAAGATTAACTAATGCCCTAAGCCCTGTGTCTTCTCTATTCTCAGCTCCTATACGATGGGACATACAGCTGATACTTGGGTACCTTAACTCATTTCCCACCATTTCATTCAACCCAGAAAATGTCAATTCTTGTATATTTAATTCTTTCCAATAATGGATCTTTCCCACATATGTAATTGGCTTGTCATGTAAAAATTCACCCCCATAGTTGCATTTTACAGCAACTATCATCATACTAAAAAATAGAAAAAAGTTTTGTAAGCTATCTAATTGGAAGAAAACAATAGTGGGAGCATGTGAAGAAACACTGGACAAGTAACTTTCTAAAGAAAAAAACATAAAGTGTTAAGGAAGGTGGGGGACTAAAGTGGGGAAGAAAAGGGAGACAACAACATTGGACAACAACATTACAATAACACATATAATGAGGACCATTTCACATAAAAATATGAGCTTTATAAACAAATATTCATTTTTGGGACCATGCCCGATATTATATTACAAAAAATAAACACAAAATACCTAATTTTAACAGACCAAAGGGGGACCATCTCATTACATGCATGCATACATGTTAAACACAAAAGCCTTAATTTTCTCTACTGTGATAACATAAACCTTAATTTTACAAAAAATAAGCCCTAAAATCACCCTAATTGAAATTATATGAAAGCATAATCTAACAATACAAAGCACAAAATTCGTAATTTAAGCTTTCAAAAACCCTAATCTGTAATAATAAATTCACAAATTAGGGTTTATTTCAATAAACAAGTTTGTACAAAAATCAGGATTTGTGATCTAACATTCTTTCGATTTCTTTCACTTGATCCATACGCGATTCTAGTGGTTTGATTTACTCCATTCTTCAGTCTCAAAAATCTTAATCTTGGCACTGACGTATTACTCTCCCAATCACTCTCTTTCTATCGAAAATGAAATGAGTTGCTTTGATATACCATGTCGTAATCGTGATTACGTTTAGACAGCCAAGACACCACGTGCAAGGCATATGCCACACTTAAAGGGCATTTTAATCCTTTCGTAGCATTCCGTCCAAAAAATTTAACGGCGTTGATTTTATGTACCAAATTGACACCTTTTGTAAAGTATAGTTATTAATCTGTGAAAAAAATGTAGAGTGAGCTTATCGGACCTTTTGCAAAAGTAGGGTGATGAAATTGAGAATTAAGCCTTCATTTAATGAGTATCCTGACATAATTTCCATTCCTAGCTTTTTGTTTTATTTTAGAATGAAATAAAAGGTTTCAACTTACATCTTTTGTGATAATGCAAAACTCGAGGAATAATTGTTCACCTCATTTGACCCGCTCTTCATCAGAATATTAAATGCAACGTCAAATTTTATCAACTGAGTCCAACGAAAACTTTTCTAGCTCTGTCTATTTAATGCAAAGGAGCATTGAAGAACTGGGACCACAACTAGAACATTGAAGTCTCAGAGAAATTCTCAAGCATTCAATACTTTCAAGAATTCTAGAACTTCATTGAAGTGCATTTACTTAGAACATTACTTCCTATTACATTCTTTGTATTTACTCTTCAATTTAATCATTGTATTGAATCTCTCTCAACTACTTAGTTTTTGAGAGATCATTAATTGTAACACACGAAATTGTTTTGTTCCCTTAAACATACAATCTCCATATTTCACTTGTCCTTGTTGTACACTGATCCGTTAGTGATCACTTAGATTATTAATATTAGTGCACTTCAAAAATTCAAGTTTGATCAACTTAGTAGTGGACGTAACAGTTTTCATGCCGTGAACCACTTTATATCTTGTGTTCATTTACTGCTTGTTTATTTGACCAAATTGACCAAAACTTTAAGCACTTCATTACTTAAAGATTCAGTTAGCCTTTGTTACATAATATCAATCAAACCATCATAAATGTTCATAAGCTTTAGTCATCCGCTGCTGAAGAGCCAAGCCCAAAGTATGGGCCCTGGATCCAAGCCCAAGACGCAATACGGGTTGGTACCCACCACAGTGCGAGCAAACACATGGTGGCCAGACAGCTGTGTGGGTCTTTCTGGATACTTACGAGCAGGTCTCACCTATAAGGGTCAGGATGCAGCGATCAGGATACGTGGCGGAATGTCAAGGGACGGTTGTGCCCGACGGTTACGCCCACTACTCCTAGCATTTACACCCACTATGCCGGTATTCATACCCACTACTTGGGAGTTACGTATAGGCGCTACTTCATAGGAGGATGGACCTATAAAAGCCTTGGGAAAACTCCAAGCAAAGGTACGCAAACATACATTCTACAATTACACTCTGCCAAACTGTGATTAGAGCTGGTTACTTACTCTCACATCGGAGTGTTCTAGTAGGGCCAGTCCCTGCATTCACCCAGTGTTCTATTATTTGATTTGGCAGATTCAACACAGTTCAGATATCCAGACAATTTGACAGGCCGGCCCATCAGGCGTGACATTCTGTGCGGCATCAGTTTGGTTCCATTGCCGGGAAACACACTTAAGAACGTCTTTTTGGGTCACTGTAGGCATATCTTAACACACGCTAACATGGCAGGAAACGAAAAAGATACGGTAGGGGACAGCTCAACCCCAAGGGCTGTTGGGGTTCAAGGGGGCACGGTTCTGCCTCCTCCTCCCCAGGGCAATACAACCAGGGTGACGTTGTCCCGCTCGGGGCAATTCACTTCATCAGCCTCTACACAAGAGGCCGAACTCTCCAATGTGAATCGTCGACCTGAACAGCGGATTGAGCTCTGTGCACATCTCAACGCTAAGAAGATGCAGGCTACTCCCGAAGTAACCCAGCTAACAGAGGCAGCTCGCTCGGCGGCCTTGGCAAACCAGGCGGTGTACCTTAGCTAAATGTACGCCCTGAACCAGCAACTACTCGCTCTGGGACATACTCCTATTCCAGTAGAGACTCAGCTTATCCCACCCGTGGTTACGGTGGGAGCGCGAAGTGACATGCCCCAGCAGTCTCAAGGTCGCCAAGAGAGAAGGCGAGGTGAATTAATTAACCTGGATAGCATGGGGACGTTCCGTGCTCGCAGATAGACTGCAAAGGATAGAGGAAAAGGGGTCGCACGCTCAGAATCTGCACGGGCGAAGAGTGTACATGATCGCCTGGTGTTCACAAATGGCCAGGGGCGTGGGCGACCAGAGGGCTCACAGCACCAGGATAGGGCACGGAGTGAAGAGGCGGAATCCCAACCCAGGCACAGCCGCAGAGAAGTCGGGCAAAGGTCTCACCGGGCTCAGCGAACGCCCTCTCCCAAGAGAAGATCTCCCGGACGCCGATCAGATTATCATTCCTCTGTGCCAAAGCAGAGCCATCAGCCCGAGCGATCTGTACATGTACAGGATGATACAATGAAGGAGATGCAGTTACGGCTGGAACCTTTGGAAGCTGGCCGCACTGGGCCAGGGTATGTGGTTCCCGGGGAGGAAAAGGATCCTTTGGCTGATTGGATCGTGGCCGCACCAACCGATCCCGATGTGCCGTTGTTGCAGTTCGATAAGTACTCGGGTAAAACGAATGCCCGCGATCATCTGCAGGGATTTAAGAACCAGATCAACATGGTCACCAAAGATCCGGCGGCTAAATACAAGGCCTTGGTTAACACTTTTCAGGGTAAGACGGTGACCTGGTACAGGAAACTCCCTCGGGCATCGATCACAGGCTGGTCGAACTTACGGAGTAAGTTCCTGGTTAAGTTTGCGATGGCTGGAGTAACTCCCAAGGCCAGAATGGATCTGTGTAGTATCAGACATCGGGAAGGAGAGATGGTTGGAAAGTATATCGAAAGGTTCAAAAGATGCTCGAGAAGGTAGATGACCTGACGGACCGGGAGGTCACAATGTGTTTCATTGGGGGAATGAATAGGAATGGGTTAAAAGCTGAGTTTGGAATGCGGGAGCCGCTGAACCGAGCAGAGATGTTCTCCGGCGCTCAAAGCTGGTGCGTCACTGTCGAGGAGGATGCAGAAGGGTCCAAGAAAAAGGACAAGAAGGATGATAGCAAGGATTCAGCGACCAAGGCTGGGCAGTCCTCGAGCAAGGGTTGACGAAGGAATCGCGCCCGAGCAAATGGCCGCATGGATTTTGATCCTCTTAACACCACGAGGGAGGCAATCATGAATGAAATCCGTGCTGAGCTGCCGCCTGCTGAACCACTGAACCCAGCATTTGATGGTCGGAGGAATATGACCAAGCGATGCGTTTACCACAATGATGTGGGGCATTGAACTGAGGACTGTATGCAGTTGAAGAAGGAGATTCAGAGGCTACTAAATCAGGAAAAGTTAGACCGTTTTCGTCTGCGGACGGAAAACAGAGATCGCAGGGATGATAGGGAGGCCAGAGAGGAGCCTCATAAGAGAGGAAATACTGAACGCCGGGGGAGGTTGAACGTTATATTGGAGGAAGAGCCCAGCCTTCATCAGTTGAAGTCCAAAATGTATACATTGAACAAGCTGCCACATGTGCCAGTGAGTGTGGGGGCCGACGAGGAGACAATACAGTTCACCAGGAGCGAGCTAGCCATAGAAAAGTTAGCTTCCAAGCAGAATGTGGTCATTGAGGCTTGCATTGATTATTGGGACGTGGCCAGAGTGCTGATCGATACCGGTGCCTCCAGAGATGTGCTGTATTACAAGTGTCTTAAAAAGGTGGGCTATAATGACGCAGATCTGAAGCCGAACAAGGGATGTCTGGAGGGATTCACAAATCACAAAGTGGCCGTGCGAGGAACTATCGAGCTCGAGGTCATACTTGGCGAGGGGAGCAGGTCTAGGATGGAGAAGATAACATTCCTGGTGATAGATTTGAATTCGCCTTTTAATGCAATCTTGGGTGTCCCTGCCATGGTGAAATTTCAATTGGTGGCCTCAATACCCCACCAGCGGGTGAAGTTTTTGACCGTAGGGGGGGTCAGCGAGCTGAGGAGTCGGCCGCAGCAGGTCATGAAATTTTTGGAGGAGACCCACATGTTGAAGGGAAATTTGACGATCAGCACTCCAGATCGTGAGGTTATGGTGCAGGAAAAAGAGAAGTTCACCATGACAACTCCCATGGACATGAATATGATCCTCTCTGTTGAGGAAGATGATGAGGGGATGAACATTAGGCAGAGTAGCACACAGGATACTTCGTAGCTGCAGATGGAGATTGAAACGCTGCAAGTTAGAGAAACACCGGACATCCAGCCGCACGGTGACCTGGATGAGGTTATTATCAATCCAGCCTATCCCGAGCAGAAGGTCAAGGTGGGCAAAGGGTCCACACTAGAAGAGCGAGATAGGTTGATAACCTTCCTCCGTAGAAGCCTGGATGTATTCTCCTGGACAGTGGAAGATATAAAGGGGGTTAGCGAGGAGGTTGCATTGCATAAACTGAACGCAAGCACGGAATTCAAGCCCATTCAGCAGCGACCTAGGCAGTACTCCCAAGAAAAGGAGAAAGCTATCCGGGCAGAAGTCGAAAAGCTGCTCGCAGCTGATATAATCAAGGAGATCTATTACCCTACCTGGCTGGCAAATGTGGTAATAGTCAAGAAGAGCAATGGCAAGTAGAGAATGTGCGTAGACTTCACTGATTTGAATAAAGCTTGCCCAAAGGATTGCTACCCACTACCAAGGATTGATGTGCTGGTTGATGCAATCGCCGATTTTGAGATGCTGAGCTTCATGGATGCATATTCGGGTTATCACCAGGTCAAGATGGACGGGCTGGATAAGCCGCTGACCGCCTTCCGAGCAGCCGGGGGTTTGTACTGTTACAAGATGATGCCCTTCGGGCTGAAAAATGCAAGTGCTACATACCAGAGGATGGTGAATAAGGTGTTCGTACCACAGCTGGGCAGGAACGTGGAGGCCTATGTGGATGATATGGTGGTCAAAACTAGGGGCCGCGACCACATAGCTGATCTGGAGGAAACTTTTGAAAACCTGCGGAGGCATGATATGAAGCTGAATCCTAGTAAGTGCGTATTCGGGGTGCAAGCCGGCAAGTTTCTCGGCTTCATGGTGAACGAAAGGGGTATAGAGGCCAATCCCGAAAAGATCAAAGCCTTTCTAGACATGAAGGAGCCGACATACATCAAGGAGGTACAGAGGCTGAATGGAAGGATCATAGCTCTGGGGCGCTTTATCTCTCGGTCAGCTGAAAAATGCCTACCGTTCTTTAAAGTGCTGCGTAAGAACAAAGGTTTTGAATGGACGGCTGAATGTTCAAGGGCTTTTCAGCAGCTAAAGGACTATCTGGGTTTACCTCCCCTCCTTAGTAGTCCTGTGGTAGGAGAGAGTCTATATGTCTATCTGGCGGCCACTGATCAGGCCGTGGCCACCGTACTTATTAGAGAGGAGGCTGGAAGCCAAAGGCCTGTGTATTATGTATCCAAAGCCTTAACTTCGATTGAGGCCCGTTATTTTAATGCAGAAAAATTGGCTTATTCGCTTGTTGTATCAGCTCGAAAATTACGAGCTTATTTTTCTGAACATGAGATTGTTGTATATTCTGACTACCCCCTTCGTAAGATTCTGCATAAATCGGACTCCTCGGGCAGGCTATTGGCCTGGTCGATCGAGTTGACAGAATTCCACATTGATTATCAGCCACGAAGGGCAATCAAAGCTTAGGCCTTGGCAGGTTTCTTAGTTGAAACAACTTTTGTTGGACCAAATGAGGGGCCGGCTGCGAGCATTCCAGAAACTAGCACCGTCTCCTCGACTAAACGACCAGAGGATTGCTGGAAGTTATTCATGGATGGTGCAGCCAGCAAGGATGGGAGCGGTGCAGGAGTCTTGCTGGTATCTCCATTCACAGACGAGGAATTTGAGGTTGCCTTGCGGTTTAAGTTTTCGGCTTCTAATAATCAAGCCGAGTATGATGCCTTGGTGGCCGGTGTGGAGTTGGCACTGGATATAGGCGTCTCAGCTTTGACAGTGCATAGTGATTCACAACTTGTTGTCAACCAAGTTCGGGGGGAGTACGGGGTAAATAATCCCACTTTGGCCAAGTACTGCGATCTGGTTAAAGAATTGTTGGCTAAGTTGGCATTTTGGGAGCTGGTTCGGATTGATCGAGCAGAGAACATGCGGGCAGATTTTTTTGTCTAAAATGGCTACTGAAGACATCCAGGAATTAAGCTCGGCAATTGTAGTTGAATACCTGGATTGCCCGGCTATTGAGCGAGAAAGTGTTATGGACATTGAGATGGCACAAAGATGTTGGATTG
Source organism: Platycodon grandiflorus (assembly GCA_016624345.1). Taxonomy (NCBI): domain Eukaryota; kingdom Viridiplantae; phylum Streptophyta; class Magnoliopsida; order Asterales; family Campanulaceae; genus Platycodon; species Platycodon grandiflorus. The sequence continues at coordinate 19,039,483 of CM028361.1, forward strand.
ATGAGATTTAAGAGTACATCAAATAGGGTCTGTTGCCCGAAGATAAGGATCAAGCTAGAATCATTTAGAAGCGGTCTGCTCGCTATACGGTGGTCGGAAGTGTCTTATATCGGAGGTCTTTCTCAAAGCCATTGTTGCGGTGTGTTCGGCCAGAGGTGACCGAGAAGTTGCTAGCAGAGGTCCATGAGGGGGTTTGTGGCAGCCACCCGGGAGCGAGGACCCTGGCTGACAAGATTCTGACTTTGGGATATTACTGGTTGACATTGAGACAGGACGCCGAAGCCTATGTGAAGAAATGCGACAAGTGCCAGCGATTTGCGAATATATCCAGGGTGTCGTCGACCGAGCAGACGCCGGTGGTGGCATCTTGGCCGTTTGACATGTGGGGGATATATCTCGTTGGACCATTTCCCACGGCAAGAGGAAATTGTAAGTACGCTATTATGGCAATTGATTACTTTACTAAGTGGGTGGAAGCGAAGCCTTTAGCGAACATCACCGAGGAGAATGCCATCAATTTCGTCGACGATTATATCTGGTGTCGTTTTGGGATTGCTCGAGCAATTGTTTCTGACAACGGAACTCAGTTTTCTGACCGGTTTACTGAGGCCTGTGCCAACTTACATATCAAACATTGGAAGTCTTCGGTGGCATACCCACAAGGGAACGGGCAGGCCGAGGCTGCGAATAAGCGTGTGCTGCATGCTCTTAAGAAAAACTTAGAAGGACGAGCGGGCAGGTGGCTAGATGAGTTACAGTCGGCACTATGGGCAGTCAGGACAACGGTCAGGGGGCCTACCGGGGAGACTCCTTTTGCCTTGACTTATGGATCGGAGGCTATGACACCAGTCGAAATGGCTCTGCCTAGCTTAAGGGTGGCGCATTATGACGAGGGGCATAATACAATTACTCGTCAGGAGGATTTGGATTTGTTGGAGGAAAGGAGAGTAGAGGTCAGAATGAAGATGGTTAACTACAAGCAGCGAGTAAAAATGCATCACGATAAAAGGGTGCATAAGCGAGCATTCCAGGTCGGTGATTGGGTCCTGAGGAAGATAGAAGCAACATGACAAAGGATGGATAGAGGTAAACTGTCACCAAACTGGGAAGGACTGTACAAAGTGATTAAGGTCGTCAAGGAAGGTACTTATCGGCTACAAGCCCAGGATGGAGCAATACTGAAACATCCTTGGCACGCGGATCATCTCAAAAAGTATTACCATTAATTGTTTGAAATCATTTTATTATCGACCAGTGTAATTCAGTTTTCAAAGTTTAATGAGAATGAATTTTTCGATCATGAAGATGGGCTTTTTGTTGAATAAAAGAGTAACTCGCGAAGCGAGTAAAGTCCTTGGCTGGGCAGCTTGTCACCATGAGGCACGCGGAGGGACCTCATGGTGGGGCCAGTCCAAAGACTTATGATTGTTTAAACCTTTTGGGCGGAGCAAACTCTTTAGTTAATGTTTGAGGTCATCGCTTGCTCGTGAAACGAGCACGTGACTTAGTTAATTTCTTGAGTACAAGCAGTGCACCCTAATAAAAAGGTTTTCCTTGATTAATGTTTGAAGTTGCATGTTGCTCGAGTAATGAGCAGGTAACTTAGTTAATTTCAAGGTTTGTTAAAACGGTCGCAGGTATGGCGTTTATCTTGATTTATAACGAGGGTTATGTGACCTAGTTAATTTCAGGCACCTTGATTAATGTTCGAGGTTGCATGCTGCTCGAGTAGTGAGCATGTAACTTAGTTAGTTTCAAGGTTCGTTATATGGTACCACAGTAGTTCTGCTTGAATAACAAATGAATAGAGAGAAAAGGAGAATTCCGATAATATTCAAAAAAGTTGATTACAAACAAAAGAATGATAAAGTTGGCTCGCAGGCCAGGAAGGACATAGGCTCGACGTAGCGAGCTCCCTCTACAATCAATTCCCTGAGGTTGGTGGGGGTCTGGAACTACTCTCAGGGGCTTCCTCAGGCTCGAGCTTCACTCGTCTCTTCTCCTTCAGTGCATCCATCATGCTCTTGACGTTGATGTCCAGGGCAGCTGGAGGAGACCATGCTTCCGAGCCTTGCTCCAAGTCACCCTCCTTGATAAGTTCTAGTTCATCGGCAGTGAAGGGGACCCAGGCATGACCGCGACGAGCCACGAGGCCATAGTGCTCGGCAGCTCCCCATTCGGCCAGCAATTCCACAGAGAGAGCGGGGTGACCGCTGCCCGCTGCCATCCGGAGAGTGTGCTCAAGCCCTTGCACGTAGTATGGCTGTACTCCCTGGGCATACTCTGCAGAGTCCAAAAAGTTTTGAATGATCTCTTCTCTCTAAGCGTCATTTATTTGGGCACTCTGGGAGTTGAGACGCTCAATCTTACTCCTCAAGGAAGTCTTCTCAGCTTCGGCCTCTTTAGCCTGACCCTCCAGCTGCTCGATACGAGAGTTTAGTGACTCCTCATTGACTTTGACCGTATCGAGCTTGCGTACGAGGGCCAGCTTCTCACACTCCAGCTTGGAGATGTTGCCGGTACGGTCGAGCACCTCCTTGTCTTTTGTATGGAGCTCGGCCTCTTTTTCCTCGAGGAGGAGGTTGGCCATTTTTAGGTCCTCACCCAGGGAGGCCGCGGCCTTGGCTCCATCAGATGCTCGGTTGGCCATGACAAAATACTTGGTCGCGAGCTACAAAGTGGATTAAACATTAGGGAATGCTGAAAGCTTAAAGTACAGAAAAGACAAAGTTTCAAGAAGGATACCTCGCAGAAGGCCATGCCCCCATCTCCGAGCAAGACACTTGTGGAATCATCACATTCCTTGTAAACACCGGAGTGCAAGATTCTCTTCAAGATTCCTTGGCCAACCATGGCAGAAGGGTGCCCCCTGGCACTCAGGTCAACACCAGAGATCCTAGGCACGTCCGCTAGTTCGTTTATCAGCTTCTCGCAGCCAGAGCGATCAGCCGGCATGGTGAAGCCCTCCTGTCTCCACGAGGGCTGGCGGGTAGCCGAGGAGGTGGAAGCAGAGTGCCCTTGGCTACCCCCAGTGTCATGGCCCCGGGGACGCACTTAGCGCTCAAGATGATCTGCGCCCTCGGCACCCCTCTTCCGACTGGATAATACTAGGGTATCCAAAGAGGCGGTGCGATCAGAATGGGCAGACATCTCCCCGCGGGAGGATCTCTCGACACGAGCAAGAGGGCTGGCGGGACCCCGACTGGGGGCCTTGGTCGTGTCCTTAGCAGGGGTAGAGCTCTTTTCTTGTGGGGCACCGGTGGCAATTTTGGGGAGATTTACTGGAGCAAGACGGCTGAGCTCGCGTTGGCGATTAGCAGTGTCATTCTTGCGAGCAGCCCTGGCCTTCTCCAGCACGTCAATATTGATCATCTCTGCAAGGCAAAAAGGAAAGTTAATTAGTACCTAAAGAAAAGTGAAGGACATAAGGGGTAAAAAGTCAAGGATTAACCCAAGGGGTGAAAGGGGGCCGTGCAGCTAATGCCCAAATCCTTGCAGGCTCCACATTCACTTGGGAAGCTATTACCTTGGTGACGGCCACAGGCAGGGTGAGGTCGCTCCTCGACCATTGTAACATGAGGAATAACCCCCTCCACCTCCGTACTCAGGATGCCGGCAAGCCTCAAAAAATGATCTTCCGTGACCAGTGGTTTCCAATAGAAGAACCACTCTTGATCACGATCCTGGACGCCCAGGGCAGCTTTTAGTGCATCCATCAATCGGCTCTCGCCGGAGGTGAAAGCATCCCAGTTATATGTGGGAACTTTAATGTGCGCGGAGGGAGGAGGAAACGGCCAGCCCACTTGGGATTCGACCAGCATGGGTTTACAATCCCACTTGTCGGTTTTGTTGGGAAAAGGGGAGAACAGCTTTAGCGCCCCTGGCTTGCTGCGGCCAGAAATCCGGCCTGAACTCTTGTCGGTGGAGAATTGGTAGAGCTTCCTCAACAGTAATAGACAAGGTTCGTAGCCGAGCAAGCGGCAAGTGACAGTGAAGGACACCAAGATCCTGACTGTATTGAGCATCAGGTCGCAAGGGACAGCCTGAGCCAAAGTCAGGAACTCGACGATGAAGGGATCAAGAGGAAGGTGCATCCCAACCCTAAAGAAGTCATAGAAAAACACCATTTTTTCATTCTGCTCTCGGTAGTCGGAAGGGTCAACCTCGGGATCCATCACGGATACACGGTAGTTGGCAGAGCAAATTCCTAGGGAGATGAACCATCTCTGGGCCTTCTCATCGGAGTCAAAGGATTTTTAATGATCAGGGGAAGCTGCTCGTCGAGAAGCTTGATAGATGCTACGTGCAGGGCGAGCAATGGTTGATTTGGATCGAGAGGGCTTGGCCGAGCTTGTTCCCACTCCCTCATCTGGGGTAGGAGCTGCGACATGGGAAACCACCTTGGTAATAATGAGCTCATCATCATTATCGGAAGAGCTCGTGCTGGTGGAAGAGGAGAAAGTCAGCGGGCTGGAGCTACTACTGACCGCCTGACCGCGGTCGTATTCGTAGGCCTCCTGGGAGTTGGTGGCCTCCGAATCGGTGGCTTCATCACGTAACCTAAGCGGGGAGTCAGAGCCTACAAGGATCGAGGATGTTAACAGGGGTTACTAACTAGTCAGAATTGCCAAAAATGAAAGGAAATTTCTAGATCTACAGTCAGGTTGCAGGGAGAGGGTTTATCCGGTCAAAGATAAACCCTAAGTTCCTCGATCCAGACTAAAAAAAGGAAAGATGTTTCTACCGTCGAAATGAAAGGGGAAAAATGAAAAACACACAGCGATGATCAAGATTGAGATTGATGAAAGAGAGGATAACTTACTGCGAGACATGGCGACGTGTAGATTGAGGAGCTTGAGGTTGTAGGAGTGATTTCGAGTGAAGACGTCGAGGCACTGGATGTTGCGACGGCAAAGGTTTCGGGAACGATGAAGCGATAGAGAAAGGATCTTGTGTTTGCAAGGGCTGTTTGAATGACGAAGTTGTGTAAAGGGGGAATCAACCAGTCGCCCAGTATTTATAACCTCAGGGCGTGACATCACCCGAGGCGTCATAGGCAGGGGTTGCAGGCCTACTCCAGTAGCCCATGGGCTTACGTCAGTAGCCATGATGACGCCTCGAGAGGGCGCGACGTCTCTATTCGGTGGAAACCAAAGCGACACGGACACCTGTACTCTACGATCACACACTTGGGTAACTCTTTGAAGGGTTAACACCAGGCGGCGGCCACGGACAGAGTGACCAGCTTGACTCAACATGACAAGGATCGCGAGCAATGCTTCTTGCTGCGAGCATGAATACTCTACGAGCAGAAAGCAGGGGGCCACTGAAGAGCCAAGCCCAAAGTATGGGCCCCGGATCCAAGCCCAAGACGTAATACGGGTTGGTACCCACCACAATGCGAGCAAACACATGGTGGCCAGACAGCTGTGTGGGTCTTTCTGGATACTTACGATCATGTCTCACCTATAAGGGTCAGGATGCAGCGATCAGGATACGTGGCGGAATGTCAAGGGACGGTTGTGCCCGACGGTTACGCCCACTACTCCTAGCATTTACACCCACTATGCCGGTATTCATACCCACTACTTGGGAGTTACGTATAGGCGCTACTTCATAGGAGGATGGACTTATAAAAGCCTTGGGAAAACTCCAAGCAAAGGTACGCAAACATACATTCTGCAATTACACTCTGCCAAACTGTGATTAGAGCTGGTTACTTACTCTCACACCGGAGTGTTCTAGCAGGATCAGTCCCTGCATTCACCCAGTGTTCTATTCTTTGATTTGGCAGATTCAACACAGTCCAAATATCCAGACAATTTGACAGGCCGGCCCATCAGGCGTGACATTCTGTGCGGCATCAACTGCCAAAGTATTAAAAGGTTTTAAAACTTATCAAGAAGAATTTTTTAAGGTTATTCACCTCCCCCCTCTAACCTTATCATTTGCCTCAAGTGAACCTACAATCATTAAGAACTTTAGCGATTCAGGAGGTGAGCAATGAGAAACTCCTTCAGACTTACATATAAAATTAGAATGTATAAAAAAGCTTGTTCACGAGTTTGCATGACAATATGAATGAAAGAAGATAGTGTATTTTCGGGTCTTTAGAAAGTACATAGAAGTTGAATTGGTAGTTGGACTAGGTCACATTAGGTTAGGACTTAATTTCTACTTTTTAGCGATTTATTTAACTGATGAATAGATGTTCACATTTCATTGATCCTTTAATTCATTTGTTCATCTTACATGAGTCGCAGAGACTTGTACACATGGGCTTAAAAGTCCTACTAAATAATTTTCATATTTAAAAAGTTTCAAATAAATTTTTTTTTTTTTACCCAGAAAGCCTCAAAATTATATTTTTAATACGAAAAAAAAATCCAAAAATTAACGTTTTTATGTCATTAGGGTGAAAGCTTTCATCCAAGATGGAATTTTATTTCTCTTTTCAATCATTGTAATGACGATAAGATTGCATCATATTTAATAACAATAATAATAATATTAATAAAATTAACATTAATATTTTATACATTTTTATCAACATTGTTATTGTTAAGAAATATTACTTAAAATCTCTTTAAACAAATTCACGTCCAAAAGATCCAAAAAGAGTTATTCTATTAATAAAATCTAAATTAATCTTTTAAAGAGCTCCAAGATGAAATCAAACAGCATATTGAAGGATAGATGGGACTGCATTCTTGATCTTTGTTGAGTTTTTTTACTTTTGATCATTGTTGAGTGTTTTTGGGCCTAGTCATTTAAAAGTTATTGGTTTAATTATCAATTTGGTCACTGTACTTTTCAACTTTTTTCATTAAGCTCACTCTACTTAATTTTTTTTCTAATTAATCACTGTACTTGGCATTTTGAGACACGTTCATCATTTCGTCAAATTTCGTTGATGGTCTCAATTTTTTTCTAAAAACCCAAAAATGCCCTTATGACCTTTAAGTGGTGACCTTGAAAGCAGCAGACTTGGTCGTTAGTCATTTTCCCTCATTTCCCTCTTCATTCACAGTAAATCAAGAGGAAGGAGGAGGAGGAAGGAGCCATTGAAGCTGAAGGAAGGAGGAGGAAGGAGCCATTGAAGCAACAGACTTGGTCGTTAGCCAAGTTTTATCTATTCCAAGTATTTTCTCAAATTGAAGCACATCAAAATGCAAGGAAGCTCAAATTCCATTTCAAGTAAATCAAGAGGAATTCGATCTCTTTCACCTGATGTGATTGAAGCAAGGTTTTGTTTGTGTGGTATTAGGGCTCGAATGTGGACATCATGGACTGATGAGCATCCGGGTATGAGATTTTTTGGATGTGCAAACTGGAAGGTATGTGATTTGGTTCGAAGCAATGAAATCAAAATTAGGATTTTTAATCAATTAAAAAAATTAGAATTTGGGGCCTTCTTCCTGTTTAATTTATGTTATTCTTCAATTAGTGGCTTTAAAATTGTGAAATTTGCCTAAATTTCTATAAATTTCTCTGATGGTTTATTTGTTGTTTAATTTCTACTTTTTTTTTATGTTTAATTTTTGTTATTGGTGATGGTTTAATTTCTGTTATTTGTCAATTAGTGGCTTTAAAATTGTGAAATTTGCCTAAATTTCTATAAATTTCTCTGTTAGTTCATTTCTTGTTTAATTTCTACTTTTTGTTATGTTTAATTTCTGTCATTGGTGATGGTTTAATTTCTGTTATTTTTCAATTAGTGGTTTTAAAATTTGAAATTTGCCTAAATTTTTATAAATTTCTCTGATGGTTCATTTCCATTACAAAAATTTTCAAAATTTGAAATTTTGATATATTTTGTGAATTGGTATGATCCTCCAATGACTGAAAGAGCAAGAGATCTGCTCAATGTGTTCAAGAACAAAGAGGTTGAGATCAAGGCAATGTCAACCAAGCTTGCAAGTACAAAAATGAAGAATTCAAATTTGAAAAAGGTAGGTGCAAATGGTTGGAAGGACAAGATGATTATTGTACTTGTTGTCATCGTAAGTGGTCTCTTAATGTACAAGAATGCCAAACTCACTCACCAATTTATGTTGCCTTAGGTTGTGATGTAATTGTAGTTTTTGGACATGGCCATAATGTTTTGGTTGGTTAATGATGGTTGTAATATTATGTAGTATATGATGGGACAGTTGTGTAATGACATTGAAGTTAATGGAAATGACATTAGAAATTAATTGACATGAACAATTGGATAGTAATGGTTTAAGCAACTGGACATTTGCAATGATCAATTGAAATGACCAATTGTAATGACCAATTGAAGTACTTCAAGTACCAAAACAAAACAAGTACCAAAACCCTTTGGTGAATTGGATAATGAACAAGAATCATCACAATGAACAACACTGAAGTACCAAAATATAGATATACATTGGCTACTTGCATAAAGTACTAACAATATTGAAGTTCTGGATACCATTCCATTAATAAAAAGTATAATCTCAAATGTCTACACAATCTCTGATTAGATCCAAGAATGTCAAGCACCCCTTGATATACATTGGTTACCAAACACAAGTACCAAAGCATAGTCAATTGTTACCAAACATAAGTAGCAAAAACAGGGGTATAAGTTACCATCAACAAGTACCAAAAAAAAAACCATAACAATCATGTCTAGACATTGTTCAATTACCAACCATAACCTAACATGTGAACACTTAATCAATCACAAATGTCTTTCCATTTAATTCCTTCCCCATCTTCATCAGGTGGTTTAACATAGACCTCCGTGATTTTCTGGTCTTCTCCTGTTCTTGATGAGCTTTAACCTTCTTCATTTCTTTTCTTTTCTCAATTTTAATCTTCTTCAATGTAATTGGATTTGGAGGCATTTCTTGAGTCATCCTTTTCATTGGTTGTCCACTAGGTGCTTCACTTGACACTAGTTTCACTCCTGATGTTTCACTCCTGATTGTTGCCATCACACTACCTCTTTTGACTGGTGAACCCTTTGGTGAACTTCTATAGCTTTGTTGGGTGGATGTAGTTACAGCAGCAGATTGCTAGACATTCAATCACACAACAAACATTTCAATACATCTCAATGCAAATAGTCCAATGCACATTGATATAGAAACATAATATACTACCTGAGTGGATTGGGATGGAATAGGTGCACTATATTGCACAATGCTATGACTTTCATTAATATCAGAAGCTAAGTCTGTGGTTTTAACCTCCTGTTGCAATGCATAGAGAGTAATTCAAATCAAAATATAATTAAGACTACATATTCATAAATAGAATGATTCATCCAAAATTAAATACAACCTATGTGGATTGAGTTGCATCAGGTTGATTGAATTACACATTGGTGGACTGATTAAATTGTATTGCACATTGATGGACTTCTCCAGTTTGATTGCATTGCACATTGATGGACTGAGTTGCATCATGTTCATTAAATTCTACATTTGTTGATTGAGTTGTAGCAGGAGATTTAAACCACTGGACAGTAATAATCTGAGTTGGAACAATCATAAAAAATGGGGTTAAAACAAAATCATAAAAAATGGTAACCAAAACATGGTCAAACAATTACCTGAGATGATTGAGTTGGAACAAGTGGAACTGATTGAGTTGGAACAAGTGGAACTGATTGAGTTGGTTGATTGGACATTGGTTGATTGAGATGCAGTACCATAAGTTTCAGTAGGTTCACCCCCCTGTTGAATGCATAATGTGTCAATTATTTCAAAGTGTTTAGTTGACTTGAGAATTTAATAAATAGCACAATAAATTATGCTACCTCAGTTGCAGCAGCAGCAGCTAACTTAGCTTTGGGGCAACCCCTCTTGTTGTGGCCAATTGTGTTACAAAACTTGCATGTCATGACCCTTCCTTTTCTTGACTTGCCAAGTTTCTTTGGAGCACCTGTTGCAATACTAACAATTAAGAATATCATAATAATAAAAATATGTAACCAGGGAATGGTCAAACAATTACCTGAATGAGCTTGACTTGGTTGATCATCCTTCTTTTCTTCATGTGGCTTCTTCATTCTACATCTTCTAGGTCTACCAGGCATTCTCCTAGGAGTAGCAATATGCAGAGGTGACTTGCTAGACTTTGGCCATTGATCTTCACCACAGATTGGCCTTAGAGAATATTTGTATGCTTTCAAAAATGTTGTCCTTAAATAACACTCATCCAAGAACTTCTCTGGCCTGTCACCTGTTTGGAGGATGGCTGCAATGGCATGTGTACATGGAATTCCACTAAGTTGCCATTTTCTGCAACTGCAAGTATGCTTCCCAATGTTGACCACATAACCCTCCTTTCTATACCCCACTTCAAACTCCCCATCACCATTACAAATTGAGCTCCAATACTTAACATTTTCTTTGTTTTTCTCCAAAATATTTTTGATGGCTGGACAGTACTCATCATTTTGTTTCATCATCCAATCTCTCATTTTCTCCAATCTAGACATCATATACAATCTTATTTCTTCTAACATGTAAATGATAGACTTAACTCTAAACTCCACAATTGTCCCATTAAAAGCTTCTGCCATACTATTCTCAACATTGTCAACCTTCAAGTCTGTCTTAAAGAAAGCCCTGCAGAACTGCCCAGGGTCTCTCTTCATAAACCCACTATATGCTTCCTCATCAATCTCTTTCAAGTGATCTAATTCCCTTTGAAACTGAGTCTTATTTGTTGCATAGACAATTGACCAAAAAGCCTTTTGTCAGCTCACCACGCTTGAAATCTTTCTTCCAGTTGCTATAAATGTGTCTGGCACAATTTCTGTGCTCAACCCAAGGAAGAAGCTCATGTACAGCCTCCATAAGGCCTTTTTGTTGGTCAGTTATAATAGCCCATCCATCACCACTACCTAAATCTAAGTCATCCTTCAATAACTGAATGAACCATTTCCAAGAATTCTTGTTTTCAACCTGAACTACAGCCCATGCCACTAGATACATCTGATTGTTAGCATCCCTACCTATAGCAACAAATAATTCCCCTTTACAAATACCTTTTAAGAAACATCCATCTAGCCCAAGACCAGGCCTACACCCATTTAGAAACCCCTTCTTCAATGCCCCAAAACATATGTATATTTTGTGAAAATATTCTTGATTAGTTGTTGGATGAACCCATGTGTCAATCTCAAAAGTGGTGCCTTCATTACGACTTTTTAACTCTTTTCTGTAATCCCAGAGTTTGGCATAGTGGTCATGTAGGGATCCCAACTCTTCATTAAGCACCCTAGACCTAGCTCTAAGGCACATGATCGTACTCACATTCAATTGGTACATATCCATTACATCTTTTTAAAATTCTCTCAACTTCCATTTAGGGTGGCTTAAAATCTTTTGTTGATACATTTTTGCAAGCCATGCAACTGAACAACACCTACTCTTGAATCTCTTCCCACACTGATGGTTTGGAGTAATTGTTTTGATCTGAAAAGTTGTTTCGTCACAAATAGTGCTTGCCCAAATTTCCCAAGTACAAACCTCAGAATTCATACACTTTACATGGACCCTTTTTTTGTCATTTACCAAGAACTTAATGTCATACCCATTCATACATCCATAATCTCTGATTGCATTCCTAAGCTCCTGAACAGTAGAGAAAGTTTCATGCAAACTGAATTCCCTATTCTTCATATCACATTTAGGGTTAAACCTTGGGTATTTTGGTGTCACAATTCTCTGAACATGATCATTATCCTCATCCTCACTTCCACTATCAGAATCAGGGGGATAATCTGCATCTCTTTCCTCATACAACATTTCAGAAGCATTCTCTTGATTTGAATCAAGTGACTGGTTGTCATTCTCACCTCCCATTCTAGATGTACCTTCACCAAAATTATAAGAAAACCCTCTCCTTTTAATCCCAATAGACTGTGATGTCACATGACCCTTTTTCTTTAAGGCAATCAAATTCTTCCTAGCATTAAGTAACTCCTCATCATCATTAACATTTTCTAGGTCCTCATCAGTCAAGCTAACTTCTGAATCATCATCATCATCACTACTAGATTCATCAGAAACTGCATACTCATAGTCACTATCTAATTCAAGTTCTTCTACCCCATCCTTATGTAAGATAAATAGCTCAACCTGACCTAAATGATTAGCTATTTGCAAGAGTCTATCCCAATCTTTAAGGGTATGCAATGCCCTAATCCCAGTGTCTCCAGGAGTGTCAATTGCTACACTATAGCATATTTCAGTCACATGAGGGTGTCCTAGTTCATTTACTACTCTACCCTTCAAGTTACCAAATGACAAGTCTGATTGGTCTAACTCCTAGTATATTACCTTTCCCACATATCTATGTGGCATTTCGTGGGCAAATTCACCCCCATAATGACACTTCACAACTACTTTCAACATTTTCTGCATTTTAATAAGAAAAAAAGGGGTGGGGAACCATTATCAGACAAACAAAGGTAGTGGGGAAGGGGGACAACTAATTTAATAAAAACAAAGCAGGATATCAAACAGAATATTAAATTACTAGTGCGGGGAACATATCACAGAAGAACTTAAATAAAAACTTCACAGAATCGAGCAGGATAAGTTTAATTTATGCATTAAACCTTAAGTGTGTATCATCAATAACATAAATTAGGGTTTATTCAAAGAAGCCCTAATTTGTACACATGATAGTCAACTCAAATCAGTTAATAACAAGTGAACATGGAAACGAAGCTTGCCTTCAATGTCGTTTGATTTCAACCAGAACCATGCACTTCTCAGGATTACGAGTCTTCGTCTTCGAAATCAAAAGCTAGTGATGAACACTCGCACTCTCACTCTCTCGTTTTTCATTTTTTGTGTTATGTCTGAAGATGAATCTTTGGTATCAACTAAATGTGAAAATTGGACCACGTGCACGGCATGGGCATAGCTAAAGGGGCAGTAATGTCTTTTCATGCGATTCCGTCCATGGAATTAACGGCAGTTAGCCTAGGTGACCCTTTTGACTCAAAATGCCAAGTACAGTGATTAATTAGGAAAAAAATTAAGTAGAGTGAGCTTAATGAAAAAAGTTAAAAAGTACGGTGACCAAATTGATAATTAAACCAAAGTTATTTTAAAGAATCATGCTTTCTTGCATAACTTTTTTGGGCAAAATTTGGGGCGGGTCTCTTTTAGATAATTTGTATTTGTTAAAGTTTACTATAATTGTTTTCAATCGTTAAAAGATATTTTTGTTGTGAAATGTCATCTATGTTTTTTAAAAATTCAGAACAATGCACGCTATGCATCGCAAAACACAAAGAACGATGCATCGTAACACAACACGATGCACATAAAAACACTAAAGCTCACACTGTGCATCGCAAACAAAAAATGATGCATCGCAACAAAAAATGATGCACAAATTATATTTTTTCACTTGTGGTGCACAACTTTTTAACACGTACGATGTGATACACGTACGTATTATATCCGTTCTCAGACCACAAAAACAAATTAGCCCTTTTCACTTTAAAAACTTCACTTTAAACGGAGCAAAAAATCTTAAAACCTCCAAAAACTTTTGAAAACATTATGAGATTTTGTTGGTTCTATTCCAAATGTTTGCTGCATCGTCATTCAAAGATGTCATTAACCTCCAACAAGTTTGTAAGATGTTTTACGATGCCTGAATATCAGAATAGTATTGCTGAATACATTTTAGATTTTCATAAACAAAACAAAAATGTCATGAATAGCTTTAGTACCAAAAACATACCTTCCTTGCACAAACATTTTTTCAACATATCAATAGGATGTGTAACATCTACTACTACTTACGGTTGGTCAGTGGAGTTAGATCTGAGTTCCAAGAAGCACTCACACATATCTTTTAGCAAAATCTTCATGGAAAAGTTTGGATCCAGGATTTTATATGATCTTAGGTACGTAATACATTTTATAAATGTACTTTTTTTTTTAGCATTTCATGAATAAAGTGAAATATGTTTAGAAACATTTCATTTTTCGTGTTATTATTCTCTTTTAATGAATCTGTGTTGATAAATATTGTGTAATTTACGTTTGCGATGCACACGTTTTGTGCGTCACGATGCACAAAGTTGTACTATAAAATTACTGTTTTTGTGCATCACGATGCACAACCTTTATTCCCAATTCACAACTTTTATTCTTTTTAGACTTAACAAAATTTTGTGCATCGTTTAAAAACTCTTTCAGTATAAAAGTAACACTTTTAAGACTAAAAGTGACACCGTCTTAAACAAATTTATGTTGGATTAAAATTCAAATCCTTTGTTATAATCTCAATAATATTTTTTCACGTACACGAGGTACACTCGATCTGTTTCAATAGATTTGTAAACAAATTACTTTCCATTCTTCTTGTTTTGTGGACCTTATTTACGCCAACTTTAATTTCACATTTGTGTTGATAGCTTTTGCAATTTCGCCTGCTTACTACTCGCATTTAGCTGCATTTAGGGCTTGCTACTACATTGAGAGCGATGCATCTGAGATCGATTCCTCAGCCGGTGGAAAGGGTTGCGATGATGGAAAGAAAAGCAGTTGTTCGTCCGCTTCCAAGGATCAAGGATAATGTGAAGGATGTCATGTTCTATTGCTAAGTAGATAAATTGACCCGACTTTGGTGTTGGTTGTGTATTGAGATAGTTTTGATAACTATCTCAAAAAACTCTTCCAAGGTTTTCCTATACATTACTATCAAATTCATACCATAAAATGTCAATTGTATGCTATGAATTTTATTCTTGATAACTTTTGTAATAACAATAGGAACTAATAAAAATTACAATTATAATGAAAATAGTACTGTTATACTTGACGATGCACAACATTATACTGAAAATATTACTGTTATACTTGACGATGCACATTACTTAACACAAAAATCACAAATTACATTGACGATGCAAATGATGCACATTTTTTAATACAAAAATCACAAAATACATTGACAATGCACATTTCACACAAATGACAATGCACATTTTACACACATGAGATGCACAAAATACACTTGAACAATGTAATATGTTGATACGAGGACAGTTTTGAAACAAATAACTAATTTATTACTTAAAAGAGACTTAAGCGAATGAAAACAAATATAGTGAAATTAAGCGAATGCATATTCCACAAAAGGTAACGGCCCGCAATTTTTCCTAACTTTTTAACCAAACACTTAATCTTATCCAACCGATGTAATGTCCCCACACATTGGGCCTAAGTAGGGGGTAGCGACAACCTAATCTCCGTTCCCTTCTACAATTGACGTGGGGTAAGACAATGGGCAAAATTCAGACCGGTACCTTTTAGATAATTTTCAATCGTTTAAATCCACTATAACTGTTTCAAATCGGAAAAGGACACTTTTGTTACGAATTGTCGTCTATGCCCTTAAAAAATACGGAACAGGCATACTGTGCATTGCGATGCAATAATTTTGTGCATCGTGATACATCAGCCACCCCCATCTCTTTTTTGAAATTACACTTTCTTATTTATTTAAGTGAGACCCAAATAGCTGCTTTTCCTCTCTTGCTTGCTTAGTTTGCCTAGCTTTCAGTCTGACTCTGGAACTCGTAGTATAGTAGCCCACGATGCACAATGGTGTGCATCGCGATGCACAAAATTGTACTAAAAAAGTACTATTTTTGTGCATCGCGATGTAAAACTTTTATTTCGATGCACAACTTTTAAACTTAATAAAAGTTATTAACTTTTGTGATAGCAATAGAAATTAATAAAAATTACAATTATTACAGTTTCAAATTGTTGAAAAATTATTAGAGTTAATTTTTGCATCGCGATGCACAAATTTGTACTAAAATAGTACCCTTTTTATGCATCTCTATGCACACATTTTTTATTCAATGCACAATTTTCTACTAAATCAACAATATAACATTTGCAAAGGATAATAGTGTGCATCGTGATACACAAAAGTGTATTACTCATGCATGGTCAAAATTTTCAGCATAGAAGAGCTATTGATGCACAGAAAGAGAAAATGAGAGACCGATGCACAGTAAAAGCCATTCACTAGTCAACAAAAGAGAACTATTAAGCTGATGCACAGTAAAATCCCTTCACTAGTCAACAAAAGAGAGTTTTTTTTATTTATTTTTTCAAATAGCTTGTCCTGAAATAGTACTGTTTTTATGCATCGCGATGCACACATTTTTAATTGGATGCACAATTTTCTACTGAATCAACAATATAACATTTGCGATGTATAACAGTGTGCATCGCGATGCACAAAAGTGTACTACAAACCATTGCTTTTGTGCAGTGCGATGCACAACTTTTATTCCGATGCACAGAACTGAATTGGATATCTTATTAAATACAAAATGGATTACTATTCTGTTTTTTAATACAAATAAAATCAATGGATGAAAATTTTTGATATTGGTAAGCACTTTGAAGAAATGTAGAAAATAGTACATAGCAATTTAAAAAGAATAGCAGTTTCCATTAAATCAATTGATTTTAATTTCATAATGAAGACGATTAAAGCAACTTGAAAAAATGAAATAATGAACAGAAACTTTCGAACGTGATATGAATGTAAATTTTGGTAAGAAATCTTGGTAAGGAATCACAATGCAAGAAAAAAGCGCAATTAAAACGTCATATGTTCTTACGGGGATAATTTTGAAACAAATAGTCAATTTATCATTTAAAATGGACTTAAGCGGTTGAAAATAATTATAGTGAATTTAACACAAAAATCACAAAATACATTAACAATGCACATTTCACACACATGACAATGCACATTTTACACACATGACGATGCACAAAATACACTTGAACAGTGTAATATGTTGATACGGGGGCAGTTTTGAAACAAATAACCAATTTATCACTTAAAAGGGACTTAAGCGAATGAAAACAAATATAATGGATTTAAGCGAATGCATATTTTACAAAAGGTACCGACTCGCAATTTTTCCTAACTTTTTAACCAAACACTTAGTCTTATCCAACCGATGTAATGCCCCGCACACATTGCGCCTAAGTAAGGGGTAGCGACAACCTAATCTCCGGTCCCATCTAGAACTGACGTGGGGTGAGACAGTGGGCAAAATTTTGGTCGATACTTTTTAGACAATTTCAACCGCTTAAATCCACTATAATTGTTTCAAATCGAAAAAGGACATTACTTTTTTTGCAAACTGTCGTCTATGCCTTTAAAAAATACGGAACAGACACTCTTTGCATCGCGATGCAACAATTTTGTGCATCGCGATGCATCCGCCACCCCCATCTCATCAGTAAAAGCCCTTTACTAGTCAATAAAAGAGAGTTTTTTTACAAATAGCTTGTACAGAAATAGTATTGTTTTTATGCATCGCGATGCACACATTTTTAATTCGATGCATAATTTTCGACTGAATCAACAATATAACATTTACGATGCATAACTTTCTACTGAATCAACAATATAACATTTACGATGCATAACAGTGTGTATCGCGATGCACAAAAGTGTACTACAAACCTTTTTTTTTTTTTTGCAGTGCGATGCACAACTTTTATTCCGATGCACAGAACTAAACTGAATGTATTCTCTTATTAAATAAAAAATGGATTACTATTATGATTCTTAATACAAATAAAATCAATGGATGAAAAATTTTGATATTGGTAAGCAGTTTGGATAAATGTAGAAAATAGTACATAGCAGTTTAAAAAGAACAACAGTTTTCATTAAATCAATTGATTTTAATTTCACAATGAAGACGATTAAAGCAACTTGAAAAAATGAAATAATGAATATAAATTTTCGAATGTGATATGGATGTAAATTTTGGTTAGAAATCTTGGTAAGGAATCACAATGCAAGAAAAAAGCGCAACTAAAACGTCATATGTTCTTACGAGGACAATTTTAAAATAAATAGTTAATTTATCACTTAAAATAAATTTAAACAATTAAAAATAATTATAGTAAATTTAAGCGGTTAAAAATCCTAAAAGAACCGCCCACAATTTTTCCTGAGACAATCTTCCCCTCACATATAGACAAGGGGACAGGGGAAACCTAACATTCGGAAACTGGATGGTTATTTGGTAACCATGGTCACCCCTAACTGTTACCAGGTCAATGAATGAATGAGTTTTGTGTTAACACTAGTTAACCAAGCAGCCAACCCTTTTCAAATGCGACTCAGGATAATCCATCCAACCCTCTTATATGAATTTTACATTTAGTTTTTTACAAGAAGAAATTTTTGTAGGATAATTATTTCAGTTCACTATTCTAAACAAATTAAAGCTTCAACTTTGACAGTTTTGAATATTATATAAAGAATTAAATAAGATAACAAAAGTAACGGTAATGGAACATTAAAGAAAAACATAATTCTAGCAGTTAACTTGAGATTTGGATCACCCGAAGCTGCAGGGGAGCTTAATTAATTATGATAAGTTAACATAAATAGTAGAACAGCTTTTTGGTGATTATATTTGATACAGAGTATAAATAATAATATTGTAGTAGTACTAGTATATACACTAGTATGTAATAATAATTGCATAAACAATACTACTTAAGATGGAATTTTGGAGTAATGAATCAATGATGGTATTTCCAAGGTTTGCACTGGAGTTTAGAGCAAGACCCATCATCAATATCCCACCTGCTTCTAGTTCTGCTGCATTCACACACCATCCCCAGGGTAGCAAACACTTTTGTATCCCCTATACAAACAAAAATCAAATCTCATAAACATATATATATTATAGCTAGACTAGTCATCATCATCAACTAATTAATGTCATAATTAATTAGGGAAATTAATACAAACAACACTATAGTTGCAACCCAACCAACGGAACTAACTAAAACATCCGTGAGACATACTATATATATATATATATATATATATATATATATATATATCTCGAGCTTTTGTAAATGTAACATTTTAATTGGTAACCGATCGATTCATTCGATTCAACCAAAAGCTACTAGTACCCATTTGTGCAAGATCGCGTAAGTGGTGTGTGTGTGTGTAGTTTGCGGGCGTGTGTGTGTGTGTATGAGAGAGAGAGAGAGAGAGAGAGAGAGAAAGTTCTTACTTTGGGAATGATGGAGTATGATAGGGTTGATTTCAACACCCCTTGTCCAATGAGAAGTGGCAATAATCAACAAGAGCAAAAACAAGAGCTTCAATTGCTTAGAATTAGACATAATAACAACACCCTTTTCCTTGTTTGAAAGAAAAACTCAAGAACTAGAGTAGCAATTAATAATGAAAGCTATCTATAATATAATATAAATCTCAATAATTAGATGCATATATTTTCAATTGATTTAAATGTGGCCTTGTCTATTTGAATGGTATTAGTACTTCTAGAAAGAAGGGTGACTGACGTGCCACATGTTCCAAGATCCATTAAGTTTCTTTGGTACAGGGGCCCTCTAAGGGACCCACATGTTACTAGAGGGGGAGCCCACATAAGGGAAGGGAAGGTGACTGACTGACAGAGAGGAAGATGCTTCACGGAATTTGGATTCTTTCTTTTTTCTTTGATGTTTGATCTGATTTTGGTTGTTGAGAGGTTTCACATGGGGTGATTGTGCGAGATTGATAGGGACCGATTCTTCTCACTTATTAGCTCGGTTTGCACATGGTTAATTTTTAGTTCAATGGTCTTCTTTTTATTTTGGGTTAAATGCATTTTTAGTCTCTAAATTTTGACCTTCTACACAATCAACTCTAATACTAATTAAAATTTTGCGCACGACAACAGACCAAAGTAAGTCATTTTCACGCACCGTTAGTCCTTGAGATGGACGGCGTTAACCCAAGATCCGTCAAGTAATCATGTGTTCACTCATGTGCCTTTATTATTGGAGTCACGTTCGATTCTGTTTGTTCTAACTACTCAGCCACTTATTTACACTCGACATCCTTAATGAATGAACATAAATATATTGAACACCCTTGAAGATAAACGAGACCAGGCAGTTGTGTGTCTGTAGGCTAACCAACAGCTTCTCATGTTGGCTAATCAATAACTTCTTATATTGGCTGATCAACACCTTCTCATGTTGATGATGATAATACACTAGCTTCTCATGTTGATGATAACACAGCAGCTTCTCATGTTGGCTGATCAACAATGGTATCAGCTATGTCTTCTTTATCAGATTCCTCTTGTGATAACCACTTTGATGTTGCCGGAGCAACGGCTGCAGGTATGCAGTTGAGTACTGCGCCTCCCCTATTGTTTCTTTTGAATTTCCGGCAGATAACAAAAATGAATCAACTAAAAATGGGACTGAAGCTCTGGAGACACTTATTGCTAGCAAAGTATGCAGTGTGCTGCTTTAAAACTTGAAACAACTGAAAACTATAAAATTGACATCTAGTCTACGGTTTTTGCGATTATTGGCCAATGCAAATTTGTTGTCATATTAGTATTAGATTGGTTTTACAGCATTGATATGCAAAAACCAAAATTTTTTGAATGCTTTACCAATTAAGACTGATTTGCGCAATCCATAGATGAATACGAGTCTGCATTTCATTGAATTTTCGGGTCATATTCAATCAAATAAACATGAGATTTTTCTTTTTTCTTCTTCTTATGTTAATAAATGTTAATGGGATATAAATTATCGCTTGTTTTCAATAGATGTTACCGATAATGATGACAAATTGTATGTGTTGTTTGGATTTACTTCAAATAAAGGGTACGTTAAAGTAGGTCGGTCAATGGATCGGATTTGGATTTGTTAAAAAATTATCATATTTGAATCGGATGGATTATCTCTCAGATATTTCACAGCTCAATTCAAATCCTAAATTTTTGAATTTTGGACCGAATTTGGAGTTTTATTGGATTTTATTCGACCCTCGTTAAAGTATTGAATAAAAATAATTTCAAGTTATCTTTTACTTAATCAAAGGTCAAACAAATATGAAAAATTATGTTTTCAACTTACACAAACATGATAATTTTATTAAGATATTATAGTGCGTAAAAGAAATTATTTCTATAACTATTGTTACAAGTAACATTTAATGAAAGGCAAATTTGTCTTCTTCAAGTCATTTAAGGCTTAATTGTAGCAATAGTTATAAAAAAAATTATAAACCTAACATTTTTTTTATTGTTTTATATTGGATCGGATCAAGTTGTTAACATATCGGAAAACCTTTAATCCAAACCCGATTTATTAAACTATCGGGTTATCAAACTCGGATAACAATCGGATTAAAAAACTCAATCAATATCCTAATTAAAAATAACAACGGATTTGGATCGAATTCGGATCAATATCCGATCCATTGACAGGCTTAGGTTCAAGCACTGATTTTGGTGCGGAGGAGATCAAAGCAGTTGCAGAAGCAGAGAAGAAAGAAATGTATGCGGCAGCCGAATGCTTCGGCATGGATACTGGTGCAAAAGTGTGTTTGGGTTAGAAAGAATTTCACATGCCCCCCTTGTTTTGGTCATATTACACAAACCATCTTAAAAATGGAAAAGACAGCTATGCCCCCACTTTAAAGCACATTCCCACTTAACAGACCTTGGGGTGGTTAACGCCGTCCATAATAAGACTGACTAATCGGGGTGTAAAAATAGTCTACTTTGATTCAAAGTTAGTTCAGGAGCTAATAGTTAATTTAACCCTTTTCTTTTTATTATTTTTAGAAATATTTATATGACACTTGTTAAGTTTTTATTAATAAAAATAGATTTTGTATTGAAAAATTATTTTTGTTGCAATGAAAACAGTCCTCAATATATTTGAAATGATTTCTAATGTAAAATATATTTTTAACTGGAAAATCTTAACAATTGTCATAACAAAGCCCTTCAATTTATGGTCCTATCATTTTTTTCTATCTCTTCCTCACTTTTTGATTTAATTATTATTATTATAGAATTATAACAAGAATAAAAAATTACAAAACAAATCATGAGTCCAGACTGCGTCTTCGTATCTCGCAAATTCACCGAGAAAAAAAAAAATTCAATACAATTAAGGTTAAGTTGTTCCTTCTTGTTCAAAATTGAAAGATACAGAAAGCACTCTCTCCTAATTGAGGAGATATCTTTTAACTTTTCTAGTCGACCTGAGTTTTATCAAAATCAAATTTTGTTAATAATTTATTTAGTTTTTCATAAGCTATACAATTAACAATACATTATGTATACTCTCATGTCCCAAAATATAAGTGTGTTTGTTATATCGGTTTTTTAATTGATTTTTAAAGTATCGATTCTATATTATGTTTTCTTAATAGTGTCAAATCAATGAAATTCGTATCTTTTTATATCTCACATTAAAAAGGATATTATAAATAATTAAATTTTGATAATTTTTCATTCAAATTTTTTTTTTTGTCTATTTATTCAAAGTTTTTGAATGAAGAAAACTTTGGACTAGACTAAGAGCATCACATTGTTGGTTCCCAATTCAAAAATTCAGTTTTCTACATTGGGTGAGTTTCCAAATTTAAGTTCACAAAATGGCAAAATCACCAACATGGAAGTTGGTTCTTTACTTCTTTACCAAATGGTCCACCTCCAAACCACTTTCAAACCTCCTGTGTGAGAGCCACAACCTTTTCTTTTCAGGCACACTTGCTGATTTACCGCGTGAAGTATCCCTGCCCCCCACCTCCCCGCCCCATTTTTTGCTGAAAAATATATTTTGTTTTTTACCTTTTTCTGAAAAAAGGTTTAAGTATTTTGTTTTTTTTTTTTGCTTTTTCTGAAAATGTTTTTTTTTTTACATTTTTGAAAAAATTGTTTGTATTTTATTAAAATTCTAGCCAATCTTTTTTAATTTTAAAATTATTTCCTATCTATAAATACATCTATAACCTCCTCATATTTTATATCTTCAACATTCATCTCTCTCTTGTTTAGCTAGAGTTTTGTTTTTCTACAGTTGCATATTTTTTTTTCAAGATGGATGATTCCTCAGATGATTTTTTCAAACCGTTTTTTGATCCTTCAAATGTCGATGGAGGAGCAAATTCTCAAAATTCTCGTATTCCTCCAAATACCCAGGTTTCTCAAAATTCTTCTACCCCACAGTACCCACAGAATTTTCACAATTTTGTAGGTTATCCATATAATCAACAAAATTTTGAAAATTTCTAAGGTTCTTGAAATTGTCAACATTTTAAGTCTTCCCAAAATATTCCAAATTATCAAAATTTTCAATCTCCCCGTGGTGTGAATTACATGCCACAACCGAATATTGACAGCCAATGTGAAGCCAATTTGAAATACAAGGCCCGACATATGGATTCTCTCCAAGACCTATGTCATCAAATTCCTCACGAAGGACTAGTTTAGATGCATCTGCATCTGATAAAGAACTGACAACTCCGACGTTTGATGTAAATTTTTTTGTTGATCTAGAAATAGAACCGAAAAAAAGTAAGAACAACCGGTCACGTATTATGTAATCTTGTTGATCTAAAAATTTTGTTTAAAATTTTAAATTTTCACGTATTATGTAATTCTCGTTTTTTTTTAAATTAGTCTATCAATTATTAATGTCATATGTGTCACAATTATTAATCTATCTGATAATGTTATTTTTCAGATTCTGATAAAGATTTTTGTTTTGTTATAAATTTGAAAAAGTTTTTTTTGTACTGTTTCTGAAAAAGTATTTTGTTTTTGTACTATTTCTGATAAAAAAAAATTTGTTTTTGTTTTTTACTTTTTTTGAAAAAGTATTTTGTTTTCGTACTAATTCTAAAAAGTTTTTTTTTTCTTTTTTTTACTTTTAAAAAAATATTTCCTCTATATAAATATATCTAATTAATACTATGATTAAATTAATTTATTCTTACGAAATATTTGAAATATGCAATATATTAATTAAAACTATAAAAAAATTAATTTGTTTGAAAAGTATAAGTATAAATGATTCATATTTAAAAAGTGTATATGGGTTCACCTAGAAACCAAATTGAAGAATTAGACATTGTGAGGTTTGTGCTTACTTCTTAGAGCATGTTTGGTCGTGCGTTTTAGCCAAAATGCAGGGATAGGTCGTGCATTTTGGCAAAAACGTAGGGATAAAACGCAGCTTATTTACAAAAATTGTGTTTCAATGCTACGGCAGAAAAAATTACGTTTTCAAAACGCAGCTGCGTTTTCAAACCCTGGAATTCCTAGCTTTTTCCCAAAACGCAGTTTTTAAAAAAAAAAAAAAAACTGCATATTGAAGTGATATCTCACTCGCATTTATAAGAAAAAACCTGCAGTTTTTAAAACACTGCATTTTGTAAACGTTGTACCAAACGAGCTTTTAAAATGGTTGAGTTATTAAAAATCTTAGGTAATACTGTGAAGCCCACTTAAGAACCAAGAATGAGTTCTTCGCATTGTGGAAACCCTAACAAATAACTGAAAGTTGAAGAACCAAAACATTATTTCGACAGAAGTCTAGTCAGGAACATGAATATAACAGATCGAGAAATGTAATAGCTTTGTCTACTGCAAGTTTATGAAATCAAATGCTCTGTAATTGGGAGTGAGCAACGGGACCATTTTGACTCAAGAAAGCATCACACATTTGTCTTCCACCATTTCTCCACCAAATAAGTAAATAGAATCTGCAAATCAATTGATTCTTTTCTACGTCAAGATATAGAGGACTTTGTTTAATAGTCAAGTATATAAATATGACTTTGTTTTTCCTCTGTTGGGGTGGGTGGGGAGGGGGGGGGGGTGTGAAACCAAAAGCAAGAATTAGAAAATGTGAAATTCAAGTTTCTAGGCTTATTTGTCTAAATCCCAAAAAAGACAAAAGTTGCCCGACTATGAGATAATATTGTACTTCATCCATTCTATTCTAGGTAAAGAGTCTAATATTTTATTTTTAGATATTTCAATTTAAAAGAGTCTATTTTAAAAAATTATGCTTACAATATTCATAAACCTTTCCACTTCACCCTCCACATATGCTACAAACATTTTAGTTATGCTTAAATATTTTTGTAATTATAATCAATTTCAATACTAATTATATATCCCTTAATTATTAGACTTTTCAAACGTGAGCTCTTTGAAGGGAATGGAGGGAGTAATTTAAAGATTTGGCTTAATGGTTTGATCATTATTGATTTTTTGTATAAAGTAATTTATTTATTAAAATATTTCGTATTTGACTTTTATCATGTACCAATTCTTTCTATAAAATTTATACAAAAAATTTATTTACATCCATAATATTACTCTTATCTAGGAAATTTGTTCTTGCCATTCTGGATTGTGTTCCGTCTCCAAAAATGTTAATGAATTTGGGGAGAAGGCACGTCCGGGTCATCAAACTTTTCGCAAAATTGCAGTCCGGCAACCGATACTTTAAAACTATACTTTGGGCCACTGTACTTCAGTTATGATGCATCTATGCCGATTTTTTAAACGGACATTAGTTCAGTAGTTAAATTAACGCGAAACACCAATTTTGCCCCTATCTTCATCTTTATCTTCTTCAGACACAATACCCAGAATATTTATTTAGGGTTTGCATATTTTAGATTAAGAATTAGGTTTGCAGATCTAGGGTTATTCTGGGTTGCCAAATCCCCGCGAGGCGGCGAGGAGGTAGAGGACGAGGAGATAGATGTATCTTCAGATTTGTGGTTAACCAGCTCAAAGCAACTAATTTGGCCAATTAAATCAAGAAGTTGGGCAACTGACTCGTTTTTGGATAAGTTTAACACTTGAAAATCAAGCTTTGGAGGGTTTTGGAACGAGTTCTTGGAAACTACTACTCTTGAACTCCCACAAAGACCGTAGCTCCGTCTTAACTCCCACTAACTTGACACAAGATTTTAGCAAATCAATCTCATTTCTCATCTCAAAAACTTCTTCTTCCCTTTCCCCCATTTTACCCGACAAATTTCGATCTGATTCCGATGTCCCAAATCGATTTTTAAGCCAACCCATCAATGAAACATGCTTTGCAATCTCATAACCTGTTTACCCATTAAATAATTCAGTATTTTTCAACTAATTGCAATGATATAAGTTGATAATGTCGAGGCAGAATAGGGTTATTTTTAGTTTGATTCCGGGGTACTGCAAGATCAGGAAAAAAAGTTGTTTGTCATCATCTTCTTCATCATCGAGAGTAAACAATTACCGATTCAAATGGGCGTTATTGGTGGGTAAGACCCGAGCCAGAGGTGTTTTAGCTGGTGGGTCTAGATCCAGAACCCCGGTGCTGTCTTGGAGAATGGCACCGTTTAAGCTTGGCGGCGGCGTGGCGAAGTCGCCCAAGTACGCTGGGTCGCAAAACAGAGGGGGGAAGTCGAGGCTGGTATTAGCGAGGAAGCTGGCGGCGACGCTGTGGGAGAAGAATGATGCCGTCTCCCGAAGTTAAAGAAATGTGGAAACTACCCACACTCCTTAGATTTGTTTTTGGTAGTTAAATTTAAGTCGTATTGGTTCAAAAAATGACTGAATTTTTGTGGAAGCTGACTAAATTTTGAAACTAACAATTCCACTTTTCTCACATTCAGGAAAGATTCAATTTACCAAAATCTTTTACTCGCAACTATCATCATGTCTAGTTATTAATAAAGAAAAGAGAATGAGATGAAAATTGAATAATTTGAAGTGATAAAAGAAAAGAGATCATGCCTTGACTTGGTATACTGCTGGGTTTTGATTTTTTGAAAAAAAATGAAAATAAAGACAGGGGCAAAATTAGTATTTTACATTAATTTAATGACTGAACTAACGTCCATTTAAAAAATTGGTACGAATGCATCATAACTTAAGTAAAATAACCTAAAATATAATTTTAAAATTTTGATGGCCGAATTACAATTTTACGAAATATTTGGTTGCCCGATGTAACTTCTCCCATAAATTTTTGATTACCTATATTAATTGTCTTGTCAACACTGTCGTGAACGTTTAAGGTGACATCATGTTCGGTGTGGATTCACATACAAATATAAAAATGGAGACCACAATCGGAAAAGATGCGTTAGCTATTCTCATGATTCATTATTTGGTACCACCAAAAATAATTGTCTCCACCTCCCTCCATCCCTTAATTATTATTTTATTTAATTTAGTACATAAATTAAAAAAAATAATTAATTTAATTATTAATATTGATATAATATATATATATTTTTAATACCTATATATATGTGGTCATTAATAAATTAATTAAAGTAAGAGTAAAAATAAAGGTAAAATAATAAAAATAATGTTCTAATTTTTTTTTAAACAAGATAATTATTTTGAAAGGACAAAAAAAATGATGACAATAATTTAGGGACGGAGGGAGTATTAAATATACAATGGTTTTTTAAAAAATATTTTATTTTTTGTTATTTTATTTTGTTGTTCCCCAATTTATAGCTTTTTTCTATTTTACAAACAAGAAAGGTACAATAATAATTGACTTAAAAAAAATTAAAAACAAAAAAAATATTTGAACATCCCCAAAAAAATAAAATAAAGAATATTTTTTTGAGACAGAGGGAGTACTCCACATGCATGTAAATGAGATATTGTTCCACGTTCTATCAACCCTATGGCCCTTTTTGTACTGATTATTTTTTTTGTGTGTTCTATAAGGAGTGAGAAGGGATCAAATCTGAGACTTCATACTTTGTAAAGTCCTAACTCTGTCGGAGCATTCCTTAGTGACTCGACTTGTGTACTCATGATTATCCCATGATTTGTGGCTCTCTTTTAATGATTTTGTAATAATTGAATAAAAAAAATAAAACAAAGATATAAAAAAAAAATGTGAAACCAATGAAAAAGATAGTAAAAATTACTATGCAAATGCATGTACCATTATTTTTGGGAGGTCCCAATGTAAAGACTTTTTTTAAATTTTATTTTTTAGTATAGAAGTTAGGCCAGAGAATCCCAATCCTTTGAGCTGGATTGGATTAAAAGGGCAATAAATTTGCGATTAAATTAGAACAGACATAGACATATACTAAGTGCCTGTTTGTTAAAACTTAAAATTAAGCTCTGAAAATTGATGTCTGAAAAAGTAGAGCTTAAAATATTAAGACATCATCTTTTGACTTAAAATTTTGGCTATTTTTAAGAGATACTTAATTTATTAAGTGATATAATATTGCATTATCAAACAATCTTATTTTTAATATCACTTAAAACTTTCCTAATTAGGCTCTTAATTGGGTTACCAAACATACCCTAACTGCTGATGTATCCGCTTTGTGATAAATGTATAATATATATATATATATATATATATATATATTTAAAAAGTAGTCCCTCATTTCTTTTTAGTTTGCTCTAAAACAAAAAAATTTGGCCAAAATACTATTTACCCCCCAAAGTATCCACCAAATCTCAGTTTGCAACCCATATTCCGTTTTGTCCCACTACGGTACCCAATGTTGCCATTTGTCCCAGTTTCCCCTCTGGGTTGGACGGACGTTAAAAAAATTAACGGAAGTTGGTCACGTGCAAAGCACATGACAAATAATATCTGAAAGTTACTATATTGCCCTCTAATAATGATATTTGATGCATTATTTCTTCAATAAGCTTTCTTCTTACTTTTCAACTTGCATAAATGTGGGGAGACGTGGGCTCAGTTTTGTGACCGTTCCATTCTCCTTCTTCAACGGCGGCGCCGATGAACTCGCGGCAGATCCTTCGTCGGCTTCTGTGTGTAAGATCAGCGCATGAGTTTCTTCCAATCTCACCAAATTCGTTCTCTTGCGAAGGTTACTTTCTCTTTTGCGGCAAAAGCGGAGAGATCTCAAATTCGTAAAATTCCCCAAACTCAACGTCAGTGACGGCATCGGCTGCACTATAGTGGCGGTGCGATGGCAGATGGCGGCGAAATCTTCATCGTCGGTGTCTTCGAAGAAGACGAAGCTAGCGTGGTGTTTAATTTCTGTTCCGAGGTCGTCTCATTCGGCCAAAGCACTCAACCCAGTTCGGGTTTTGGGATGCCGACGAATTTTAGTGTGAATCTTCCATGGCCGTTTTGGGATGCCGACGAATTTCAGTGTGAATCTTCCATGGCCGGTCGTCTTTGTCTTATTTTGCCTCCAACTGTTCTCTCTTACCAGAATTTGACCTGGTTACCGAACCCAAATCCCCAACAAAATTTGATCCTTTCTCTGTTGCTATTATTTTTGTTGTTTGTAGTGTTTCAAAAGCGGCTCCTTTGACATAGGCAATCTGATGAGACTCACATTTCTCCATCTCCTCGATAACAACCCAAAGTTCAGATATTATGCTTTTAGGATCCAAACACTTCATAAGAAAATGGAACATTGTTTTCTCTCTCTATCTCTCTCTACTTCAATGGTGGGTCTGGTGGTGGTCAGGCTAGGCCTCAAATTGGGGGTAAGGTTAGGCTTAGGTTTTGATTTTGATTTATATTTTTGTTTTGTTTCAGGTATTGTTCAAGGTTAGGCTTAGATTTTGTTTCAAATTGGTGGGTCTTCTAATGTGTGCGTATTCAAGATTTAAAAAAAGAAATCGAGCATATTTGTCAAGAAATCGAACGATTTTGAAATGAGTTTTGCTTTTTGGCTTTGAAAGTTGAAAGTGAAGGAATTGCAGAACTCAGGCTTGTTGGAGGTGAGAGAAGGTGAAGAAAAATGTGATTTAGTGTTGGTTTTGATGTGCTCTCTCTCTCTCAAATGAAGAATTTAAGATTTTAAAAAAGAAAAAGATGTTATTATTGGTTTTTTCGATTGAGTTTTGTGCTCGCCGGCAATGGTGGTTATCCGGCGGTTGTGGCAACCACGATGGAAATGAACGGGAAGAAAATTGAGAATGAAAAAGGAATGGGTGTAAAAATTAATAATTTAATTTAGGCCAAAATACTAAGCCTAAATGCACAAATTCCATTTTGCACCCCCGATTAAAATGACCAAAGTAACCCTCACATGACATGCACATGTCAACTTCCGTTAATTTTTTTAACGTCCGTCCAACCCAGGGTCCCAACTGGGACAAATGGCAACATTGGGTACCGTAGTGGGACAAAACGAAATATGGGTGGCAAACTGAGATTTTGTGGATACTTTGGGGGGTAAATAGTATTTTGGCCAAAATATTTTCTTATAGAATAAAGTTTTAGTGTAAATTTTTTAAAGTACAAACTTGTAAAACAATATTTTAAAGAAAATTAACTTGTCAAATAAAATTACTTTCTTGGAACGGAGGTAATATTAATTACCAATGATACCATATAATATATGGATCCCTTAAACTGACTTGATGTTCAATTTTCCGAAAATGGACCACTTTGTATTGAATTGGTTATGGAGTTCTATAGTCCCCCTTTTTTTTTTTTTTTTTTCTTTTTTTTAATATTATTATTATTATTTATTTTTAGTTGCTTACACGTTTATCTCACAAAATTTATAAATTACCTCTTGGTGTAAGTAATACTAATATTATTAGGGATTATTATATTTTTGACCAACGTACTAATTGGGGATTCTTGATTTTACCAATGTACTTTCATTAACCCAAATGTGACCAACGTACTATCAATTTTGTTGCAATGTTGACCCTGCCGTTAAACCTCCATCCAAAAAATTAACGGCTAACGGTAAAAAAAATTAAATTAACGATAAAGGGTCCAAAATGATACTTGTGAAAAATAGAGGGCCACCAATATTTTTTTTCTCTCTCAATCTCCTCTCTGCTTCATCAACCGAAACGAGATTCCCTCCTCCCTCCTCCCTCTCTCTCTCTCTCTCTCTCACACACACACAGATGATGTACGGTCGCCGGAGCAACGGTGCCGTAGGGAATCGCACGCCGGACCGTTTCACTCATTCCCCAATGATAGCGAGTTTTGTCGAATGGTGTGAGACTGTGAGTATAAAACCTTAGAAAAGAAATACTGTACTAAAAACCCTTATTTAGACCCGAGTGGAGTAGCGGCGCGAAATCCTCTCATTTCGCCATACCGATGGCGGCCGAACGCCGCCGTCTTTCAAATCAAGTGGTGATTTCGTCTCTCATTTCTCTCTCTCTTCATTGGTCGACTCTCTCCTCCACTCTTCTCCCAATTGCTTACTTACATTATTCCCATATTTGTGAATTTAGAATCCGAGTACAACAGGGAGGGAGAAATGGCGTTCATCGCACAAGTATCAATGAATTCAATTGGACGACGTAAAACCTGTTTCCATTCTCACCACTAGTACAAGGCCACCGCCCCAGTTCTATTATCCTAAAGCGAGAAGAGTGTTTCTCCCTCTTCCTCTTGCATCGTGTTCATCAAATGCACCCGGTCCCTTGCCGACGAAAAGATGCCTTCTTCACTTGCTCTACAAAATGCTGACCTCAATCTCCCAATCATGGTACTTACTTCTTTTATCATTCCCTTCATCTTTATCATTTTTCTAGTTTCACTGCTTCGTTGGAAAGGGTACAAACATACACAGATTACGCAGCAAAGTTACCATTAAGCTGATGAAACTACAATAAGAAGGGAGAGAGAGAGAGAGAGAGGAGGGAGGAGGGAATCTCCTGTGTTTCGGTTGATGAAGCAGAGAGGAGATTGAGAGAGAAAAAATATTGGTGCCCCTCCATTTTTCACGAGTATCATTTTGGACTCTTTACCATTAATTTAATTTTTTTTACCGTTAGCCGTTAATTTTTTGGATGGAGGTTTAACGGTAGGGTCAACATTGCAACAAAATTGATAGTACGTTGGTCACATTTGGGTTAATGAAAGTACGTTGGTAAAATCAGAAATCCCCAATTAGTACGTTGGTCAAAAATATAATAATCCCCATATTATTATCAATATTAGTGTTACTTGTTATCGGCTAATTTGGGTACGAGACAACATCAACATCAACACAACACCCATACTAGCATAGCAGCCTATCCAATCTGTCGGCTTAGCGACTGCATCAGTTCAAATTTCAAAAATGTTAAAACTAGGTTAAGTTCACTTTAGTCCCTCTGATTCTGTCAATCTGCTACTAAAAGAAACTGCTACTGTAAAAAACTTTATTTAAGTAGGCATTCATTAGGCACAAATCTGGAGAATTCATTTAAGTCCAATAACTCTTAACTCCCACATTTCAGTTACAAGTCACAAACGTAGGCTTGAATACTAGAGAATATATATATATATATATATATATATATATATATATATGAATGCCTTTGAACATCATATCTGGGTAGAGGTGAAATTGAAATACGCAGTCAACGATTTCTAATTAAGCCAGTTTGCAGCCATGTTGGTCCAAAAATTCACCACTACTAGAATCTTCTTGATGTTCTTCTTTTTAGCCTCGTTGAAACTGAGCAAGGCCGATACTCTAGTCGTTGCCAATTTACATACCTATGAACATGAAACTCCAGTTAAAGTAACCTGCAAGTATATTTCTCACCATGAGACCAGAACAATTGGCCGAAACCAACTAGTAAAAATAGAGGTTCCCCGTGATTCCTCGGGATCAACATTTTGCAATGGAGCTCATGGTACAAAATCTGTCACGCTGTACGTGGAAAACAAGGACCACGAGCGATGCAAGGAAGATTGCTCAATTGTTGTCAATAATAGAGGTTACTTCCGCTTTGATTCCAGTGAGGGCACTTGGCGCTTGATTAAACCTACCCTTTGGCTTCCATAGCTCTATTTAATTTTGTGAGCCATCATGACTTGTGGTCATTCTCATAATCAATCAGTCGACATCTATCGTCTACTCCATCTACATTTCCATTTTTTTAGCTATGCTTTTTTTTTTTTAGGTGTTTTTAGGTGTTTTTTTCAAATTGACTTTTGCAGTGTCGTAAAACTTCAATGGATTTATGATTTTTGGTATGCTTGTGTAGCCTGTCAAGGCCTCCTCATCATATATAGATCGATATTTATATCCATATGACATATATATACTGCTCAAATGATCAAGTTGAAAAGGAAAAGAGAGGTGTAAAATCCATCAGATATAATCAAGAAAAACATAATCTTCATTTCACTATTTCAATTTGAAGCAACAACAATTTATTACATTAAAAATGAATAACCTTCATACTAGAATGCAACAATTGGACTCCTAACTTGATAAACTCCATCATCCCACACCAAAGAGCCAGAGAGCGTGGTAGCCCCTATTGTTGCTGTAACGGACACGGTAAACGATTGCTTCTGTCCCATTGATTTGAAGGAGAGAACACTTGGGGAAACATTGACTACAAGTCCTGCTGGTGCAGCCACGGTTACCTTGTATGTCGACACCGGTGAACCAACATTAGTGACAGTCCTGTGAAAAATCCGTGTGACACTGCCAGACGCGGCAGATAGAGCAAAAGAAGGATAGTTTAGATCCCAAACAGTTCCATTGGAGGCTGCAGTGCAAGTACTGGCATCTCCGGTAACGATTCTTAGAGTCGTTGTGTTATAACCTTGCCCGCATAAAAAGTTCGCAAAGTCAGCTTCCCCTGCGTCATATACTAAACCAGGTTTTGCAGCCTTGGAGGGATTTATTTGTCCAGATCCATATGCAAACTCTGCATCTTTGTTTGCGCTTACGCTCATAACGGAAGCTGCCATGGAAACAAGGATGCATTGTTAGGAATAAACAACTATTCAAGTATGTGCCATAAAATTTGAGATGATAACTAATTACCGGTTGTCATAAGGGCTGACTTGATTGCAGCAGGAGACCACGACGGGTGTAAGGATTTAACATAGGCCGCAGCTCCAGTGGCATGAGGGCAAGACATAGATGTGCCGGAGATAATATTGTATGGAACAACACGTGTATCACCTTCTTCTCCAGTCACAGTGGTGCCCTCTGACCATGCTGCTAGAATGTCCACTCCAGGTGCAGTTATATCAGGCTACACCAAGAACAACATATACCTGAATCAAGAAGACAGAAGGAAAAAAAGAAAAAAGAAAATAAACACTAATAAGAAGATTAAATGTGAGTTGATGATATAAATTACCTTGAGAATATCGCTTGTAATTGGATTCGGCCCCCTTGACGAAAAGGAAACGACGAATGGGGCCAATTCTTCTTTCGCTTCGACACTTTTTAGGATGGTTGCAGTAGGCTTACTGTCAAATAGTATTTGCTAGAGCTGTTAAAAATATTCTAGCGAGTAAATTATGCAATAAAATACACATTTTATAGAAGTATTAATACCTAGTTGAATATATATACTGATTAACTTCACTGCCTTCGTTTGAGCTTAGGTATGATGCGGCCAAAGGAAAAGAGAAAGCAAAATCGTTAAAGCTATCACCATTCATGACAGTACCAATTGCACCTGAAAGTAATGTGGCTTCCCCTTGATTCAACTCGTCACAGAGAACGATTGTGCCATTTACCAAAGTTTTGTCCAACGAGCCATCCTCACAGTATCTGCATTCACCATTTTTTCCATGATTACATTAGTTCAATGCAATGGATAAATTTAATGCTAATAGTGATAATAATGTCATCCTTTTCATCGCTGTCTCATGTTTTCTTACCGGGATTCTGCACTAGTATAACCTTGTTTAGTGTTCGGTACATCTCCACCATAAACAATTGGATAGCTTGCATCTTCGAGCTCAAAGGTGTTGATAGACACTCCCTACATGTAACCAAATTAAGCTTATAAGATCAATATGGTAAAGAGAAACTAAGGCAAATGTTTTCACACACAGCACCAATGGGCTTGACACTCGGTTAGGCGTGCAGGGTCCACGAATTAAGTCCGATATTAGAAAGTGCATGTCACAGAGGTGCTGGCCATAACTATGACTTGCATCCATCTCTTAGATCAGACGTGCTTATGAAAATTCTTCAAGAAACGAGACAAGGGGCCATGATTTTTCTGCAAGCTCAAAGGTTCTTTGCCGCTGGCGCAATGTGCTAGAGAAAAGAACAGGGTTGCTCACCTCATAAGCTTTGTTGTTACCCAGCTGAACCTTGGCCAAGAACTTCCTATCAATAGTGCTAGCAGCAACAGAAAGAGACCATGGTGAGAAATTTGTGATGGATAGAGCATCAGGACCAGAATTTCCAGCAGAGTTAGACGTGAGAATTCCATTCTTCATGGAATGGAAAGCTCCAATTGCTATCGTATCCTCAAAGTAGTCCAAAGGAAAAGAACCGCCAACAGAAAGTGAGATTATATCGACTCCGTCTGCAATTGCTTCATCAAATGCAGCGAGGATGTCAGCATCCGTACATCCATCTTCCCAACATATCTTGTACACTGCAATGCGAGCAGAAGGAACCCCTCCTCGAGCCGTTCCAGATCCAAGGCCTAACAAGCTTGCATTGCTGACTACTCGCCCCGCTGCTGTAGATGCAGTGTGTGTACCATGACCTTCCGTGTCTCTTGCTGAAGCCACATCATTTTCTGATAGTTCACCATCGATTCTAAAGAATTTGGCTCCAATAATTTTGCTGCCAAAAAAAAAAAAGTTGGATGAGCCCGTTAACTCAAGAAAAAGAAGAAGAAGAAAAAGAAAAAGAAGGGTAGACAAATGCACTTGTTGCAAGTGAAATTTGTGGATTGGCAAGAGCCTTTCCATTTGCTAGGGGGAGGACCGAATCCTTCATCGCTGAAGCTATCGGCTTCAGGCCACACTCCAGTGTCGAGCATACCGACAATGACATCGCCTTCAAGAGGAGATCTAGGAACTTGTTGAGGGAAGCCAATGAAATCCCATGACCTTGTTGTATGTAGTTTCTTCTTTCCATTAGGGAACACAGAAACTACTCCGTCCATGTCTGCATTGAGTTTATGAGTACATTACATGATCAGACATTGAAACAAAAAAAGTGGTTTAGTTAACATTAATTAATTAACCATGTGGAGATTAAAATTTAATTACGCACTTGCTATTTTGTTTTTCTCTTCTTCTGTCAGCCTCGCGACAAATCCGTTAAAACTCTTTGTGTAGCTATGAAGTAGAGACTTTGATGCCCGACTGCTCAGTGAATTCCATTGTAGAAGTTAGTAGATGATAATAATCCATTGCAGCAAATTAGCTATTAAAATCAATATAAATCTCTTGGACGTACATTTTCTTGATTTTCACAAATCTGTCTTTTCTGTTCTTCTGTTTTTTTTTTTTTTTTTTTTTTTTTCAGAATCTTTCAGGTGAATCTACAAGCCTCCTTTTGTTTTACACGGGAAAAGAATGTACGTAATTGAAAAAAAACAGAAGTGGTCACCTGCCAACAACTTGTTGTAGCATGTTAGTGTGGAAGGATGCTGCAGCTGCAGGGCCACCATTCTTTGGAAGGTCACCCATATAGACAATGTATACCTGCAAGTATATATATAGTAAGTACAATATACCATACTTTACTCAATTTTGCGAAATTTATATTTGCAAATATTATGATATCATATACGTATATAGTACAAGGCTGCATGCATGCATCGTAAAGCTGCAAACATGCATTTACTCTTTTGAGACCAGTATAGTTTACCGCCATTTTTGGTGTAGCTACGATCGATTACATATTGATACAAGAAATGAAAATAAAGAAAATGATTGTGGTAAAAATCGAACGTGGTATGTAGGAAAATAAAGAAGTATGCCTTTTGATCATCAGATGACGATGCCTGAGCCTGACTGAGACTAATGACAATTGTAGAGGTGAGACTGATAAGGAGAAGACATAATGCAGGTGCAGACATATTCGTAGCCATTGACTTTAGAAAGGTCTTTGAAGTAAGCTCTACTAGTATTGCTGTTATATTTTCATGCAACTTCAATGAATGAGCTTATATAGGAATTTTAATCAACCGGCCCCATTGGTTATAACTCAAGCTACTATACATATTGTTAAGGTCGCCCGCCTACAAGCACAACCTTCCAAAAGCGAGATCGACGATGTTTTTTTGCCTCTCTCTCTCTCTCTCTCTCTCTCTCTCTCTCATGTACACACATTTAATTTACGACTTATCGACAATATATGGGCGGCCATTGTTGTGTCTTAGATAAAGATAATAATTAATGGGAAGAAATGAATTCTAGCTGTAATTCATCATATGATACAAATTTGCTAATAACCACGACAACAACAATGATCTTGACAAAGGGCATAATTTTTGGAGTGGTCTTGACGAATATATCAACATCATTATCGTACCACCGGTACCTCATTTCCAAGTAAATGCTTCCTCGGTTCCTCTGTTTGACATTTTGCTGACATGATTTTTTTTTTCTTGACCAACATTTAATAATAATAAGAATAACAATGTCTTTTATAGTGTTAGGATATCGATTGAATATTTCAATATGATGACCCGACTATGATCCGCATTCATTAATTCAATAGCTTAACAAATTTGTTTTTGATGTTCTCTTAAAGTCTTGATCATTTAATAATTTCTGTTTCAACTAAATGTAAACACTCATGGAAATTCGTTCCGATATTTGTCAGGAAAAGTGTGTAGCTTGAACACAAGAATTTTTTGAACTTTGATAGAGTAAAAATAGCTTGATATGTTTTGATGCAGACAGGACCCTCTATTCTAAAAAGGTATTTCATCTCCTATTCCAACCGTCGGATCTTTGCCACATGTCCACCAAAAATCACGGAGTAATTAATGTTAGAAGTAAAATAATAAATGATTGGTTCTTTCACCTTGGCTTGGTCATAGTTGTTAATCCAAGTTGTCCTAGTCTTTAGGTTGTAGTTAATTTGTTTCAACAGAGTTTGGTTTTACCTAGTCTATAGGAGGTTGTTTGATGTTCCTCTTTTCTTTCATAGTTTGTTAGTGTACTGCCTATTTAAAGGCCACTAGTGAATGTAAGTTTTATCATTAAGTTATATATCCTGAGCTCTCCTCTGTTTTATTCTTAGTGTTCTGTAACATTGGTATCAGAGCTAGGTTGGGGAGTGTAAACAAGAGTGAGTCGTGAGAATTTAAAAGTGAGTTGGGTTGGTGAGTGAAAAACTCGAGTTGCAGCAGCAGCAGTAAATCACGATGGCCACCGATAACTTTGTGCAACCAGCAATTCCCCGCTTTGATGGTCACTATGATCATTGGAGCATGCTAATGGAGAATTTTTTGAGGTCAAAGGAGTACTGGCAGGTTGTTGAAACTGGTGTAGCAGTTCCAGTAGCAGGAGTCACGCTATCGGAGACGTAGAGAGTGGAGCTGGAAGCGTTGAAGTTGAAGGATCTTAAAGCTAAGAATTATCTTTTCCAAGCAATTGATCGAACAATCTTGGAGACAATTCTTAGCAAAGAAACCTCCAAGACGATTTGGGATTCCATGAAGAAAAAGTATCAAGGTTCCACAAGGGCAAAGAGGCAGCAGCTTCAAACACTTCGCTCAGAGTTCGAAGTACTACAGATGAAATCGGGAGAAACAGTGACATACTATTTTTCAAGGACTATGGCAATCGTTAATAAGATGCGGATTCACGGTGACAAGACGGAGGATGTAACTATCATTGAGAAGATTCTTCGATCAATGACACCAAAATTCAATTTTGTTGTCTGCTCTATCGAGGAAGCAAATGATGTTGATGAACTTTCAATTGACGAATTGCAAAGTTCTTTGCTGGTTCATGAACGAAAAATCAACAAGCAGGAGAAAGAGGAGCAAGCATTGAAGGCCTCAACAGAAAATCACTCATCACAAGGAGACGGAGGACGAGGCAGAGGTAGAAGTATAGGCCAAGGAGGCAATGATCATGGCAACCAACAACAACATCATCAGCACCAAGAAAATCAATTTCGAGGAAGAGGACGAGGACGAGGACGATCACGAGGGGGTTATCATTCAACTACCTATAGATCACAACCAGCAGATAAGTCCAGTATTGAATGTTACAGATGTTATGGGTATGGCCATTACCAATCAGAATGCCCGACCAAGGTGCCGATAGGACAAGGTGAGAAATCTAATTTTGCAGAAAAGGACGAGGAGGAAGAGGAAATATCGTTGTTAATGGCTTGTGACCCAAAGGAGGTAACTCATAAAATTTTTTGGTATTTAGACACAGGTTGTAGCAATCATATGTGTGGAGATAGGTCTGCATTCTCTGATCTAGATGAGTCCTATCGTGATAGTGTGAAGTTTGGTGATAACTCTAGAGTCTCTGTTATGGGAAAAGGAAAAATAACAATTAAAACCAAGGGCAATGTTATACAAACTATCTCTAATGTCTTGTTTGTTCCAGACTTGAAAACAAACTTGCTCAGTATTGGTCAGCTTCAAGAAAAGGGATATGAAATCTCCATTAAAGATGGAGTATGTTGTATTCAAGACGAGAAATTGGGCTTAATTGCTGAAGTCCGTATGACAGGAAACCGCATGTTTCCACTTCACCTTGACAACACTAAGCATTCATGTTTCTCAGCAAAACTGAAGGATGAAGCATGGCTATGGGACTTTCGATATGGGCATCTAAATTATGGTGGACTGAAATTGCTACAACAAAAGAACATGGTTAGCGGTCTTCCTCCGATTACAGCTCCTACCGAAGTTTGTGAAGAGTGTGTTGTTGGCAAACAACACCGTAAACCATTTCCTAACAGCAAATCATGGAGAGCAACAAAGGCATTAGAGCTTGTTCATTCCGATATTTGTGGGCCAATAAAACCATGCTCCAATGGAGGTAAAAGATATTTAATTACCTTCATTGATGATTTTACTCGAAAAACATGGGTTTATTTCCTGCAGGAGAAATCTGGTGCTTTTGCAGCTTTTAAAAATTTCAAAGTACTAGTTGAAAAAGAAGTTGGCAGCTCTATAAAAGTCCTTTGTACTGATCGGGGCGGAGAGTACAACTCACAAGAATTTGCAGATTTTTGTGAAGCTCATGGAATTAAAAGGCAACTTACAGCAGCTTATACACCTCAGCAAAATGGTGTTTGTGAGAGGAAGAATCGAACAATCATAAATATGGTGAGAAGCATTTTGGCAAGGAATGGAGTTCCACGAAGTTTTTGGCCTGAAGCTGTGAATTGGAGCATCCATGTATTGAATAGAAGTCCCACACTTGCTGTTCAAAATATGACACCGGAGGAAGCATGGAGCGGACAAAGACCAGCAGTAGATCATTTTAGAATTTTTGGGTGCATTGCCTATGCCCATATTCCAGACCAGAGAAGGACAAAGCTAGATGATAAGGGAGAGAAATGCATTTTTCTTGGTGTTAGTGATCAATCAAAAGCTTATAAGCTTTATAATCCTATCACTAAGAAAATTGTCATTAGCCGTGATGTTGTTTTTGATGAAGATGGAACCTGGACATGGAATGTAGATGGAATAAAAGATCATATTCCAGCAGACTTTGATGGTGATGAGGATATGCAGCAGCCCATGATGAATGTGCAAGAACCAGAAGTCACACAAGATACTCAACCACATACTCAAAGCCCAATTGCATCAGAAGTAGATGGAATACAAAGACCTCAACGTACTAGAAGAAGACCTGCATGGATGGCTGATTATAAAGTAACTGGAATTGACCAATCTGAAGACCCACTTATACACTTTGCTCTATTCTCCGATTGTGATCCTACAGTTTTTGAAGAGGCTATCAAAGAACCAAAATGGCTAAAGGCGATGGATGAGGAAATTGCAGCTATTGTTCGGAACAATACTTGGGAATTGACTGATCTACCAAAAGGGCAAAAGACAATCGGCGTCAAGTGGGTGTACAAAACGAAATTGAAGGAGAATGGGGAAGTTGACAAGTATAAGGCGCGCTTAGTTGCTAAAGGCTATAAGCAAGAGTTTGGGGTGGATTATAGAGAAGTCTTTGCTCCCGTTGCTAGACATGATACGATCAGGTTGATGATTGCATTGGCAGCACAACATTCATGGCCTATCTACCAATTGGACGTGAAATCGGCATTCTTGCATGGTGACCTCGAGGAACAAGTATTTGTCGATCAACCTGCTGGTTATGTGAAGTATGGAAGTGAGGATAAAGTTTATAAGCTTAAGAAGGCATTATACGGGCTAAAACAAGCTCCACGCGCTTGGTATAGTCGTATAGATGCTTATTTTTCTAAGGAGGGATTTAAAAAATGTCCATATGAGCAGACACTTTTTACAAAGATTGGAGATGGAGGTAAATTTCTCATTGTTTGTTTATATGTGGACGATCTTATTTACACTGGAAATGATAGTTCCATGTTTGAAAAATTTAAAAAATCTATGATGGTTGAATTTGATATGTTTGATCTTGGTAAGATGCATTACTTTTTGGGCATAGAAGTGGTACAATCTGCAGCTGGAGTTTTTATATCTCAAAAGAAGTATGTGCAGGAAATCTTGGATAAGTTTCATATGAATAATTGTAATTCGGTCAATACTCCAACTGAGTTTGGATTAAAGCTGAACAAGGATCAGGAGGGAAAGAAAGTAGACAGCACACTTTATAAGCAAATCGTGGGGAGCTTGATGTATTTAACTACAACAAGACCAGACATAATGCATTCTGTGAGTCTAATTAGCAGATATATGGAGAATCCAACAGAGATGCATATGTTAGCTGCCAAGAGAATCTTTCGTTACTTGCAAGGAACCAAGGATTTTGGGCTGTTCTACAAGAAGGGAGAAATGTCAGATTTGATTGGGTTTACTGATAGTGATTATGCAGGAAATCAAGATGATAGAAGGAGCACTTCAGGTTACGTTTTCATGATCGGCACATGAGCTGTTTCATGGTCATCCAAGAAACAGCCAATTGTCACCTTGTCAACTACAGAAGCTGAATTTGTTGCTGCAACAGCTTGTGCTTGTCAAGCTATATGGTTGAGGAGAATTCTTGAGGAACTACATTTCAAGCAGATGGGAGCTACTACAATTTACTGTGATAACAGTTCAGCCATCAGGCTTTCAAAAAATCCCGTGCTACATGGAAGAAGCAAGCATATTGACGTGAAGTATTATTTTCTCAGAGATCTTCACAGTGATGGAACGATTGCTTTGGAATATTGCAGAAGTGAAGAGCAGCTAGCTGACATATTAACTAAGCCTCTCAAATTTCTTCCCTTCGAAAATTTGAGAAGGTTGATGGGAGTTTGCACTTTGGAAAATCCAATTTGAAGGAGCTGCTGAAGTAAACTGAAGTTTGAAAACTTTCAGTTTAAGGGAGGGATTGTTAGAAGTAAAATAATAAATGATTGGTTCTTTCACCTTGGCTTGGTCATAGTTGTTAATCCAAGTTGTCCTAGTCTTTAGGTTGTAGGTAATTTGTTTCAACAGAGTTTGGTTTTACCTAGTTTATAGGAGGTTGTTTGATGTTCCTCTTTTCTTTCATAGTTTGTTAGTGTACTGCCTATTTAAAGGCCACTAGTGAATGTAAGTTTTATCATTAAGTTATATATCCTGAGCTCTCCTCTGTTTTATTCTCAGTGTTCTGTAACAATTAATGTTATTTATTCCCATGCACATGTGGCGAAGATCCAACGGTTGGAATAGGAGATGAAACACCTTTTTGGAATAGAGGATCCTATCCGGTTTTGATGTGTATATTTTGGACCTGCTAAATTGTATGTGACTCACTCCAGCAAATGGACCCGGAAATGAATAAGAGGCCCGGCCTTTGCTGGTATACATATATATACCCCCTCCTATACCAAGCCGAGGTATGCTATTCTTTATACAGGGAATACGTACTCTAGTCTATATTTTTTAAATGGCCGATATACTGATGTAAGACCCCGTTCCCATTTTCGTCATATTTCACTCGTGATTACTTTGAATAAGCTATGTGACCTTAAACCAGCTTGAGATAGAGAAAGTTTACATACAAAAATAAGGAAATATGCTAAAACTCAAATTTTCGGCCTGCTCGAACAACATGTAGTAAATTGGCTATAATTTTCTGTAGATAACTCGAAATTTAAATCTATTTGATACTGTGTAAACTAGACATCTAGGGTTTACTATGTAAACTAGACATCTAGGGTTTTCCAATCATACTTTATTTGTTATTTTTAGATGTCTAGAATGTTTCAGGTAAGCTATTAAAGTTGACCCAAAATTCTGTGAAATTATATTGTACGTTACTATTCTTTTAAATAGCCAAAATTAATATCTTTAAATTTATTATTT
The DNA here is from genome assembly GCA_016624345.1 of Platycodon grandiflorus. Classification (NCBI taxonomy): domain Eukaryota; kingdom Viridiplantae; phylum Streptophyta; class Magnoliopsida; order Asterales; family Campanulaceae; genus Platycodon; species Platycodon grandiflorus. The sequence goes on from CM028361.1 coordinate 19,082,522, forward strand.
AATTATGGTTAGTTTTTAATAAGGTATAATATTACCTAATTAAATATAATTAGTGTTAATGGTGATTAGTTAGTGTTAATAGGTCGTGGGTTCGAGTCACCAGAGGGTAAGTTAGGAACTACTATTGATCCTCTTTTAAATAAAAAAAATTATAAAAAAAAAGTGAGGTAATTAGTATTTAAAGGTCATTAAAAACTCACCAATGGGAGTGAGCCACATAAAAAATGAACTCACCCTAGAATGACACCTCCTGCTTAGAAAATTTGACCATGGCAAGACCACTTTTGCTGGAAAATTTATGCTCAATTCAACAATCATATTTTGTTGGTTTAATTATCAATTTGATCACCGTACTTTTCAACTTTTTTCAGTAAGCTCACTCTACTTACTTTTTCTCCTAATTAATCACTGTACTTGGCATTTTGAGTCACGTTCATCACTCCGTCCAATTTCGTGGATGGAACTCTCAATTTTTTTCTAAAAACCCGAAAATGCCCTCCGTCGGAGCAAGACAACTTTTACTATAACTGAAGAAGCTCCGTCCAATTTCGCGAATTTTACTGTACCAAACAAACAACCGAAGAAGCTCCGTCACTCTCCACCTAGTGAATCTGAAACCGAAGAAGCAAGACAACTTTTACTACAGCTGCTAAGTCATTAAACCCTAGCCGAAACAAAAGCATTCTGAAAGCGACCTTCTCATTTCCATTTAACAATCATTTAAGTTCCTAATTTTTTAACAATTAAATGCTTCTTCGGACTTTCCAAGTCAAACGGTCTTTCCCCTTTCATAATTGGATATCTATATTCGTTAATCTCTGAGACTGGTAGCAATGGTGGCAATTGAATTTCGCGTGTGTTTGTTGGTGTTGACAGTGTGTGCTGTGTGTGTGGAATCCAAGTATATCGTTTACAATACTTCGCAGGGTGTTGTTCCCGGTAAGCTTAATGTACATTTAGTTCCTCATACTCATGACGATGTCGGATGGTTGAAGACTGTTGATCAGTACTATGTCGGCTCTAACAACTCCATTCAGGTATGTATCTCTCTCTCTGTGTGTGTATGTGTGTTTTCTTTTTCTATCTGAATTGATCAACTAATTGTTTAATTGTTTGTTTGTTATTCAGGGAACATGTGTTCAAAATGTACCCGAAAATGCCCGCTTTCAATTTCGACTAAATCAATTTCATTTTCTTCAAAATTGAAGGAATCTAATGTAAAATTGAAGAAATCAATGTTATTTACTAGGACAGAGTGGCCTCCGTCGAAGTAATCAGAGATTGTGAGAGGAGAGTCATAGTTTGAAGCCTGTGAACTCGAAGAACTCCAAATCCTCCTTACTCGAATTGAAAATTTCATCTTCATCTTCATCTTCGCTGTCGGTGCCTGAGCCAGAATCGATTTCGCCTTTCTTCTTGAGCTCCTCGTACCGTTGCAATTCCTCGCGTCTCTTGTTGTGCTCGTATCGGCGAGCAAACTCCTCGTTGATTTCTATCTTCTGTTGGTCTTCGTCGTCGGAGCTATCACTGTCGTCGAACAGCATCAACGCCATTTTGAATTCCCTCTCGATCGTCGGCGCTACTGAACTTGCTGCGTTTAGGGTTTGTTGATTCAGAGTTCAGACCACGTGCACGACATGGGCATAGCTAAAGGGGCAGTAATGTCTTTTCATGCGATTCTGTCCATGGAATTAACGGCAGTTAGCCTGGGTGACCCTTTTGACTCAAAATGCCAAGTACAGTGATTAATTAGGAGAACAAGTAAGTAGAGTGAGCTTACTGAAAAAAGTTGAAAAGTACGGTGACCAAATTGATGATTAAGCCTATTTTGTTCCTCCTCCTCCTACTTTGCCGAGAGAGAGATATGAGAACAAAAAGTACACCGCCTTCAATTGTCCAACGAAATGTATTTATGCCTTTTTATTTTACTAAGTTGACTTGGCTATATATAATATTGATTCAGAAGTGGGTTTTCACTCTCAAAATATTCCCAAAACCCACACAAACAGTCCGTCATCTCCCTTCCTCTCCCAAAAGCCGTGGCTTGCCATTTCTTTGTACGCGATCAATTTGATTTTTGTTCTTTCGAGCTTTTGATGAATGGACACCGTACATAGAATCGACTTGCTTAGCTAGTAGATCAATATCATAAGTAAACTTCGCGTTTTAATCATTGGTTTTGCAATATTGGTAAGTTAATTACTACTTTTAGCCTATAATATAATATTGTCCCGTTTTAATTTTAATACGATCCATGCCAGTAAACTAGTTAATTGTGATGAAATAGGATATGTTTCATGCATGTATAATGGTAACTAGCTTGGGTTTGTTAAATAATGATTCTACTTGTTAAGTAGCTTAATAGGACAATGAAATTGACGTACTATGAACATGAGCTAAAATACCGACGTTTGGAATCGTCATGATTTGACTCCATGGAGTCTATTATTAATATAGTTTGATTGTGCTGAGACGTGAGATTAATTCCTCTGATTATCAATATGAATTTTGGGTAGAATTACCTCTACTGAAATTAGTTATTTATGACAAGGTATTTAAAAAGTAATTGCGAGCCAGTTATGGGTTTACCCAGTTTAGCGGCAATTACGTGTAAACCAGTTATAAATATTGTGTTCATGTAATGTATCGCGATAGGTGTTAAACCATGAGGTAGTTAACTACGATCTAGTATTATCACGAGCATTAACTTGTGAATCGGGATATTGCGACATTGGTCTATAATGCGACATTGGTCTATATTATGATATTGGTTTATATTGCGACATTGGTCTATAATGCGACATTGGTCTATATTATGATATTGGTCTATATTGCGACATTGGTCTATAATGCAACATTGGTCTATATTATGATATTGGACCATACTGCGACATTGGTCTATATTACGATGCCGGACTATAATGCGACAATGATCTATCTATATGCGACTGATAGAGGCTGCAATGGTCTTAACGCAGTTGGCTGAGGCTGCGATGGTCTTGGTGCATGCACTACTATTCAGGCGACTGAACTGTGATAGTTATGTTGCACATACAGTTATCCACTTACACGGTTATAACTAGTTACTAGTAATTCAGTCTATCTCATTGTACAGTTATACAGTTACTTAGTAACCAATGATCCAGTTACATGGCGATCTGATTATATGGTGAGCTAGTTGTATGGTAATTTAGTTACCCCATGATTGGTATACAGTTTGAATATGTGTTGCTTGTAACAGTGACGTGCTATTATGATTGATAATAAGTGTGTGATCTGTGATGCAGTTGTGCATGCCTGCAGATCATGTATTTATATAGTAATAACTTATTGAGTCTTTGACTCACCCCTTCCCTTGGTATTCTTTAGTTCGCAGGAGTCAGAAAAGTTGAATTGGTGAGGTCGATTACAGAATATGGGGGCTCATACATAGTTTTTGGATAGTTCCTCTTTTGTTGAACCATATGTACATATACAGTATCTTATAAGAACAATGTAAAATAGTGTAAACTCTAAGTTGCGTGATCGTAAACAGTATATAAGTATGAACCTTTACTTATCTATGAGCGTGTTAGCTAGCTCGTTGAGATGGGTATTATGTTTTGGTTGTTTGGTTGAGCTTGTTGAGCTCACTTATACAAGATTTGTGTTGGATATGATGCAGTGTATCATGTCCCTATTTGGGGTTCCATGAAGGAGCTTAAATGGGGGTGTGATAATCATGTCTGAGGTCTTTGGTGGGGACTCTCTCCGCCTTTCTCACAGTGTCTTTTTTGCAGACAATAATACACCAGATATCAGAATCCAAGCGACGGCAATGATCGGCTCGGCACCCCTGGTGCACCCGATTTTTTCAGCATCATCGCCGGGAACGAGACTACAATGCGCAACCATGGAAGGTTCCCACTTTGCAATTTTGTATGACAAAATTTCACTTCAATTTTGTCTCAATCCAGTAGAGAAACTCCTTCCAGTTTTGGGAAATTTCGCAAATACAGGCAAAGGATATCCCACAGATTACAGCATTGGCTAGTTCAATGGCTTTAACAAAGAAAGAGAGAGAGAAGTTTCTCCAAAATTTATTTTTGGGAAAAGTGGAAAAGACAGCATACCAACTTGAGGTATTCAGTGAGATTGCACATGTTGTCCAAGGAAACTTGAGGCAAATTGTTGGAATGGAGAACAAGTATAGTCAATTCAATGGATTAAACAATTAAGCAGCAAAGGCATAAGGAGTAGATTGAAGAATTCAAGCTTGAAGACAAAAAAAAGCTTGAAGGAAAAACAAGTCAGGTTGCTGCAAGGAGCGAGTTTATAGCCAAAAATTGAAATTGGGGATTTCAAAAGTTCTACCCAGATCTTACCCTCGGCCATCTTCCACACAAATTCTTGATCATAGCCAGAGGGTTCAATCAAGGAAAAATATCACAATTCCTCTTTGGATCAAAAAAGAAATCCCCACAAGAAATAATTTTGGATTCACACGAGGACGAGGAGCAGGAACAATCAAGCACCACAGATGGGTATGCCTTGCCAGAAAGTCCGAAGTTGCCATCGTGTTCTATATTCCAAAACCTCGTTTTTATTTTCATTTAAAATAAAGTAATCCCAAACAAATATACCTCATTTTATGGCTGAGTCCGAGCTGGATTTTTGTGTTTTGGCCAAATGGGATGAGCATGGAACAGAAATAAACTCCATAGATGATAGCGCCTTGCCAGGACGACGCCGGCGACATTGAAATCGTCATCGTCTGGCCTTACACGCTCCCTACACGCCACTTGAAGCAGCCACCGGAGAAGGTGGTGGAAAGAGCTCGCCCGTCGCCGTGGAAGAAGAAGAGAACTGGGGACAAAACATGTTCAAAATGGCCACACCTCCCACGATCGCCATTATGCTCAAGTTAATACACACGCCTTGAACGCTGGGCGGTTACAATTTAATCCTCCATTATTGAGCAGTTACAACTTCATCCATTAACTGCTGGGAAATTAGAGCTTGGTCTTTTAACTATGGGCAGTTACAACATGGCCCATTTAGTGCTGAAGGTTGCAGTTTGGTCCCTTAACTGTTGAGAAGTTACAATGTGGTCCCTTTATTGCTGAAGAAGTTGTAACTTGGTCCCTTCAGTTCAGGATAATTTTAACTTGACCCATTTATTACTAAGTAAATTATATCCTCCCCGCTCGAGTGTTGCTCACGGTCGAGTATATTATATCATCCCCGCTCAAGAGTTACTCGCGGCTGAGTAGATCTTGTCCTCCCTCTCGAGTGTTGCTCGCGGTTAAATAGTACACCGCACCTCCCTGTGCTTATCCTCCCCGCTCGAGTGTTGCTCGCGGCCGAGTAGATTATATCCTCTCCGCTCGAGAATTACTCGCGACTGAGTAGATCTTGTCCTCCCAATCAAGTGTTGCTTGCGATTGAGTAGTATACCACATCTTCCTGTGTTTATCCTCCCCACTCGAGTGTTGCTCGTGGTTGAGTAGATTATATCCTCCCCGCTCGAGAGTTACTTGCAGCTGAGTAAATCATGTCCTCCCGCTCGAGTGTTGTTCGCGGTTGAGTAGTACACCGCACTTTCCTGTGCTTATCCTCCCCGCTCGAGTGTTGCTCGCGGCCGAGTAGATTATATTATCCCCGCTTGAGAGTTACTCGCAGCTGAGTAGATCTTCTCCTCCTGCTCGAGTGTTGCTCACGATTGAGTAGTACACCGCACCTTTTTATGCTTATTCTCCCCACTCGAGTGTTGCTCACGGCCGAGTAGATTATATCCTCCCCGCTCGAGAGTTACTCGCAGATGAGTAGATCTTGTCCTCTCGTTCGAGTGTTACTCACGGTTGAGTTGTACCCAGCACCTTCATGTGCTTATCCTCCCCGCTCGAGTGTTGCTCGCGACTGAGTAGATTATATCCTCCCCGCTCGAGAGTTACTCACGGCTGAGTAGATCTTGTCCTCCCGCTCGAGTGTTACTCGTAGGTCGAGGTCAAAAAACGAGCCTCGTAGGTTGAGGTAAAAAAAAAGAGCCTCGCAGGTCGAGGTCCAAAACGAACCTCGCTGGTCGAGCTCATGCCTTGGTTAAATCACTTGTCATTGAGATGCTCGCAGGTCGAGTTCATGACAAGGTTGGTTTAAAGGTTTATTTTGTTACGCTCACAAGTCGAGCTCATGCCTTGGTTAAATCACTTGTCATTGATATGCTCGCAGGTCGAGTTTATGACAAGCTCGAGTGGATGCATCTCGGCAGGTCCGAGATGAACACGAGTAAATAGTACTCCTCACCCTCGAGGTGAATCTCGAGGAATAAGGAGTGGGGGGCTTCTGATGTGCATATTTTGGACCGGCTAAATTGTATGAGCCTCACTCCAGTAAATGGGCCTGGCCTTTGTGGGTATACATATATATACCCCCTCCTATACCAAGACAAGGTATGTCATTCTTTATACAGGGAATACGTACTCTAGTCTATATTCTCTAAATGGCCGAGATACTGATTATCACGCCAGAGGGCTTTGGTGGGAACCCTCGCCGCCCCTCTCATGGTGTCTCTTTTGCAGATAATTATAAGCAAGATATCCGAATCCAAGCGACGGCAATGATTGGCTCGGCACCCCCGGTGCGCCCGATTTTTTCGTCATCATTATGTTTAAAAAAAATTATTTAGTGTTGGATAAAATCTGATCCAAGGTCCGAGGGTATTAGGATATTGATTGAGCATCAAAACATCGAAGAGATAATCTGACTCAACCCAAATTAAAATTTGGGGTGGGAAGATCCGATCTGAATTCAACTGAGAGAAGAAACGAAGTAAATTACAAGAGCGGCGTGATTGACTGTTGGTGTTTTGCCCAAATCAAATATGAGAAGGCTTTGTTGTTGAGGATTTGTGTTGTATATGTTAAAGAGCGAGACCTGTAGCAGGAGCTAGAAAACATTGATGGGCGTGAAGAAATGTGTAATATATAACAGGAGAAGTTCCAAAGTGCTGATCGCCGCTTGGACTGACCCTGACCCGGAGTGGTCTTGACTTTCGTGCATGGTGGTCGATCAATTACAATTTTCGTGTTGTGTTCGCAAAATTGTATGAAAAACGCTTATTTGGATCGTGCTTTGAGTATCATATCTAGTACAGATGTTGTTGATCTTAGTGTTTCGAGTTATTGCTCATGTGTTTGTGTGGTTTATTACTTATGTGTCAACCACCATGTCACATTTTATGCGAATTAACGTTTTTTATATCATCTTGATGTCAAAACTTTGGCATTTCTGTAAAGCAAACACTAAGGTTGGTTTGTCATGGATAGGATTGATTTTGTACTATTTGTTGTAAGATTTTGAAAGACAAAGTAGGCTTTACGTGGTAACAACCGGGCCATGAACAGCACTAATTAGGATTCAAGCTGGAAATGTAAGCCAGGTCTCGCAGTGGCAGGGTTAGCTCTCGTACCATTTTGGACTGCTTTGTTTTTCATATGAGACCTTTCAGCATTTCCATTTGAGATCCAACATTACTAAAACAGGAATTAAGTACATGTAATCAATAACTCTTTTTTTTACTGTGAGTCAAAGATTTTGTAACTTATAAAAGTAAGATGAAATAAAAGTACGTTTGCGAATTGAGGAATCATCGCACAACTATGTAATAACCAGACTCATAACTTGAAACTGTCCATCTTCCCACACCAAAGTATCAGAGAGTGCATGTTTTCCTATCATTGCCCAAACCGTAATAGCAAAAGATTGCTTCTGTCCAAGCGATTTGAAACACTAGGCCGGACTTTAATGTCAAGCCCTAATGAGGCAGCCACAGTTGTCTTGTAAGATGACACTGATGAAACATTAATGACACTGTGACTGTCCTGTAAAAGACACGATTAATCATGCCAGATGTGGCAGCTGACAGAGAAAATGAAGGATAGTTTAGATCCCACTCGGTTCCATTATTTGCTGTCGAGCAAGTACTGTCATCTCCGGTGACAAGTTTCAAATTCTCCTTATTATCTGCATGCATCATATACTAAACCACGTTTTTCAGCCCTTACTAGGTCTTATATGGCTGGAACCATATGCAAACTCTGCATCACCCCTAAGAGATATGACGCTACCATAAACAAAACAAAGCACCATTGTTTCAATCGTAACTTTCATGCTTATTAACGATGAATTTGACTATATATGTTTTAGTTAATGAACTCAAAAATATTCAAAATTTGGAAAGTACCGGAAGTATTCTTGTGTTAGATGCTTACCAGTTGTTGTAAGGGCCGATTTAATTGCAGCAGTAGACCATGTTGGATGAAATGATTTTACATAGCAACTGCTCCAGTAGCATTAGGGCAAGACATGGATGTGCAGGAAATTCTCTAAACTTGGATTATTTTACAAACTAGAACTCCGGCCTATGCTAAACCACCATCACATGACAAAAACAAGAATTAGTGATGAACGGAGAACATCCCATCTTACATACTCATGCCATAACTGATCCAAAAAAAAGTTAATCCTGCATTCTTCTTGGTTCGTGCCCCCAGTTATCTTTGAAAACGCGACATGTTAGTACACATAGATTTTTTACTACTACAACATTTCTATCAGTTCTTGACCCTTTTTCTTCTTTTAGAAAAAGATCGCACTAACCCCCCGGCCCATTTGAGCCAGATTTAGATAGTAACAGTGTTTTGGTCAAATTTCAACAAGGGAGACTAGTGACAAGAAAGATGACAAAGATAATTTAAATCTGGGTACAATGATTATGAAATGCTATAGAAATGAACTCAAAGGATTTTGTTAACTAGGGAAAGCCCTTGAACAACTTGTTCGCCGGCACAAAACCCCGGGAGGTTTAGGAACCTGCCTTGACCAAATGATATATTAATCAGATTGAAGTACAAGACTAAGAGCGTATGCCAGGGAGCTTAAACTAGTGAGAATGTGTGTGTAAAATACATGTGTTCCTCCCTTTTTATACCTCAAATACAAAGAAAACAAATAAGCCTAGAATATAGGAAATTGGTTGAAGTTGTTGAGGTATTCTCGCCACAATGTTGGTTGAAGAGATAAGGATCCCTTGCTGGCTTTGTTTGATGAAGGAACGTTTGTTGAATCAGTCTTCCTATCCTTTGACACATTTCCTAAAAAATAGGTTGTAATGTAACAATAATTCAACCTGCAAAAAATGTCAAGATGCAGTAGGAGAACTCAAGTTGTTAGTATCAAGATGATATATGTAAGTTGTAAACAAGTTGACTTAAAATGTAGGCCCAACAATTGCCCCCAAACTTTTTAAATTTTCAAAAGAATATAAAGAGACAAAAATTTAAAAAGTTTGCCAAAAATTGACAACGTACGGCAGTTATTAATGCTAAAGGTACTGATGGGACGGTTTTGAGACTTCCCAAGGCAAAAAGGTTACTCTAGCGTTTTCACAGGTACAACTGCTCACAACTTCTTTTCGTGAAATAACCAGAACCTTCTCCAACTCTTTCTCTCTCAGACTTGCTTACCAAAAAGGTCTCCTTCCGGAGAGATACCAGTGAAGACCGTGTGGAGAAGAAAAACCAAGTAACAACTCCGGTGAGTTTCTCGTCTTCTTCTCAATTCCTTGTTTGCTATTTTTCTCAAGTTGCAAAAAGATGGGAAAAAAGAAGATATGCATAATCGAAAGCGAAGAGGGTTTACCAGAGGGTTTTTCAACCCAGAATCTGTTAAAAGAACCCGAGAAAGAAAAATGTTCAATTTCTGAAGCAGATCTGGAAGTTATTAAGAAAAACCACGCAATGCCTCTTGAAACCGTTTTCTTCACCCATCCTTCCCTCACCTCTGAATGCTATTTCCCTGAGTGGGTATGTTTTCCCGAATACCCTTTCACTATCGGCCTTAAATTCCCATTCCCTGTCTTAATCACTAGATTTTTCGCTTCCACGAAGTTAAATTACGCCCAACTCATGCCACAGGGTTGGAGATGTCTACAAACCCTAGTTAGACTACGGGATGAAATAGGTTTGACTGTAGACCTAGAGGAATTTGCTTACACTACTGAGATAAGAGGTTTTGGTCTGGGAAGATTTTGCTTTAGGGTAAAAGTGGGGTGAGCCCATTCGATCTCTAACAATGACCTGTGACCAGGGGTGGAGAAATCGGTTCTTCTTTGTTAGGAAAGACAGCCTGAGTCAAGAGGCTGGTGTAATTCAAAAATGGAGGTCTCAAGGTAGAGGGAATTTTTCCTCTGACTTTACTCATTTACAAAAGTTTTTTATACATCTTAATCCTTAACACCTTGAATTTCCTTTGTAGAAGTTGCCAAACTCAGTGTTCTGTTCCCAGAACAAGCAGATACAGAGACTAACGTGAAGAGAATATTTGCGTTAGACCCTGCCAACAGATCCTTCAAGGCGTTCCCAGTCCTATTTTCCCCAGAAAGAATCGAAGACGAATCCCCGTCCAATCCTGTCAAGATGTCTACAGGTTTGGTCCACATTCTTGCCCATCTGCAATTTGGTCTGTTCTTGCAAGTTTTCCTAACTCCTTGTCCTTTATTGCAGCAACCACTCGCTCAAAAGCCCTTGTCAGCACTGCTGATTTGCTTGCTGGTGCGAAAGCAAGAAGATCTTTGAGAAAGGATAGTAAGCCTCTCCTGACCCCACAATCCATGGCCTCTAGTTCTGAGGTGAATGTCCCCAAAAAACAAGATGATTCAAAAAAGAGAAAGCTGGTGGATGCTTCAGCCACTGATGTAGGTGATGCTCTGGACGTTGATACGACAAGGGAAAAATTTGTCGTTGTGATGAAGGACTTTGCTGATAAGGTAAAATGGTAAAACTTTGGATTTTTGTACCAAGAAATTCACAGAATACTAACACCTCTATCACACAAGTCTCGGACATTGTGAGTCCTATGCTGGATCAAGTTGCCATTTTAAAAATCAAGGCGACTAGAAACAGTGTTGAGGCCGAAGAGGCACGAAAGGAGGTGAAGGTGAGTGCTGGGGAGATAAGCAAATTGAAAAAGGAAGTTAAGGTACAAAGTAGTGAAGTAGTGAAGCTTAGGAAGGAATTGGCAGATGTCTGTGCCGAGAGAATGAAGGAGAACGAGGCTCACATTAAGGAACTTGAGGTTGCTAGAGAGGATTTCAAGTTCAATGCCACCAAGGCGCTGCTTGAGACCAGGATACAAATGATGGAGGAACTGAAGAGTGGACAAGCTGCGCACTGGGACCTTGAAGAAGAAAGAAAGACCTTGGAGGATTTTATCAGTGAACCAGTGGATGCGGAAGAAGTAAATTCTCCAGCCTTGGAGGAGTTGATTGAGGATGCAAACAAAGTGTTGAGCAGCATGGTGGGGAAACAAGTTGAAGGCGATAATCAAGAAAAGGAGGCAGACGTAACACCGACGGCAGTAGGCCAAAATGATGAGAAAGTTTGAATATCTTTAGGAGATTTAGAGGGTAACACAAACAGTTTCTATTTTATTCGCTTGGTCATGTAACCGGCTCATAAGAGCACAAACAATCTATTTAGGGGTACTAGGTTGGTCTAGTACTCCATGCTTTTCATAGGTTAACAGGATTTGTTGGCTTAACCAACTCATCCACTAATCTTGGGAATATTTCGAAGTTTTGCTGAAGTAATCCAGGTTTCTTTTAGAAACACTTGCTTGTGTTAGCAGATAAAAATGTTTAGTGATTTAAGCAATAGGTAACATGTTAATGTTACAACCAATAGTCACATCTTGAATAGGTGTGAATCGTGCGCACGGGCGAAGGTGTAGAAACCTTAACTCTTTAGAAAAGATGTAAATCTTTTAACCAAAATGTACCTTCGATCAGAGGTAAGTCGTTTGAAGAGATAGAACAAGTATCAGCCGTCCTGGCGTGTCAACATGTTCCATCCCTCTCCAGCTAAAGTCACAACATGTTGGAGCCGTACTGGCGTGTTCACATGTTGGACTTCTTCATCTCAGGTCTGAACATGTTGGAGCCGTACTGGCGTGTTCACATGTTCAGCCCGCTCCAGGTTAGGTCTCAACATGTTGGAGCCGTACTGGCGTATTAACATGTTGATCCTACTCCGCTTGTATACCTTGCAAAACAAATTCATGTTAGGATTGGGTGTTAGCATAGCCAACATGTTGGAGCCCCTTTTGTAGTTGTTCTGTCTGCCCAAAGTACAAGTGGTAATTCTTCAGCCCACTTCCCTTTCTTTTGATCTAGGCGTTTCTTCAAGTTGTTGACAATCAACTTGTTGCTTGACTCAGCTTGACCATTGGCTTGAGGATGGACTGGTGTGGATGTGATCAGCTTGATGCCCCAACGAGCACAAAAATCTCCAGTCTTTTTACTTATGAATTGGGATCCATTATCACATATGATCTCTGATGGTACACCGAACCTGCTAATAATATTCTTCTTTAAAAATGAAACTACCTCTTTGTCTCTTACTTGCACATAGGCCTCTGCCTCGATCCATTTTGAGAAATAGTCAGTCATTGCTAACATGAACACTTTGCCTCCAGGAGCCCTAGGCAACTTGCCCACAATATCCATGCCCCATTTCATGAAGGGCCAAGATGAAACAATAGAATGTAGAGGTTCGCAGGGTGATGCAAGATGTTGTGCCTTTGGCAGGCGTCACATTTTGCACGTAGCTCATGGCATCTGACGCATTGTTGGCCGTAATAACCATCGAGAGCCTTTGATGCCAATGCTTTCCCACCGGAATGATTTCCACATGTTCCTTCGTGGATCTCTTTTAGCACGAGTTCAACTTGTCTATTGTCAATACATCTCAAATAGTGTCCTGCGAAAGATTTCTTGAACAAGACATTATCTATTAAAACAAAAGTTGAAGTACGCATTTTAAAGGATCTAGCATTCTTAACATCAGGTGGTATAGTTCCAAGTTGAAGGAACTCAATTATAGGTTGGGTCCAAGATGGACTCGTAACTTGTGCCCCATTAGACGAGTCACTTCTTGAGTTTCTTCCACTTGGTCTATAGCTGGGTACCTAACATAAATAATGGGGATATTAGTATGCAACATAGATTTGCAAGTTGACCCCAAGTTGGCCAGTGCATCCGTATTCTCTTCTCTAGGGACCTGTTCCAATGAGAATGACAGAAATTTTGAAGCCAAAGTTTTAACATGTTGAAGATACAGAGTCATTTTGGAATGTTTAGCCACGTAGCTGCCATTGAAATGGTTAGCGAGCAATTGAGAATCAACATATACATTTATATGAGTAATATTTAAACTTAAAGCAGTAGTTAAACCCATGATTAAAGCCTCATACTCAGCTTCATTATTCGTCGCATTGAATTCACAAGATACAGCTTGAGGTATGATATCACCTTGGGGGGACTTCAGAACAATTTCCAAGCCAATTCCTTTGGAATTTGAAGCTCCATCTGTATAAAGTGTCCAAAATCTAGGAGTTGTTTTACCTTCAAGCTGTTGTACCTCTTGTTCTACCTCAGGTTGCAGACTTGGACTAAAATCTGCTACGAAATCAGCTAGAGCTTGAGATTTGATAGCTGTTCTGGGCTCATATGAAATATCATACGTGCTCAACTTGACCGACCACTTGGCTAATCTTCCTGACATTTCTGGAGTTCTCAACACACTTCTTACAGGATAATTAGTTCTAACAGTAATGGGATGTGTTTCAAAATAATGACGCAATTTTGTAGCGGCAGTAGTTAAAGCTAAGATTAACTTTTCAAGATGAGAGTACCTTGTTTCGGCATCTAATAGAGACTTACTTACATAATACACAGGATGTTGTTCACCTTGAACTTCTTTCACTAACACCGCACTAACTGCATTCTCAGATACGGCTAAATAAAGTAGAGGCGCTCACCACGTTCTGGTTTGGCAAGTAGGGGTGACGTCATCAAATATTCCTTAAGTTGTTTGAAGGCTGCCTCATGTTGATCAGTCCATTGGAAGAGTTTATTCTTTCTTAACACTTCGTAGAATAACCTGCATTTGTCAGATGATTTAGATATAAATCTATTTAGGGCAGCTACTCTACCGGTTAACCTTTGGACGTCTTTAATATTCCTGGGAGATTCCAAGTTGAGAATAGCTTTGATTTGTTCGGGACTAGCTTCAATTCCTCTCTTAGTCACCATATAGCCCAAGAACTTCCCTGCTCTAACACCGAAGTTGCACTTCGCTGGATTGAGTTTCATGTTGAAAGCTTTCAAGATGTTGAATGCCTCAGCAAGATGCTCCACGTGATCTTCAATATGCTTGGACTTTACTACCATATCATCTATGTAGACTTCCATCGTCTTGCCAAGTTGATCTTTGAACATCTTGTTTACCAGCCTTTGATAAGTTGCTCCTGCATTTTTAAGACCAAATGGCATAGCAATATAACAATATATACCTTCAGGAGTCATAAAGGCCGTATCTTCTTGGTCTGAGGGCTCCATTTGAATTTGCTGAAATCCTGAGGATGCATCCATGAACGTCAAGATATCATGGCCAGCTGTCTCATCGACTAGAAAATCAATATGAGGAAGAGGAAATGGATCTTTCGGGCAGGCTTTGTTCAAGTCCGTGAAGTCCACGCATACTCGCCACTTGCCATTCTTCTTCTCTACTACCACAACATTGGCCAGCCACCTTGGATATTGAACTTCCTTGATCATCTTGGCTTTCAAAAGTCTTTCAACTTCGTCCTTTATAATCTGGTTCCGTTCATGGGCAAACTTTCTCCTTTTCTGGTGGACAGGACGAATAGTTGGATCAATGTTTAACTTGTGAGTAATGACGTCCTTGCTTATTCCTGTCATATCTTTATGCTTCCATGCAAAACAGCATTTCTGACTTTTCAAAAACTCGATCAGCGCTTCCTCAATTTCGGTTGGAAGATCTGTACCAATTTGCACTTGGGCCTCAGGATTCGATTCGTCAACAGAAACACTTTTCGTCTCGTGCTCCCCTGCTTCAATAACATCCTGGGCCTTTTTCTTTAATTGCTATGCAGGATGAGGGACTGAACTTGCCTTCATGTTGACCTTGTAGCACTCTTTAGAAAGCTGCTGATTGCCTTTCAACTTGGCTACACCCCAAGGTGTTGGGAACTTGACTTGGTGATAAGTTGACGGCACGGCTTTCATGTTGTGGATCCACGGTCTTCCTAAAATGACATTGTACGAAGAAGAGCATTCGATTACAGAACCTTTCCATAGAATTCATACCTTCCAAATAGAGAGGCAACTTGATTTCTCCCAGCTCTGTTTTACTTCACCATGAACCCTACCGATACGGACGAATTCCTCACAACTTCGATAAAGGAATGCCCATCTCTTGCGGGCGTGGGTAAAGATTATATTAACAGAGCTACCACCATCAATCGGGATTCTCTTGACCATACAATTAGCGATCGCACTGGACAACTAGACCATCATGATGGGGTCCAACGTGTTATCCTTATCCTCATCTTCGAAGGAGATAACTTGACCATCGTGAAGTCGCGGCACCTTGAGGGCATCTCCGATTGATCTTCCTTAGAACTTTTGGCATGACGCTTGGCTGCAGAATAAGTTGTACCACAAATATGGGATCCACGAAATAACATTTACTACCTTGGTGGGTGGAGGAGGTGCAACTTTCGGTGCAGGCGCTCCACGAGTCGGGTTCCTTGGATTCATTTCGACCCTCTTCTTACCGAACAGATCTTTGAGGAGTCCCTTTGACAATAGATGAGCAATCTCCTTCCTCAAGGCGAAACAACTTTCGATAGTATGCCCGAATTCCTCATGAAATGCACACCACTTGGACTTATCCTTCCAAGTTGTGGGCTTGTCATTTTCTTAGGCCATCTTGCTTTATCTCCAAGATTTTCCATGGCGCAAAGGACTCTGCAATATCCACGAGAAAAGCAATAGTCGAAATTTTAGGATAGTCATTATCATCTCCATCTTGATCATCATCTACAAAATGAACTTTAGAAGATTCGATTTAACGGGGGTTTGCCCTGCTAGACTTATAATGGTGGGAATCGATTTTACGTCGATGGCTCAAATAGAGGGTCCTTCCAATTGACTTCTCATCGCTAGGCTGTCCTCCTCCAATCTGATGAATCGTAAAGCTCTGGTTCTGATTTCTTCAAGTTGTTTTGCAGGTGTCATCACCAGCTCATTATAGAATAGAGAGTTCTTTTTCAGGCCAATACGGAATGCTTCCGTAGCTGTGGACATATCCAGATTGGGTATGGTTACTGCTTCTTTATTAAACCTGTGCAAATATTCTTTAAGACTCTCATTAGGTTTGCACAATTCAGTAAGGTCGCTGGTCAACTTGTCAAATGCCTGTTGCATGAAAATTGATTAGTGAACATCCGACAAGTTGAGCATAAGAAGAAATAGAGTTTAGAGGAAGTCCTGTTAGCCATTTTAAGGCTGGTCCTGATAGAGTTGAGCCAAAGCCCCTGCAAAAACATGCTTCTTTAAAAACAGGGGGGATACTTATAATATCCATTGATTCTTGGTACAACAACACATGCTCTGCTGGATCAGTGCTCCCATCATACTTCTTCATATGAGGGACTGAAAATTTCTTTGGGATTTCTACATTAGCTATGGCTGGAACAAAACGAGATTCGTTGTAGCAAGTTGGGGAAACTTGGTGATGAGGCAAGTTGACTCCAAGCACGCCTCGAAGCAATTCTTTTATGGTTTGCATTTCCCTAATAAGTTGACTCTCTGCGAAAAGAGAATTGTTATTAAATTGAGATGCAGAAGTGTCAAAAGTATTAAAGAAACTCCATGTTTGCCCCATCGAGGGTGCGGCATAGGTATAGCAAGACGTCAACACAGGTTGGCTAGTTGTAAGGCTGAATCTTGGCCGCGAGGTTGGAATGGACGTCATGATTGTACTTTCAGCTGGTAAGGTACTAGACATAGGGATATCTCCAACATGGCTTGGTCCTGTGCCTGCACCAAACAAAGATCTAGGATGCAAAGGTGAAAATGGAGTAGACGTTTGAGTTTCAGTTTGCTTCCCTTTACGCATGGAATCAATGGCATTGAGTATCATAGTGTTCGTATGCTCTTGGGCATCCAACTGGTCAGTTACTTTTTTCAATATCGTGACTATGTTAGACATTAGCTCCATATTGGCAGCTTCCGGATTTGAAGATGGATTGCCTGAGATACCAGAACTGGGAAGCGGCTGGTTCCTTTCACCAAGACTACCAGACGATGGATTGGCCATTTCTATATAAATAATCAAAGTAGTCCCACGGATGGCGCCAAATTGTTTTGGTCAAATTTCAACAAGGGAGACTAGTGACAAGAAAGATGACAAAGATAATTTAAATCTGGGTACAATGATTATGAAATGCTATAAAAATGAACTCAAAGGATTTTTTTAACTAGGGAAAGCCCTTGAACAACTTGTTCGCCGGCACAAAACCCCGGGAGGTTTAGGAACCTGCCTTGACCAAATGATATATTAATCAGATTGAAGTACAAGACTAAGAGCGTATGCCAGGGAGCTTAAACTAGTGAGAATGTGTGTGTAAAATACATGTGTTCCTCCCTTTTTATACCTCAAATACAAAGAAAACAAATAAGCCTAGAATATAGGAAATTGGTTGAAGTTGTTGAGGTATTCTCGCCACAATGTTGGTTGAAGAGATAAGGATCCCTTGCTGGCTTTGTTTGATGAAGGAACGTTTGTTGAATCAGTCTTCCTATCCTTTGACACATTTCCTAAAAAATAGGTTGTAATGTAACAATAATTCAACCTGCAAAAAATGTCAAGATGCAGTAGGAGAACTCAAGTTGTTAGTATCAAGATGATATATGTAAGTTGTAAACAAGTTGACTTAAAATGTAGGCCCAACAAACAGTAATTTTCTACTACTAAAATAATATTGACCCCCTTTCAACAAATTTTTGGCTTGGGCAGAACTGCCTCGTACTTTTTAAGGATAATGCAGCAGCACGTGAGGAGCTTCAAAAAACCATGGCTGAACCTTCAGTCTCCCAGGCGCACAAACTCAAGCACCCACCTCGATCTTGTTGATTTTTCTAATCTGTATTCTTATCTCTTGTCTTGTTTTCTCCACTCTAACTTGTATATATTTGCTTTACTCTCAAGAGTAAAAAATGTGAGAAACAAACAGAAAGTTATTCAATTATTATATGGTATCAGAGCCATAAAGATCCAAAAACTAAACTCCCCAAAATCTGCAGTCCCTTCTCAGTTCCCTTGCAATGGCCGGAGCTTCCTCAACCATTCCAAACACTGCCCAACCCGACCAACCCCTCTTCTTGGTCAATCTATCTTATTGCCGTACTCTCACCCCTCTCACCTACCTCACATGGGCATCCCAAATCACCTCAATACTCTTTGGCCTCGATCTTCTGAAGTTTGCTGATGGTACCCACCCAAAACCCGAAGACAACATCACCATCTCCACCCCAGCCAATGCTGAAACAGGTGATGAACCAGCCCATCCGGCCACCACCACCTCTGTCCCAAATCCGGCCGCCATAACTTGGTCTCGTCAAGATCGCCTTATTCTTGGGGCTCTCATAGGAACCTTAGATACTGCCATTGCTCCCCTAGTTCACCAAGCTAAAACCTCCAATGAAGCTTGGACCATCCTCCAAACCACCTATGCCAACCCCTCCCGTGGCCACATTCTTCAAATCAAGGACAACCTCGCAAATCTTACCAAAAACCAATTATCTATCTCCGATTACATGAATGCAGTCAAATCCTACACCGACAAGCTTGCCATCCTTGGCAAACCCATGGATTCCGAGGACATCATCTACACCGTCTTAAAAGGTAAGGGGTAGGTTGGCATGGGAAAGGAGGGTGAGACCCGTTTCAACAATGTGACGGTGACGACGTTCGGCATACCCATTGTGTTCAGGCGTGTGAGGGGGGGTGGTGAGATGGGTGATGCCGGTTTGAGCTAGAGTTGGTGTGAGTTTGAGGTATTCGCCCCCGTTGTCAGAGTAGATTTGAATGATGGGACGTTGGAAATATTTTTCGACAAGTGTTTTGAAGCGGAGAAAGGTGTTATAGGTGTCAGATTTGTGTTTTAGAGGGTAGAACCATATATATTTTGTGTAATTGTTGGGCCTACATTTTAAGTCAACTTGTTTACAACTTACATATATCATCTTGATACTAACAACTTGAGTTCTCCTACTGCATCTTGACATTTTTTGCAGGTTGAATTATTGTTACATTACAACCTATTTTTTAGGAAATGTGTCAAAGGATAGTGTTGGGCCTACATTTTTAGTCAACTTGTTTACAACTTACATATATCATCTTGACACTTACAACTTGAGCTCTCCTACTGCACCTTGACATTTTTTGCAGGTTGAATTATTGTTACATTACAACCTATTTTTTAGGAAGTATGTCACCAGATAAAGGAGACTGAGTCAACAAACGTTCCTTCATCAAACAAAGTCAGCAAAGGATCCTTATCTCTTCAACCAACATTGTGGCGAGAATACCTCAACAACTTCAACCAATTTCCTATATTCTAGGCTTGTTTGTTTCTTTGTATTTGAGGTATAAAAAGGGAGGAACACATGTATTTTTCACACACATTCTCACTAGCTTAAGCTCCCTAGTATACGCTCTTAGTCTTGTATTCAACCTGGTTAATAAATCACTTGGTCAAGGCAGGTTCCCTAAAACCTCCCGGGGTTTTGTGCCGGCGAACAAGCTGTTCAAGGGCTTTCCCTAGTTAACAAAATCCTTTGAGTTCATTTCTATAGCATTTCATAATCATTGTACCCAGATTCAATCCTTTTTGTCATCTTTCTTATTACTAGTTTCCCTCGTAGAAATTTGACCAAAACAATTTGGCGCCATCCGTGGGACACTTTGATTATTTATATAGAAATGGCCAATCCATCGTCTGGTAGTCTTGGTGAGAGGAACCACCACTTCCTAGTTCGGTATCTCGGGCAATCCGTCTTCAAATCCGAAGCGCCAATATGGAGCTAATGTCTAACATGGTCACGATATTGAAAAAGTGATGACCGGTTGGATGCTCAAGAGCATACAAACACTATGATACTCAATGCCATTGATTCCATGCGTAAAGGAAAACAAACCGAAACTCAAACATCTACTCCATTTTCACCTTTGCATCCTAGATCTTTGTTTGGTGCAGTACAGACCAAGCCATGTTGGAGATATCCCTATGTCTAGTACCTTACCAGAAAGTACAATCATGACGTCAATTCCAACCTCGAGGCCACGGTTCAACTTTACAACTAGCCAACCCGTGTTGACGTCTTGCTATACCTATGTTGCACCCTCGATGGGGCAAACAGGAGTTTCTTTAATACTTTTGATGCTTCGCATCCCAGTTTAATAATAATTCTCTTTTAAAGTCAACTTATTAGGGAAATGCAAACCATAAAAGAATTGCTTCGAGGTGTGCCGAGTCAACTTGCCTCATCACCAAATTTCCCCAACTTGCTACAACGAATCCCGTTTTGTTCCAGCCATAGCTAATGTGGAAATCCCAAAGAAATTTTCAGTCCCTCATATGAAGAAGTATGATGGAATCTGATCAGAACATGTGTTGTATCAAGAATCAATGGACATTATAAGTATCCCCTATTTTTAAAGAAGCATGTTTTTGCGGGGCTTTGGCTCAACTCTATCGGGACCAGCTTTAAAATGGCTAACAGGACTTCCTCTTAACTCTATTTCTTCCTATGCTCAACTTGTCGGCATGTTCACTAATCAATTTTCATGCAACGTTCGACAAGTTGACCAATGACCTTACGAATTGTGCAAACCTAATGAGAGTCTTAAGGAATATTTGCACAGGTTTAATAAAGAAGGTGACCATACCCAATCTGGATATGTCCACGGCTACGAAGCATTCCGTATTGGCCGAGAAAGAACTCTCCATTTTATAATGAGTGGTGATGACACCTGCCAAACAACTTGAAGAAATAAGGACCGAGCCTTACGATTCATCCGATTGGAGGAGGACAGTCTAGCAATGGAAAAGTCAATTGGAAGGACCCTCTATTTGAGCCATCGGACGTAAAATCAGACTCCCATCATTATAAGTCTAGCGGGCAAACCCCCGTTAAATCTGAATCTTCTAAAGTTCATTTTGTAGATGATGATCAAGATGGAGATGATAATGACTACCCTAGAATTTCGACTATTGCTTTTACGTGGATATTGCAGAGTCCTTTGCGCCATGGAGAATCTTGGAGATAGAGCAAGATGGCCTAAGAAAATGACAAGCCCACAACTTGGAAGGATAAGTCCAAGTGGTGTGCATTTCATGAGGAATTCGGGCATACTATCGAAAATTGTTTCGCCTTGAGGAAGGAGATTGCTCATCTATTGTCAAAAGGACTCCTCAAGGATCTGTTGGGTAAGAAGAGGGTCGAAGTGAATCCAAAGAACCCGATTACGTGGAGCGATGCACCAGAAAGTTATACCTCCTCCACCACCAAGGTAGTAAATGTTATTTCGGTGGATCCTATATTTGTGGTACAACTTATTCTCGCAGCCAAGCGTCATGCCAAGAGCTCAAAGGAGGATCGCCGAACGCCCTCAAGATGCCGCGACTTCACAGATGGTCAAGTTATCTCCTTCGAAGATGAAGACAAGGATAACACTGGACCCCCATCATGATGGTCTAGTTGTCCAAGTTCGGATAGCTAATTGTATGGTCAAGAGGATCCTTATTGATGGTGGTAGCTCGTTAATATAATCTTTACCCATGCTGCAAGAGATGGGCATTCCTTTATCGAAGTTGTGAGGAATTCATCCGTACTAGTAGGGTTCGGCGAAGTAAAACAAACTTGGAGAGATCAAGTTGCCTCTCTATCCGGAAGGTATGAATTCTATGGAAAGGTTCGTGTAATTGAATGTTCTTCTTCGTACAATGTCATTTTAGGTAGGCCGTGGATCCACAACATGAAAGCCGTGCCGTCAACCTATCACCGGTGTGTCAAGTTCCCAACTCCTTGGGGTGTAGCCAAGTTGAAGGGCAATCGGCCTTTCTAAAGAGTGCTACAAGGTCAACATGAAGGCAAGTTCGGTCCCTCGTCCCGCATAGCAATTAAAGAAAAAGGCCCGGATGTTATTGAAGCGGTGGAGCACGAGACGAAGAGTGTTTCGTTGATGAATCAAATCCCGAGGCCCAAGTGCAAGTTGGAAGATCTTCCAACCGAAGTTGAGGAAGAGCCGATCGAGTTTTGAAAAGTCGAAATGCCGTTTTGCATGGAAGCATGAAGATATGACAGAATAAGCAAGGACGTCATTACTCACAAGTTAAATATTGATCCAACTATTCGTCCCGTCCACCGTAAAAGGAGAAAGTTTGCCCATGAACGCAACCCATTATAAAGGATGAAGTTGAAAGACTTTTGAAAGCCAAGATGATCAAGGAAGTTCAATATCCAAGATGGTGGCCAATGTTGTGGTGGTAGAGAAGAAGAATGGCAAGTGGCGAGTATGCGTGGACTTCACGGACTTGAACAAGGCCTGCCCAAAAGATCCATTTCCTCTTCCTCATATTGATTCTCTAGTCGATGAGACACTGGACATGATATCTTGACATTCATGGATGCATCCTCGGATTTCAGAAATTCAAATGGAACCCTCGGACCAAGAAGATACGGCCTTTATGACTCTCGAAGGTATATATTGTTATATTGCTATGCCATTTGGTCTTAAAAATGCAGGGCAACTTATCAAAGACTGGTAAACAAGATGTTCAAAGATCAACTTGGCAAGACGATGGAAGTCTACATAGATGATATGGTAGTCAAGTCCAAGCATATTGAAGATCACGTGGAGCATCTTGTGAGGCATTCAACATCTTGAAAGCTTTCAACATGAAGCTCAATCCGAAGTGCAACGGTGTTAAAGCAGGAAGTTCTTGGGCCATATGGTGACTAAGAGAGGAATTGAAGCCACCCGAACAAATCAAAGCTATTCTCAACTTGGAATCTCCCAAGAATATTAAAGACGTCCAAAGGTTAACCGGTAGAGTAGCTGCCTTAAATAGATTTATATCTAAATCATCGATAAGTGGGTTATTCTATGAAGTGTTAAGAAAGAATAAACTATTCCAATGGACTGATCAACATGAGGCAGCCTTCAAACAACTTAAGGAATACTTGATGACGTCTCCCTACTTGCCAAACCGTAACGTGGTGAGCGCCTCTACTTGTATTTAGCCGTATCCGAGAATGCGTTAGTGCGGTCTTAGTGAAAGAAATTCAAGGTGAACAAGATCCCGTGTATTATGTAAGTAAGTCTCTACTAGATGCTGAAACAAGGTACTCTCATCTTGAAAAGTTAATTTTAGCTTTAACTACGCCGCTACAAAATTGCGTCATTATTTTGAAACACATTCCATTCTTGTTAGAACTAATTATCCTATAAGAAGTGTGTTGAGAACTCCGAAATGTCGGGAAGATTAGCCAAGTGGTCGGTCAAGTTGAGCACATATGACATTTCATACGAGCCGCACCTATCAAATCTCAAGCTCTAGCGATTTCGTAGCGATTTTAGTCCAAGTCTCGCAACCCGAGGTAGAACAAGAGGTACAACAGCTTGAAGGTAAAACAACTCCTAGATTTTGGACACTTTATACAGATGGAGCTTCAAATTCCAAAGGGATTGGCTTGGGAATTGTTCAAGTCCCCAAGGCGATATCATACCTCAAGCCGTATCCTGTGAATTCAATGCGACGAATAATGAAGCTGAGTATGAGGCTTTAATCATGGGTTTAACTACTGCTTTAAGTTTAAATATTACTCATATAAATGTATATGTTGATTCTCAATTGCTCGCTAACCATTTCAATGGCAGCTACATGGCTAAGAATTCCAAAATGACTCTATATCTTCAACATGTTAAAGCTTTGGCTTCAAAATTTCTGTCATTTTCATTGGAACAGGTCCCTAGAGAAGAGAATACGTAGGATGCACGGCCAACTTGGGATCAACTTGCAAATCTATGTTGCATACTAATATCCCCATTATTTATGTTAAGTACCCAGCTATAGACCAAGTGGAAGAAACTCAAGAAGTGACTCAGTCTAATGGGGCACAAGTTACAAGTCCATCTTGGACCCAACCTATAATTGAGTTCCTTCAACTTGGAACTATACCACCTAATGTTAAGAATGCTAGATCCTTTAAAATGCGCACTTCAACTTTTGTTTTAATAGATAATGTCTTGTTCAAGAAATCTTTTGCAGACACTATTTGAGATGTATTGACAATGAACAAGTTGAACTCGTGAAGGAGATCCATGAGGAACATGTGGAAATCATTCCGGTGGAAAGGCACGGCATCAAAGGCCCTCGGGACTGGTTATTACCGGCCAACAATGCGTCAGGATGCCATGAGCTACGCAAAAATGTGACGCCGCCAAAGGCACAGAACATCTTGCATCAACCTGCTGAACCTCTACATTCTATTGTTTCATCTTGGCCCTTCATGAAATGGGGCATGGATATTGTGGGCAAGTTGCCTAAGGCTCCTGGAGGCAAAGTGTTCATGTTAGCAATGACTGACTATTTCTCAAAATGGATCGAGGCGAGGCCTATGTGCAAGTAAGAGACAAAGAGGTAATTTCATTTTTAAAGAAGAATATTATTAGCGTGTTCGTGTACCATCGAGATCATATGTGATAATGGATCCCAATTCATAAGTAAAAAGACGGAGATTTTTGTGCTCGTTGGGGCATCAAGCTGATCACATCCACGCCACCATCCTCAAGCTAATGGTCAAGCTGAGTCAAGCAACAAGTTGATTGTCAACAACTTGAAGAAACGCCTAGATCAAAAGAAAGGGAAGTGGGCTGAAGAATTACCACTTGTACTTTGGGCGACAGAACAACTACAAAAGGAGCCACGGTAGAACTCCATATTCTTTGGTGTTTGGAGCGAAGTGTAATTCCTCGAGGTAACAATCCCAACGAGGTATGGTTTGTTAACTCAAGATGAAAATAACATCTTGTTAACCCAAGATCTAGATACAATTGATGAGATCGGGATTTAGCCAAGATAAGGATGGCGACCTATCAACAACGGATTGCTAGATCCTACAACAAAAATGTCGAATAAGAAGATTCCAGGTTGGTGATTTAGTTTTGAGAAAAGTATTTCAAAATACCAGAACCGAATGCAGTAAATTGGCTCCCAAATGGGAGGGACCATATCTCATTGATGAAGGCGGCAAAGGTGCATACGGTTGTCAACCCCAAATGGAGACAGGATTCCTAGGAGTTGGAATGCCATCCATTTAAAGCTCTATTTTATGTAAGTCAAGTAGTTAACAACTAGACTTATCGTATGAGTTAATTTATGTCAAGATTCATTTATGTATTTCAAAATCTCAATTTTATTAAAACCCTTACTAACTTAAGCATCGGAGGGTGTTGGCTATGCTAACACCCAATCCTAATATAAATTTGTTTTGCAAGGTATACAAGCAGAGTAGGATCAACATGTTAACACGCCAGTACGGCTCCAACATGTTGAGACCTAAAATGGAGCAGGTTGAACATGTTAACACGCCAGTACGGCTCCAACATGTTCAGACCTGGGACGAAGAAGTCCAACATGTGAACACGCCAGTACGGCTCCAACATGTTGTGACTTTAGCTGGAGAGGGATGGAACATGTTGACACGCCAGGACGGCTGATACTTGTTCTATCTCTTCAAACGACTTACCTCTAATCAAAGGTACATTTTGGTTAAAAGATTTACATCTTTTCTAAAGAGTTAAGGTTTCTACACCTTCGCCGTGCGCACGATTTCACATCTATACAAGATGTGACTATTGGTTGTAACATTAACATGTTACCTATTGCTTAAATCAATAAACATTCTTATCTCGCTAACACAAGCAAATGTTTCTAAAAGAAACCTAGATTACTTCAAGAAAGTTCAGATGTTCCCAAGATTAGTGGATGAGTTGGTTAAGCCAACAAATCCTATCAACCTATGAAAAGCATAGAGTACTAGACCAACCTAGTACCCCTAAATAGATTGTTTGCGCTCTTATGAGCAGGTTACATGACCAACGAATAAAAAGCATAAATTGTTTATGACATCCCCAAACCTCTAAAGTATTCAAACTTTATCAACATTTTGGCCTCACCGTCGGTGTTACTGTTTCTTTTCTTGATTCTCGCCTTCAATTTGTTTCCCCACCATACCGCCACCTTGTTGGCATCCTCAATCAACTCTTCTAAGGTGGGAGAATTCACCTCCTCCGCATCCACCGGTTCACCGACGAAATCCTCCAAGGTCTTTCTTTCTTCCTCGAGGTCCCATGCACGGCGAGTCCACTCTTCATTTCCTCCATCATCTCGAATCCCGGTCTCGGCGCCTTGGTGGCATTAAATTTGAAATCCTCTCGAGCGCCTTCAAGCTCCTTGATGTGAGCCTCGTTCTCTGTCAACCTTTCAAAGACAAGCATCCGCCAATTCCTTCCTTAATTTCACTATTTCATTACTTTGCATCTTAACTTCTTTCTTCAACTTGCTTATCTCTCCAAAGACTCACCTTCATCTCCTTTCGTGCCTCTTCGGCCTCAACACTGCTCCTAGCCACCTTGATCTTCAGAATGGCAGCTTGATCCATAATAGGAGTCATTATACCCGAGAGCTGTGTAAGAGAGAGTGTTAGTACTTTATGAAATCCTTTGGTACATAGTTCAGAGTGTACACATTTTTACCTTATCCGCAAAATCCTTCATTACCACAACAAACTTTTCTCTTGTTCTTTCACCATCCAGAATATCACTTGCATCGATCTCAGCCTTCCACCGCTTTCTTTTCTTTGATTCTTCTTTATTCTTCGAGACGAGTGGAAGCCATAGATACCGGAGTTGGAGGCACTTGCTATCTTTCCTCAGAGACCTTCTTGCCTTAGCTCCAGCGAGCAAATCAGCAGTACTAACCAGAGCTTTGGAACGAGTGGTGGCTGCAATATAGGACATGGAGTTAGGAAAATTTGGAAAAATAGAATGACTTGCAGATAGGCAAAAACTTTGAGATAATAAACCAAACCCGTGGACATCTTGCTCGGATTTGGTGGAGACTCTTCTTCAACCCTTTCTGGAGAGAACAAGACTGGAAATGCCTTGAAGGACCTGACGAGAGGGTCTAATTCAAAAATCTTCTTTACGTTTGCCTCTGTATCCTCCTGCTCTGGGAACAAAACGCAAAGCTTGGCGACTTCTACAAAGGAAATTCAAGTTTGTTAAGGGCTAAGATGTACAAAGATTTTTGGTAATGAGCAGAATCAGAGGAAATTTCCTCTACCTTGAGACCTCCACTTTGAGACTACGCCAGCCTCTTGGCTTAGGCTGTCTTTCCTAACAAAGAAAAATCTGTTCCTCCACCCCCGTCCAGGTCGTTGTTAGAAATCAAAATGGGGTCACCACCGCTCTTGACTCTAAAACAATATCTTCCTGCACCAAATCCCCGATCTCGGTGGTATAAGCGAACTCCTCTAGGTCTACATTCAAACCTATCTCATCCCTTAACCTAACTAGGGTTTGAAGACACCTCCAACCCCGAGGCATAAGTTGGGCATAGTTCAACTCGAAGCAAAAACCTAGTAATCGACAGGAAAGGGAATTTAAGGCCAATGGTGAAGGGGTATTCGGAAAACACACCCACTCGTGAGAGTAACACTCGGAAGTTAAGGAGGGATGGGTAAAGAAGATGGTTTCGGGAGGCGCGTGGTTTTTCTTGACAACTTCCGATCCGCGTCGAAATCGAACATTTTTCTTTCTCGTGCTCCTTTAACGTTTTGGGTTGAGAAACCCTCGTAGACCATCGTCACTTTCGATTATACATAGCCTCTTTTTCCCCATTTTTGCAACTTGAGAAAAATAGCAACAAGAAATTGAGAAGAGTACGAGGAACTCACCGGAATTGCTACTCGTTTTCCTTCTCCACACGATCTTCTTTGATATCTTTTCGAAGAAAACCTTTTTGTTAACAACTCGTGAGAGGAAGAGTTGGAGAATGTTCGTTTGTTCAAAGAGAGAAGTTGTGAGCGTTGTATATTTGAAAACGCAAGAGTAACCTTTTGCCTTGGAAAGTCTCAAAACCGTCCCATCGCACCTTTAGCATTAATAACCGCCGTACGTTGTCAATTTTTGGCAAACTTTTTAAATTTTTGTCTCTTTATATTCTTTTAAAATTCAAAAGTTTGGGGGCAATTGTTGGGCCTACATTTTTAGTCAACTTGTTTACAACTTACATATATCATCTTGACACTTACAACTTGAGCTCTCTATCGCACCTTGACATTTTTGCAGGTTGAATTATTGTTACATTACAACCTATTTTTTAGGAAGTATGTCACCAGATAAAGGAGACTGAGTCAACAAACGTTCCTTCATCAAACAAAGTCAGCAAAGGATCCTTATCTCTTCAACCAACATTGTGGCGAGAATACCTCAACAACTTCAACCAATTTCCTATATTCTAGGCTTGTTTGTTTCTTTGTATTTGAGGTATAAAAAGGGAGGAACACATGTATTTTTCACACACATTCTCACTAGCTTAAGCTCCCTAGTATACGCTCTTAGTCTTGTATTCAACCTGGTTAATAAATCACTTGGTCAAGGCAGGTTCCCTAAAACCTCCCGGGGTTTTGTGCCGGCGAACAAGCTGTTCAAGGGCTTTCCCTAGTTAACAAAATCCTTTGAGTTCATTTCTATAGCATTTCATAATCATTGTACCCAGATTCAATCCTTTTTGTCATCTTTCTTATTACTAGTTTCTCTCGTAGAAATTTGACCAAAACAGATAGGAAGACTGATTCAACAAACGTTCCTTCATCAAACAAAGCCAGCAAGGGGTCCTTATCTCTTCAACCAACATTGTGGCGAGAATACCTCAACAACTTCAACCAATTTCCTATATTCTAGGCTTATTTGTTTTCTTTGTATTTGAGGTATAAAAAGGGAGGAACACATGTATTTTACACACACATTCTCACTAGTTTAAGCTCCCTGGCATACGCTCTTAGTCTTGTACTTCAATCTGATTAATATATCATTTGGTCAAGGCAGGTTCCTAAACCTCCCGGGGTTTTGTGCCGGCGAACAAGTTGTTCAAGGGCTTTCCCTAGTTAACAAAATCCTTTGAGTTCATTTCTATAGCATTTCATAATCATTGTACCCAGATTTAAATTATCTTTGTCATCTTTCTTGTCACTAGTCTCCCTTGTTGAAATTTGACCAAAACAGTAATGATCAACAAAGATGACATAGTATTTGAAATGGTCAAGGGAATAGACGGGAGAGGTCCAAACATCCGAATAAATAAGATCAAGAGGAGCATGTGACACAAGAGAAGAAGATGCAAAAGGCAGCTTGTGGCTTTTATTAATAAAGCAAGAGTTACATGGAGGTAGACTAGAAGAGATAGGCAAACGAAACTTGCTTCGTAATAAACCAAGAACAGGAGAAGCGGGATGGCCTAATCTATGATGCCACAGCTGTGAAGAGAGAGAGATGGAGTGAGCTTGAATGGGTGGAGGGTGCCAAATGTAGACGCCATCCTCAAGGTTTCCATGGATGAGAGTTTGACTCGTGGCGTTGTCCTTAATAAGAAAGGAAGAATGTGAGAATTCAATGATTGCATTATTTTCACGACAAAATTGAGACACAGATAGAATGTTACGGGTGATAAGCAGAACATGCAAAATACTATTGAATTGAAGAGTAGAGGAGGGCGTTGAGAGAGAGAGAAAGAACCTATGTGCGATATAGGAAGAGAGGAACCGTCTCCAATGATGACATCATCACTGCCATTGTAGGGTGTGTGTAAGGCAAGGTTGGAAAGATCATTGGTGATGTGGTTGGTTGCACCATGAGCCAAGGAGGAAGAAGGGTTAATAGGTTATGGTGTTGGCTTGGGGTTTAGAGTTAGGGTGTCGGTTTTGGCGCGAAAAATGGGGAAAGGTAACGGTGGGGTGGTCGCGCTTAAAATGACGACATTGGGAGATGACATAGCCAATGTTACGGCAGTATTGACACTTACCTTTAAAGGGGAGGGGTGAGGAGTTCGAGACAATCCCATGGCATCACCAAACCCAATCCCAAGTATGCCAACCTTTCCCTACTCACCTCCCCCACAAGCCTTCCCACCACCACCAAACAGGCCCTTTCCATCCCTCACATGGTCTTTGGTTCCTCCTACCACAGCTCACAACATTATCGGTTGCAAATGGGTTTTTCGCATCAAGTACAATCCCGACAACACAATTCAGAAATACAAAGCTCGCCTTGTTGCCAAGGGTTTTCACCAACAACCCGGTGTTGACTACACCGAAACTTTCAGTCCCGTTGTAAAACCAGCCACTGTCCGGCTTCTTCTCTCCTTTGCCACCACCAATCATTGGCCCCTTCGCAACTTGATATCAACAACGCCTTTCTTCAGGGTAATCTCTCAGAAACAGTGTTCATGACTCAACCCCCCGGCTTTGAGGACTCCACCAACCCTTCCTATGTTTGTCGCCTTTCTAAGGCAATCTACGGTCTTAAATAGGCTCCTCGTGCTTGGTTTCAAGAACTCAAAACCTACCTCACCACATATGGCTTTCACCCATCTTTAGCCGATCCCTCTCTATTCATACTAAATACACCTTCATCCCGTATTTATCTGTTAGTCTACGTTGACGACATCATTGTCACCGGACCCTCTCCGTCTCACCTTCAGTCATTCATCACCAGTTTGTCACATCGTTTCTCTCTTAAAGATCTTGGTCCCTTATCTTACTTCTTGGGTGTCGAAGTTGTCCCGAACCAAAATGGACTCCTTCTCTCCCAAACGAAATACATCCATGATCTTCTCACCCGTCACAACATGATAGATTGCAAACCGCTTCCAACTCCCATGGTTACATCACCACCTCTCACTCGGTCCACTGCCACTCCCGCTGTTGACCCTACCACTTATCGTGCTATTGTTGGTGGCCTTCAGTATCTATCCTTCACTCGTCCCGATATTGCCTTCTCAGTCAACAAACTTGCTCAGTTCATGCAAAACCCCCAATCTCCTCACTGGGTTGCACTCAAACGTCTTCTTCGCTACCTTCATGGCACCATGCATTTAGGTCTCCAGATCTTCTCAACGTCTCCTACCTCCCTTCATGCCTTTTGTGATGCGGACTAGGTAGGTGACAAAGACGATTTTGTGTCCACTTCTGGCTTCTTTGTTTATCTAGGGCACAACCCGATCACTTGGTCATCCCGCAAACAAAAAGCTCTTGCTCGTTCCACTACTGAGGCTGAATTTCGGCTATTCGACCGCCGCCGAGCTTACTTGGGTTAAGAACTTACTTACTGAGCTTGGATTCTCCTTGCCAACTACACCTGTGGTCTATTGTGACAACCTAGGCGCCACAACCTATTCTGCAAACCCGGTCTTCCACTCTCGGATGAAACATGTAGCTCTCTCATTTCACTTTGTTCGTGAACAAGTTCAATCTGGTTCTCTTCGTGTACAACACATTTCTGGTTCGGATCAACTGGCAGATATTCTGACAAAACCGCTCTCTCGCATACGCTTCCAACACCTTACTTCCAAGATTGGTCTTCTTCTAGGATCGTCCATCTTGCGGGGGCGTATTAAGGATAATGCAGCAGCACGTGAGGAGCTTCAAAAAACCATGGCTGAACCTTCAGTCTCCCAGGCGCACAAACTCAAGCACCCACCTCGATCTTGTTGATTTTTCTAATCTGTATTCTTATCTCTTGTCTTGTTTTCTCCACTCTAACTTGTATATATTTGCTTTACTCTCAAGAGTAAAAAATGTGAGAAACAAACAGAAAGTTATTCAATTATTATAGTACTAAGATGACACTTGATGATTGATTACATGGTAACTTGCTTCCTAATTAATGGCTTTGTATTCTACTAACTGCTCCCTAGACAAAATTCTTGTAAAATAAACAAAACCGAGTAATAAACCAGCCAATATAATGCTCTCATTCAAATTGAAGAAGAAAAAATAACTTGAGCGTAAATTTTCTCCTTTTTGATAAACAAAAAATTTAAATAAAAATGAATTTTAGACTACTTGAGCATATTTGACATTCAATCATAGGGGTGTGTCCAAATTGAGTCTTATTAAATAGTCGAAATTAAATTTTTTTTTTTTTTTAAAGAAACATTGGTTGGGCTCCAACTTGGCTTGTTTGTTCAAAGGCCCAAGTTAAGTTTTCCACGAGTTCAAGCTCAACCCTTAAAGTTTTCAACTCAAATAACCTTTAAAGGTTTGCTAGTCACACCCCCCAAACCTCCAAGTACACCTATTCTCTAAGTTTACCCTCCCCCTAAATTGTAAATCTCCCTAAACACTAAGTACACCCCCCCAAATTTCCTATTTTATCCCTCCTGAATTATTTTGAATTAACATGTTATCCCTACTAAGTACACCCCCTTCCTTAACTTTGGTTTGACACCCCCAACCCATACTCTTACACGGTTACTTTCATGGAATAGGAACACATTGACCAAAACGTAAAACGAAGGTAGGCCTCTCTTCCCTCCCACTCCCAAATCAAGCTAACTAAAGAAAAGAAACGCAAGTAGCCCTACACATCACAATGTCTGAACAAAATCAAATAATTTAAATATCACTTATTTTGCAAATTATATGTTAAATAGCTTTTAGGGTTAGCTATGAATTTCTTTGCAATTTAAATATAAATTTGGTGGTTTATGTAAAATATTTTGCATTTTATGTTGAAATTGGAAAAGACCTGGGCTTATAATATTCGGACATGGTTGATTGAGCACCTTTAGTGGTGTTCGGCCATTACCAACCGAACACCTTTAGTAGTGTTCAGTCATTACCAACCGAACACCTTTAGAGATGTTCAATTAGAACTGACCGAACACCACTAATCGAACACCACTAAATGCATTCAGTCAGTACTGAATGAACATCTCTAGAAGCGTTCAGTCACTGTTGGTCGAACATTCCTTAATGTGTTCTATATCGTGTTACCAGGAACTTCGTATGTGCTTCAAAAAAATACAAAAAATTAAGCCAAAAATGATAAGAAATACTTATATTATTTGTCTCATTTACTTCTTTATGTTTCATGTTTACATTTTGCAACAAATGTTATGAATGATGCGCCATGACCAGATTGGGTTTTGTTGAGTTTTCTGGGCTTTTCGCGAATTGTTCAGTCTTCAGGCCTTTTGTTGACCTTCCAACATGTAAATGGGCCTTTTCTCACGGTCTTGAACATCTTTGATTGTAGTTTTGGCCTTGATTTCTTCCACAAGTATCACCAAGGCCTCTTGAATCTTTTTAGCTCGTGCTCTCATCATAGGTCCTTCATTGATGCTCAACGGGTCACGACCATGAGCATCTTGACTTAAGCCTGCCTTCCTTGATCTTTATCATTTTCCTCCTCTTGAGAAGGATTCGACCTCGAATTATCACCTGCGTCAAAAGGAAATAAATTAACCACATTAAAAGTTGTATGAACATTGTACTCACCTAGAAGTTCAAGTCAGTAGGCATTGTCGTTGAGCCGTTCAAGCACTTGGAATGGACCATCTGTAACACCCGCATCATTCATAACATTTGTGTGCATCGTGTTTGTTTACTTTATTAAGTATCATAGTCATATCTTGTATCTTCTTCATCCTAATGTGTTTGCATTTGTGTTGATTTCATATTCCTCTTATGCCTTGTTTGGTGTTTAAGTTCTTACAACCATTGGTACTTATTTTGGATCACGTTCTTAACCTTGTTAGAGGTTGTTTTGATTAGGTTTCTTTTATGTCTTGGACATGGTTTGAACTTAGAATCACTTTGGAACATTTTGGAACACTTTTGTAGCAAATGTTCTTCCTGAGCGCCGCGCCTTAGCGTCACTTTTTAGCGCCTTAGCGCGCAACATTCTGGATTTGAGACAGCAGGCATAGCGCCTTAGCGCTCAGCGCCTTAGCGAGCGCCTTAGCACGCAACATTCTGGAATTTTGGAAAACTGGCACAGCGCCTTAGCGCTCAGTGCCATAGCGCGCAGCGCCTTAGCGAGCGCCTTAGCACGCAACATTCTGGAATTTTGGAAAACTGGCACAGCGCCTTAGCGCGCAGCACCTTAGCGAGCGCCTTAGCACGACCCCGATGACAGCTTACGAGATTTTTAAGTTTTGACCATTTTGACTAAAAATCCTTGGCTAGGATTGAGCCACGTCCTCCACCTCTTTGACCAGGCTTCTTGGACCCTTAAAACACCATGGGAGACATG
The DNA here is from genome assembly GCA_016624345.1 of Platycodon grandiflorus. Lineage (NCBI taxonomy): Eukaryota > Viridiplantae > Streptophyta > Magnoliopsida > Asterales > Campanulaceae > Platycodon > Platycodon grandiflorus. The sequence goes on from CM028361.1 coordinate 19,116,814, forward strand.
AAACTCTCCTCATTTCACCATTGTCATCTTCAAAACTTAGAGAGAAGCTTGAGAGAGAAAGTGAGCTAGTTTGCTCAATTGTTGTCCAAATTACAATCCGATTTCACCGTTGTGGAGCTACCAACTAGGAGAACACAATCCTTGGTTTGCATGTGGGTTTCTTAGAGATTTTCTTGGTTGAACTCTTCAAGAGGTAAGCTACTACCCCTCTCCTTCTCTAATTATGTCTTGTATGACATCTTAGCCTTGCAAAATGGCATTTATATGTTGAAATCAACATGTTAGAGTATGGTTTGTTGTTGAGCCATGTGAAATTTGTGGATGACATATTTTGCATGTTAAAAGACTTGTTTTGTCTTGGTTAATACACATAGAAATGGTATCATATTATGGCTTCTCTTCGATTCGAACTCATTAGAAACGAATAAAGACTCTAACGGAGTCAAATAGGACTTTATAATTGATGAGACCACGTGTGTGACTTGGGGATTCCGTTGTGATACGAGAGGTTTGTCGGGAAAATTAGTTACCCGAAATTGTGCATGATGTTGTTGTTTAATTCTCGTAAATATTATGAGATGGTTGATTATGTGAGTAGGATTATTATGACCTACTTGAGACATTCATTTTAAATGTTGTTGTGCTCCACATTTTGGAGTTTGATTTGTTGTTGAGAATGTCAAGTAAACATCTACTTGTACATTTGTTATGTCCATGGATTATTTGTTGGCGGTGTATTGACGCCGATTATTGCGAGAGCCGGGCTACGTAATAGTTGAAGGCCAATACACGGGCCTCGCCTACCGTTGGCCGCGGTAGGGGCATAGCGCCATTTGTTGTATGGAATAAACGCAACCTTGGTAAGCTATTCCGTGGTTGATTCTTGGGTTGTAGGGACTAAGATCACCCGTCGACGTGAATACGAAAATGGTTCACAAGTATTGGTTATTGAGTATTGGTTAACGGTTTTGATTCGTCGATCGAGCACGTCAACAACGGCTCCTACATTGGTATATTATATGTTGGTTGGTTGGAAGTATTGGGTATATTGGAGGTGTACCTCAATACTGTATCCTTTTAGAATGTGTTTACTTATCGCACTTATATGGTTCCTACATATGCGAATGTTGGTCATGGTTTCCAACTGGTATGGGTCGGTTGGCGATCGTTGAGCCTCTCGTGTAGTGTAGGGTAACGTGTTGTTATGAGATGCTTATATTGCTATGCATGAAGATTGATGTAATCTTGTTATAGCCTGTATTACTTGTTCTTATTATTGTCTTGCATCTCGTATGACATATTGTTGCATTAGTAGCTTATTGAGTTTTAAACTCACCCCGTTCAATGTTTATTTGTTTTCCTTAGATCACGGTCCGGCGAGGAACCCTTAGTTGAGTCTTGGCTTCGTCTCGGCGTTTTCTGCAGGTTGTTCTTTTGGGCATTGGTATTTATTTTGGTGAGGCCGAGGGAATACAATGTTACTTAAATTTTGTAATGTTGGGTAGTGTGTGGTCTTTATGACTGTAATATTCTTTTGTTTGTGCCGACACGGTTGTCGTGCGTGATGTAATTATTAATATTCGTTACTTCCGCATACTCTGATTTGAAGTTGTTATGGTTCTCCGAGCTCGTTGCTCGTGGAGGTTTATGTTATATGTTTGATTTTACACTTAAACCAAGTTTTAAATCAGGCCAATTTTGGGCTTGTTATTAATGCCGATGATGTGTTGACATGGTTTTCAAAGAAAAGTATTGCACGTGCATTACATGGTTTTGTGCATATGCTTCATACTTGCATCTCTTGCACATGGAATTTTTATTATGCGTATTTCATGAGTCCCGTTCGCGGTCCGACTCGGGATTCCATGTAGCAGTCCGGGTGCGGGTCGCGATAGTTGGTATCAGAGCATAAGTTAGATAACCTGGAATGGATTCTTGGTTTAGGAGGGTGGGTTGTGTGTTTGAGTCGTTAACGTCGAGTGTTTATTGCAGGTATTTGACAATGGTAGAGACACGTCATGGTACCAACACGGATGGGGTTGGCACAAGTCATGTTGGGAAGCCTGGGCTGAAAGCCATGCTTCACCACCTAGACCACCTCCTAATCAACCGGAGTTCGGCCAACAGGCAACAGAATGCACCACCCGAGACACATGTGAATCGATCGAGGCTTTTATGCAAACTATGCAGGGTTTATGCGACAATGATGGAAATGAACCGACAAACTCGGATCCGCACGTGCAATGGGACAGGGACAAGCTAGGGAAACCAGGGGATCAACCAGGTGGTGAAATGGAGATTATGATCGTAGGTGGGGAGGTTCTTGAAGATGAAACCTCGCAGCTATGATGGGGAGCCGACCGATGAAGGCGAAAGGTGGATTGAGTCTTTGGAGAAGATTTTTGTGGCAATAGAGTGCACCGAGGAAGACAAAGTCAAGTTTGCAGTGTTCAAACTAGAGGATGCAGCAGAACACTGGTGGAAGGTGCTAGAGGCAAGTTGGGTGCAGGATCGAGTGGCTCGCACATGGGAAATATTTTTGAGGGAGTTTAGGAATCACTTTGTTCCGGATGTGGTTCAGGCCAAGAAGGAGGTCGAATTTCTTAGTCTTGATCAGGGGACGATGACAGTGGCTCAGTACTCTGCCAAGTATACCGAGTTGGCAAGGTATTGTGTTCACTTGATCCCAACAACGAAGAAGAAAATATACCGCTTTGTGAAAGGATTGAGGCCAGAATACCATAAGCAACTCTTACCACTTGAGTTGCCAAGTTATCAAAGTGCTGTGGACAAGGATTATAAGATCGAGCATGATATAGAGGAGCACCGAGGAAAGCTGGGTAGTACAAGTGGGAACTCGCAGGCATCGCAGTCGCAATGGAAGAGATCAAGCTCAAGTGGGACCAATAGGGGGAGCAACACTAGTCGACAGGGAGGACAATCTCGACAACAAACTGGGAATCAAGGAAATGCGGGTCGTGGACAGCGTGATGCTAGAGTTACTTGTGGGTATTGCAAGAAGAGTGGGCATAATGAAGAAAAGTGTTGGTTGAAGAATGGGAAGTGTTTGTTGTGTGGTGATGGCACACACTTTCAGCGGAATTGTCCTAAGAACAAGGGGACATAACCGGGAGGTGTGCAACAAAATGCCGGGGTTAAAAGAGATAATGAGGGTCGCCCTAGAGTGCAAGGTAGAGTCTTTGCCTTAGACCAAAAGGGAGTCCCCGAGGCCCCTAATGTCATAGGAGGTACTTTAGCCATCTCCTGAGAAAGCCCAAGTGTTAATAGACCCGTGGTCATCTCATTCTTATATTGCATCACATTTTGCTCATCATTTGCATGCTATACCCGAATTGTTACCGTATGTGTTGGAGGTGTCTACCCGTGGGGAGTGCCATGTTGCTTTGGATGTCTATCGTGCTTGTGATGTGGTTGTTGATGACCATCACTTACCGCGGATTTGGTTATATTGCCCATTCGGGATTTTGATGTTATTCGGGATGGATTGGCTACATGCTCATCATGCTATTGTTGATTGTCGTAGGAAGTTGGTTACTTTTGAATTGCCAAATGTTCCTTCATTTGTATTTTGGGTGATAAGATAATGGGTGGAATTCACTCATTTCACTTTGAAGGCTCGAAAGTTGTTGTCTCATGGATGTTCGGGGTATTTGGCGTGTGTTGTGGATAGATCGCAAAAGGGTGTTGAGTTGGAGGATGTTCCTATTGTTCGTGAATTCCGGATGTATTTGCACTGATTATGATTTGCCTCCGGACCGGAGTTGGAGTTCGTATTGAATTATTACCGGGGACTACACCGATTTCAAAGGCACCTTATCGCATGGCACCACTGAATTGAAAGAGTTGAAGGTACAATTGGAAGAGTTACTTGATCGAGGTTTTATTAAACCGAGTGTATCGCCGTGGGGTGCACCGGTGTTGTTTGTGAGAAAGAAGGACGGATCTTTGAGGTTATGCATTGATTATAGGGAATTGAATCATGTGACCATTAAGAATAAGTATCCTCTTCCGCATATTGATGATTTGTTTGATCAACTTCAAGGTTCCATAGTGTATTCTAAGTTTGATCTTAGGAGCGGTTACCATCAGTTGAAGGTTCGAGCGGAGGATATTCCTAAAACAACCTTTCGGACTCGTTACGGGCACTTTGAATTTGTGGTCATGCCTTTTGGATTAACCAACGCTCCAGCTGTGTTTATGGATTTGATGAATAGAGTATTCCTGCCCTATCTTGATTGCTTTGTGGTCGTGTTCATTGATGACATTTTGGTTTATTCTAAGTCCCGGGAAGAGCATGAAAATCACTTGAGGTTAGTTTTGACAGTACTAAGAGAAAAGAAGTTGTTTGCTAAGTTTAGCAAGTGTGCCTTTTGGCTTGAGGAAGTGGCTTTTCTGGGCCACATTGTGTCAAAGGATGGTATAGCGGTTGACCCGGCTAAGATCGAAGCAGTTGTGAGTTGGAAGAGACCCGAAACTGTAACGGAAGTTCGTAGCTTTTTGGGTTTAGCGGGGTACTATCGGAGGTTTATAGAAAGGTTTTCTAAGATTGCAACCCCGTTGACTTCATTGACACAAAAGAATAAGGCTTTTGTTTGGAACGATAAATGTGAAGTAAGCTTTCAAGAATTGAAAAAGAAATTGACTACCGCGCCAGTTTTAGCCTTGCCGAACGGTCATGATGGGTTGCTTATATACAGTGATGCTTCAAAGCAAGGTTTGGGATGTGTGTTGATGCAGAACGGAAGGGTTATAGCTTATGCTTCTCAAACCGACTCTGTGAACAAAACTATCCGACTCATGACATGGAGTTAGCAGCGATCATTTTTGCACTTCACAAGTGGAAGCATTATCTCTATGGGGCCAAATTTGAGGTATATACTGATCATAAGAGCCTTAAGTATTTGTTTTCTCAAAAGGAGTTGAATAATAGGCAAAGGAGATGGATGGAAAGGTTAAAGGACCATGATTGCACCATTTTATACCATCCAGGGAAGGCCAATGTGGTGGCCGATGCTCTTAGTAGGAAGACTTATGTTTCTTGTTTGATGGCCCGAGAATGGAAAATGCTTGAGGATGTTCGGGATTGGGGTCCTTGTATGTCTAGCCATGGGGTGATATTTGCCAATATTCGAGCTACTCCGATTTTGCTTCAGCGAATTAAGAAAACTCAAGAGAGTGATCCGGATTTGAAAAAGCTGATTGAGGGTTTAGATGAGAATAAGACGGTGGATTTTTCTTGGAATAATGATGGTGTTCTTTTGTTTCTAGGAAGAGTTTGCGTGCCGGATATTGAGGATGTTAAACGGCAAGTTTTGGATGAGGCACATAAGTCTAAGTATACGATTCATCCCGGGAGTACAAAGATGTATAGGGACTTAAAGAAGAACTTTTGGTGGAATGGAATGAAAAGAGAGATAGCTGAATTCGTTTCGAGGTGTTTGACTTGCCAAAGGGTAAAGGCGGAGCATCAACGACCAGCGGGATTGTTGCAACCGTTGGAGATTCCGGAATGGAAATGGGAGAACATCGCCATGGATTTTGTGACTGGGTTACCACGGACTCGACAAGGTCATGATTCTGTTTGGGTTATTGTTGATCGATTGACCAAGTCAGCCCATTTTCTCCCAATGGCGATGACTTATTCTATGGAGAGGCTTGCTACTTTGTATATCCAAGAAATTGTGAGGCTTCATGGGGTTCCTGTTAGCATTGTGTCGGATAGAGATCCTCGATTTACATCACGGTTTTGGCAGACGCTTCAGAATGCGTTGGGTTCGAGGTTAACACTTAGTACAGCATTTCACCCACAGACAGATGGACAGTCCGAGAGAACTATTCAAACACTTGAGGACATGTTAAGGGCTTGTTCTATGGACTTTAAAGGCAATTGGGATTCACATGTACCGTTGATAGAGTTTGCCTACAACAACAGTTACCATTCGAGCATTGGTATGGCACCTTATGAGGCACTCTATGGAAGGAAGTGTCGTTCCCCGATCTGTTGGGATGAGGTTGGAGAAGCAAGGTTATGGGGACCCGATATGGTTCACGAGTTAGCCGAGAATGTAAAGATTATTCGGGAGAGGTTGAGAACGGCCCAGAGTAGACAGAAGAGCTACGCAGACAATAGGCGACGAGACCTTGAGTTTGAGGTTGGTGATCGTGTATTCTTGAAGGTGTCGCCTCGAATTGGGGTTAAAAGATTTGGGAAGAAAGGAAAATTGACGCCGAGGTTTATTGGGCCTTTTGAGATTTTGGAAAGAATTGGGAAATTAGCGTATAGGCTTGCATTGCCACCTTGGATGTCGGGTATTCATGCCGTGTTTCATGTCTCAATGTTGAGGAAATATTTGTCGGACGCATCGCATATTTTGGAGTATGAACCGGTGGATTTGTCGACCGATCTCTCCTATGTTGAGGAACCTGTGAGGATACTTGACACAAAAGAGCACATTTTGAGGACCAAGACTATCCATCTTGTGAAGGTTTTGTGGAGAAGTCACAACGTTGAGGAAGCCACATGGGAATTGGAACAAGAGATGCGTGAGAAGTATCCATCTTTGTTCAAGGAGATTGGTAAGTAAATTCGTGGGCAAATTTATTCTAAGGGGGTGAGAATGTAACACCCGCATCATTCATAACATTTATGTGCATCGTGTTTGTTTACTTTATTAAGTATCATGGTCATATCTTGTATCTTCTTCATCCTAATGTGTTTGCATTTGTGTTGATTTCATATTCCTCTTATGCCTTGTTTGGTGTTTAAGTTCTTACAACCATTGGTACTTATTTTGGATCACGTTCTTAACCTTGTTAGAGGTTGTTTTGATTAGGTTTCTTTTATGTCTTGGACATGGTTTGAACTTAGAATCACTTTGGAACATTTTGGAACACTTTTGTAGCAAATGTTCTTCCTGAGCCGCGCCTTAGTGTCACTTTTTAGCGCCTTAGCGCGCAACATTCTGGATTTGAGACAGCAGGCATAGCGCCTTAACGCTCAGCACCGTAGCGTGCAGCGCCTTAGCGAGCGCCTTAGCACGCAACATTCTGGAATTTTGGAAAACTGGCACAGCGCCTTAGCGCTCAGCGCCTTAGCGAGCGCCTTAGCACGCAACATTCTGGAATTTTGGAAAACTGGCACAGCGCCTTAGCGAGCGCCTTAGCACGACCCCGATGACAGCTTACGAGATTTTTAAGTTTTGACCATTTTGACTAAAAATCCTTGGCTAGGATTGAGCCACGTCCTCCACCTCTTTGACCAGGCTTCTTGGACCCTTAAAACACCATGGGAGACATGAAACTCTCCTCATTTCACCATTGTCATCTTCAAAACTTAGAGAGAAGCTTGAGAGAGTTCTTGAGAGAGAAAGTGAGCTAGTTTGCTCAATTGTTGTCCAAATCACAATCTGATTTCACCGTTATGGAGCTACCAACTAGGAGAACACAATCCTTGGTTTGCATGTGGGTTTCTTAGAGATTTTCTTGGTTGAACTCTTCAAGAGGTAAGCTACTACCCCTCTCCTTCTCTAATTATGTCTTGTATGACATCTTAGCCTTGCAAAATGGCATTTATATGTTGAAATCAACATGTTAGAGTATGGTTTGTTGTTGAGCCATGTGAAATTCGTGGATGACATATTTTGCATGTTAAAAGACTTGTTTTGTCTTGGTTGATACACATAGAGATGGTATCATTTGTTAATATTGAAGTATTATGGCTTCTCTTCGATTCGAACTCATTAGAAACGAATAAAGACTCTAACGGAGTCAAATAGGACTTCATAATTGATGAGACCACGTGTGTGACTTGGGGATTCCGTTGTGATACGAGAGTTTTGTCGGGAAAATTAGTTACCCGAAATTGTGCATGATGTTGTTGTTTAATTCTCGTAAATATTATGAGATGGTTGATTATCTGAGTAGGATTATTATGACCTACTTGAGACATTCATTTTAAATGTTGTTGTGCTCCACATTTTGGAGTTTGATTTGTTGTTTAGAATGTCAAGTAAACATCTACTTGTACATTTGTTATGTCCATGGATTATTTGTTGGCGGTGTATTGACGCTCGATTATTGCGGGAGCCGGGGCTACGTAATAGTTGAAGGCCAATACACTGGGCCTCGCCTTACCGTTGGCCGCGGTAGGGGCATAGCGCCATTTGTTGTATGGAATAAACGCAACCTTGGTAAGCTATTCCGTGGTTGATTCTTGGGTTGTAGAGACTAAGATCACCCGTCGACGTGAATACAGAAAATGGTTCACACAGTATTGGTTAACGGTTTTGATTCGTCGATCGAGCACGTCAACAACGGCTCCTACATTGGTATATTATATGTTGGTTGGTTGGAAGTATTGGGTATATTGGAGGTGTACCTCAATACTGTATCCTTTTAGAATGTGTTTACTTATCGCACTTATATGCTTCCTACATATGCGAATGTTGGTCATGGTTTCCAACTGGTATGGGTCGGTTGGCGATCGTTGAGCCTCTTGTGTAGTGTAGGGTAACGTGTTGTTATGAGATGCTTATATTGCTATGCATGAAGATTGATGTAATCTTGTTATAGCCTGTATTACTTGTTCTTATTATTATCTTGCATCTCGTATGACATATTGTTGCATTAGTAGCTTATTGAGTTTTAAACTCACCCCGTTCAATGTTTATTTGTTTTCCTTAGATCACGGTCCGGCGAGGAACCCTTAGTTGAGTCTTGGCTTCGTCTCGGCGTTTTCTGCAGGTTGTTCTTTTGAGCATTGGTATTTATTTTGGTGAGGTCGAGGGAATACAATGTTACTTAAACTTTGTAATGTTGGGTAGTGTGTGGTCTTTATGACTGTAATATTCTTTTGTTTGTGCCGACACGGTTGTCGTACATGATGTAATTATTAATATTCGTTACTTCTGCATACTCTGATTTGAAGTTGTTATGGTTCTCCGAGCTCGTTGCTCGTGGAGGTTTATGTTATATGTTTGATTTTACACTCAAACCAAGTTTTAAATCAGTCCAGTTTTCGGCTTGTTATTAATGCCGATGATGTGTTGACATGGTTTTCTAAGAAAAGTATCGCACGTGCATTACATGGTTTTGTGCATATGCTTCATACTTGCATCTCTTGCACATGGAATTTTTATTATGCGTATTTCATGAGTCCCGTTCCCGGTCCGACTCGGGATTCCATGTAGGAGTCCGGGTGCGGGTCGCGACACCATCACCCCTAGGGTGCAACTTAGATCGACGTTTCATGGAAAACCGTTCTTTCCTTAAATGTAACCAAACCCAATCACCGGGTTCAAACACCACTTGCTTTCTCCCTTTATTTGCTTGTTTAGCATATTGAGTTGTTCTTTTCTCAATGTTCAATCTTACCTGTTCATGCAATTTCTGAATTACTTCCGCTTTGTATTCATCATCCATGCTTGCATGTTCCTTAACAGGTATAGGAATGAGATTAAGTGGACTCAATGGATTAAATCCATAAACAACTTTAAAAGGAGAATAGCTAGTAGTAGTATGCACATAACGATTGTAAGCGATTCAACAAATGGTAAACTTTCTTCCTATGTTTTCAGGTTCTTTTGCAACACAGCACTTAACAGTTAGGACAATACTCTATTAACAACTTCAGTTTGACCATCCGTTTGTGGATGATAAGAAGTAAAAAATAAGAGTTTTGTGTCTAACTTACTCCACAACACACGCCAAAGTGGCTCACGAATTTAGTATCTCTATCACTGACAATGGTACATGGCATACCATGTAAACGCACAATTTATTTGAAAAACAAGTCTGCTATCTGTTTTGTGACATGCAATGAAATGTGCCATTTTTGAAAATCTATCTACCACCACAAACACCAGATCATGGCCACGTCTTGATCTAGGTAATCCAAGGACAAAGTCCATGGAAATATCTGTTCAATGAGAATGAGGAATGGGTAATGGTGTATACAACCTATGAGGTTCCACTCGAGACTTAGCATACTTACAAGTAATGCAATTAGCACAAACACGAATAACATCAGATTTCATGTTTGGCCAAAAGAAATGTTCCTTTAAAGTCTCTAATGTTTTAAGCACACCAAAATGACCCATAAGGCCTCCACTATGTGCTTCACGAACAAGCACTTCTCGAATAGAACACTTAGGTATACAAAGTTTGTTTTCTTTAAAAAATATAACCTTCGTGTCTATAGAACTTCTCAAATGCTACCTTTTTACATGCTTCAAAGATGGATGAAAAATCAGAATCATCACAATACAAATCCTTAATAAATGCAAACCCAAGTAATATAAAATGCAAAGTTGTGACTAAAGAATGCCAACGAGATAGTGCATCAGCCACTGTGTTATCATTACCCTTCTTATACTTGATCACATAAGGAAATGACTCGATGAACTCTACCCAATTAATATGTCTTTTATTCAGCTTACCTTGACCTTAATTGACTCAAGATTAGTATGAATGACAAACTCTCGGGGTCTAAAATAATGTTCCCAGATTTGAAGACATCTTACCAATGCATGTAATTTTTTATCATAAGCGGAATAGTTTAAGTCTGCTCCACTCAATTTCTCACTAAAATATGCAACTGGTCTACCTTCTTGGTTCAAAACACCACCAATTCCCACTCCCAATGCATCACATTCTAACTCAAATTTTTTATCAAAATTTGGCAAAGCTAGAATAGAAGCAGAAATTAATCTTCTCTTCATAGACCTTGATTGCTTTAATCTTCTCTTCATTGACCTCTACACCTGCTGCACTTATAACAAAACCAAGGAAAATAATTATTTCCATGCACAAATCACATTTCTTATGATTAGCATATAAAGAATGTTCTTGCAAAATATCCAAAATGGCGCGAAGATGCACCATGTATTCTTTCATGTTTTTGCTGAAAATCAGAATATCATCAAAGTAAACAACCATAAATTTTCCAATGAATTCCCTAAGGACATGATTCATTAACCTCATAAAGGTGCTAGGTGCATTAGTCCACCCGAAAGGCATAACCAACCACTCATACAACCCAAATTTAGTTTTAAATGTTGTTTTCCACTCATCTCCCTCACGAATTCTGATCTGATGATATCCACTTTTAAGATCAATTTTTGTATAGATTATAGCGCCATTAAATTCATCAAGTATGTCATCCAATCGTGGAATAGGATAACGATACTTTATTGTTATTTGGTTAATGATTTTACAGTCTATACACATTCTCTATTCACCATTCTTTTTGGGTAACACAATTACCGGTACCGCACAAGGGCTCAAAGATTTCCTTATCTTACCATTCTTGAGTAGACCCTCCACTTTCCTTTAAATTTATTTTATTTCTTCTGGATTGGCTCTATAAGCCGGCCGGTTTGGAAAAGTGGCACTCGGCATGAAGTCAATGTGATGTTCAATCCTTTGAACAGGTGGTAAACCACTTGGTTCGTCTTCGGGAAAAACATCTTCATATTCTTGCAAGAGAGATAAAACAAATAGAGGCATAGTTTTTGATATATCGTTAGAAACAAGATTTTGTTTGAAAACAATTATCAATACCTCTCCTTTATTTTCCAACTCCCTCTTAACCTCACAAGGTTTGGCATAAAAAGTTTGCCTTACTTTCTCCTTGCCCTTTGGCTTCTTAACTATTATCTTTTCTTCCTCTTTCCCTCATGTATCCTCCCTCTTGTTTTCAACTTCCCACTCTCATTATTTTTCCTCTCGGCCTTACTAACCTTACTTCTCTTGGCCTTCTCAAGTTGGAGTTCATGCACTTGTTGAGGAGTCAAGGATACAAGTGTAAAAGTCTTGTCATTGTGTTTCAAAGTGTAATGGTTTAGGAAACCGTCATGAATCACATGACGATCGTACTACCATGGCCTGCCCAAAATAACATGTCCTACTTACATAGGAAGCACATCAAACATTATTTCATCCTTGTACTTTCCTATGGAGAAGGAAATCAAAGCTTGTTTTGTCACCTTCAATTCTCCACAATCATTAAGCCATTATAGTTTGTATGGATGGGGATGTCTAATAACCGGAATGACTAATTTTTCTATCACCTCTGTACTCACCACATTAATGTTACTCCCACTATCTATTTGATAGTCACACCCTTTCCCTTTGATGTTACAACGGACATGAAAAATGTGCTCCCTTTGTTGGTCACATAACTCCTTAACTTGCGTACTTAAAACCTTTTTCACAACTAAGGCTTCAAGTGTATATGGATCTTCCTCCTCTTCCCTCTCTTCTCTCACATTTTCCTCCGAAAAGTATTCATTTCCCTCAATGTATACTACCTTCTTGTTTGAACATTGTGATGCTATATGTCATCTACTATTACACTTAAAGCATATAATTTCCCTTGCCTTGGTTGGGTTGGGAACCACATTCTTTCCTTTTTTAGCCACTTTACCATTTGACGATTCCCTCAAGGATCTAGTTGGTACATAACAAGAGTTTTTGTTCACCTCTACATTGGGCTTATTAGAGTTATGAATAGAAGAAGATGAAGAAGTATAGTTTCGGTTATAAGTACCCCTCCACTTAAGTTGTCGTTCCACCTTTACAGCGGCATGAACAACATCTTTAATCTCATCATATTCTCTTAACTCTACTACATTTGTAATTTCTCTATTCAAACCATTGATAAATCGAGAGATAGTTGCATTAACATCCTCAAACTAGATAGAGCAGCTTTCAGGATTATACCAATCGGGCGACGATTCGATTCCCGTCTGTAAGAGAATGAGAAAACTTCGAATTCAGCTATCCAACTAGCAGCTGCTGTGACTGCATATGCGTTTATCCATATGTACCCCTAGATTTCTTTTTCACGGATGGAAAGATTGATCCTTCTGCTTCTTCTACATCATTCGAAAATGAAGCTTGACCGAACGAGGCGGGCACGTAGAAAACATTTTTAGGACAAAGGCAATTTTGACGACAGGGCCCAAAAGAAAAGTCATTGCCTCTGCATACATATTGAAGCTTCGCCCGCTCAGCCGAGTGCTTCTATTTCCTCGTCTTGTCCCTAACTGGCATTCCATCCTTTGGGCTGAGCTTCGGATAAGAAGTTTTAGATAATGTAGGTAATGAAAGCTGACCGAAGTTCAAAGATACCTCACTTGACTTTGACTATGATTCTTGGACTGATTATTTGAAAGAAAAAAAAAACTTCTCTTTCTGCTTTCAATGCTTTTTTGATCGATATTAGCTTGAATAAGTGTCATTTCTAACTCCCTATGGTACTGATATGCGCAAAACGCAACTAGGGAAAGAGTACCCTGTCGTATCAAGTAATAAAGTGTACGTAAGTACGAGTTATCGATCCCACAGGAAATGTACGTAATTTTCACTCTAACTAAGTACCGAAATTGGACTAACTAATTATATTTTAGTGAAAAGAAATTGAGAATAAAAACTAAAAATAAAATAAAGCAATTAATATTTACATGGACGCAAAATGGTTTGACAACAATAAATCAAGATTTAAAGATAGGATTATAGGATTGCAATATTTCTGGTCTAGCTCGTGATTAATTTAATTCTCTCTCCACTTTTCTTTAACTCAAGTCTTGCTGGAGCGCACGTTGATAGTATTCACTACGGGCTCTCGCATCTTATAGCAAGTCTAGCTACCAATCCCCACCACGGGCTCTTGCATCTTATAGCAAGGTAAGAATAGCTGCATTATCGATCAAGCACCACAATGACTATTTAAGAACGCTCGTATCTCTTGCATCTTACTCTATAATTCTAGTGATCATCTAATGGGTAGCCAATCCATCGGAAGCATTAGAAACACACAATAATAACCAAGATAATGGGTAATACTACATAGAGAGATAATATCTCTATTTTTCTATAAGTCATGCCGGTAACCGACACATCGAAAGGGGATAACTAAAGGTTTTCACCCATAGCAACCCGAATCTCCCCTACCTAGCCAATAGCTACAAGTGGTTTGAAGTCGTAAGAAAACAAATACTCTCATGGCTATCAGTGTGTGTCACAAAACACCAACTACTAATTTACTAGGTCCAAAATGCAAGGTAGTTCTCGCGGATCCAAGCATTTCTCAAATCAATTAATTAATGACTAATCAATTAAAAGCATTAAGCGCACAAATTAATAACCTAGCATGATTATATACTAAATAGAGAGAGATTAAATTAAAACACTACAACGACATAGAAAATATAATTGCTTTCCATAAATCATTAAGCACAAAGTTAATTCCACAAACTACAAAATTATTCAACCCTAGAAAATATCAAAAATATAGATTGGAAGAATTAAACCAACAAAGCCGAGAGAAATGCCGAGATCCGGGGTTGAAATCACTTGCAATAGCTTCCTTGGCCCTTGATTTGAAGCTCCAAACCTTCGAAGGTGATCAATCTTTAGAGGAAGGAAAGAAAATTGGGGAAGGGGAGCTGTTGCCCCCAAAATGGGATTTTTCCCCGTAAGGGGACTAAATGATTGCAGATCTAGGGTTGCTTGGAGATATAAAGAAAGTCTTTAGAGTATCAAGGAAGCCAATGGCAAAATGGGAATTAAATGGAAGTTCAGGGGCTGAAATTGAGAAAAAGGAGGTAGCTGATCAAGTCTTCAGCTGGGCAACCCAGCTGAATCTCGCGGGCTGATGGATGGAACGAGTGGAAGGGCTGATGGACCATGGTGTGAGGGAGAATGGGTAGAAATGAGAGGAAGTGGGCCAGATCAGCTGGAAGATCCATAGAGGAGACGCGGGCTGCTTCAACTAGGCATGACACGTGGTAGCTCCAGAGGCTGCCACCGCATTAATGAGGTCTGTATATTTGCTCCGATGCCCCTACTATTCTGATATTGGCTCCCGAAGTCCTTCCCCCTCCAGGCTATTCACTTTGGTCCTCCGTTAGCCCATTTTACCTAGGAATGCTTGACGGACTTTGACAGAATGAATTAATGCTCAACTTTAAAACCCAAAATTGCCTCGAACTTTATGCCAAACTACATGAATACTCGTTAATATCTTGGAAACCTACATTGAAGCACAAATACACAAATAATAATATTTTCAAGCATAATTAACTCTAAAATAGCACAAAATAAAAGGAAATAAAAGGGAAAATTCGTGAAAATCTTGAGCTCATTAGGTACTCCTCCACCGATTTACTCCCTTGAGATAAGGTTTGAACCTTTCTCAATAAATCGCGGTGGTAGTAATTCAAGACAAACCTTCTATGCATAACACATTTCATTTATTCCCATGTGTTAATGCGTCCCTCTCCTATTCTCCTCCGATTAATCACTAACCGCTCCCACCAAATACTAGCATATTAGGTGAACTCTAAAGATGCAAGTTTGATCTTTTAAGCCTCCATATAGTTATTACACCTGAATAGGACTTCAACTTTCCTAACCCACTCTAAATACTCCTTCGGATCAGTTTTACCCTTGAAAGGAGAAACTTTCATTTTTATGTTTAAAATTCTCCTTTCTTGTCGAGGGTTGTTCACTCTCTCACCACCCCTTCTATCTCACCTTCCCTTCTATCTCACCTTCTATCTTCCTCATCCTCTTTTTTTACCCACTCATCATCTTCATCAACATACGTTCCCCTCCTCAGTTGGAATCAAGGTGGATTCCTTCGATGTTGTGCTTCCCCTCTCTCTTCTAATCTAGCGAATCGTTGAGTAATATCCTTCATCGTCCTCAACAATTGCTCTTTAGTATTCATGGTATTTTTCCCCCCAATGTTTCCATGCAAAGGTACTTCGTTGTTATTGTTGTCTTGTGAAATTTTTTTTGTCCAATACACAAAACTCACAACACTCGTGTATCACACTCACTCAATTCCTTGGAGAGAATTCTTCCCTTGAAATTAGCAATAGAG
This sequence comes from Platycodon grandiflorus, assembly GCA_016624345.1. NCBI lineage: Eukaryota > Viridiplantae > Streptophyta > Magnoliopsida > Asterales > Campanulaceae > Platycodon > Platycodon grandiflorus. The sequence continues at coordinate 19,132,724 of CM028361.1, forward strand.
AGTACAAATTATAATGTTCTGAATTGTTCAAATTGACAATTTGCAAATCTAGGTTTTAAGATTCTTTTGGCTAGATTTCAAAGTGAGAATTCAAGTTCACAATGAAAGCAAGAAAAGAAATGAAACACAATGTATGAATTAGATGACAAGATGATGATATGATAAGACAAGTGTTTTCAGCAATTTTGTAATTAGAGAATGAAAGCAAGAATAGAAACGAAACACAATGGATGATTTAGATGACAATATGATGATATGACAAGACAAGTGTTCCAGCAATTTTGCAATTAGACTAAACAACAACTAAGATGGATGAACAAGATGTTGAATATATGATGGATGAATATATGAAAGATGAAATCAATGGGAAATGTTCCAGCAATTAGCACTTAGAATAAACAATAAAGATGGAGGAAAAACAAGACGTTTAAAGTGTTCCAACAAGTTTCAATTTAGAACAATCAAACACTTGTTAAAACTCTTTCAAAACCAATTTGAAATTCACAACTTTCTGCCCACTTTTCTTTTTTTTTTTTTTTTTTGTTTGAATTCAGATTCAAGCTTCTTTTTTGAATTGCTTGGTTCACAACTTTTTGATTCAGCATTTTTTTTTTTTTAACTAGGGGCAATCTTTTTTTTTTTTTACTCTAAGGATTGGAATGAACAAGATAACACACTAAGTTGCTAGAACAAAAGACAAGACAGATTTATGGGTTTCAAAGACACAAGGAAAAAACAAAGAAGCACGAAATTTGAAAAAAAAAATGGATAGATGGAGAAAGGATAGATGAAGAACAACAGAATTGGAAAGAAAAACGATAAAACGAATTTGTTGGTTACTTACCTCTTCGATTGCTCTAATACCAATTGATGTGAACTTGACCAAGATCGAGATCAAAGAAGTTGCAACACGCACGAATGACAATGACAAGTACAACAACAACAGAAATGAAAGGATAGATTGAGTTTCCCTCGACCCGCTATTCGCAATTGAATAGGAGCCTCGAGGTGCAATCGAGACCTGATAGGCGCAATTATCTATGAACCACGATCACGGAACCCTACAAACCCGCAACACTCGAGTTTGATAAGTTCAAGGTTGAGTTCTCTCTCAAGAAACTCAGATTTCTCACAATCTTCTCAAGAATTTATGAAAGAAATATAACTTAATTTGATTCAATCTTGTGTGTCCAAAAACAATATTGTTCATGCCCTTTTATAGGCTTACAAAGACTCATAATACTCAACAAAAACGTGCTCCTAGAAACCCTAAAGGATTTTGGAGAAAACAAGGTGCAAGTTGGTCAAAGAAATAAGAAGAAAATTTGAAGACGTGCCTGCGTGAACGCGCTAGAAGAAGCGGTGCGGCCACGCAGTGACCAGATTGGGTTTTGTTGAGTTTTTCTGGGCTTTTTGCGAATTATTCAGTCTTCAGGCCTTTTGTTGACCCTCCAACATGCAAATGGGCCTTTTCTCTTAGTCTTGAACATCCTTGATTGTAGTCTTGGTTCCAAAGAGGTCTTGAACATTCTTTATTTTTGTTTTGGGTCCAAAGATACACAAAAATGCATACAAACTCTTCCTTGGATCATCCTCGAATGAATGGCCACCCATCTATCATCAATGAGTTTTTTGAATTGGGCCTTGTTCCATGGTGCGATCCTAGGTTCTCATCATTCCCCCATCTTCAAAAGGATTCGCCCTCGAATCACCTACATCGAAAGGACGGAGATCAAAAATAGAGAAATATACACTAATATCATCCTTACCAATTATTTCTTTCTTGAAGTCATTGTCATCCACATGCTTCACAATGATCCTTTCTCTAACCTGTAGAAGAATTTCAACAAAGTTATGTGAAGCAAGATGATCAAGGTTTTCAATATATAGCAAGTCCACAATCCAAGGAAACAATATCCTTGCCATGTGTGGTAAGGAAAACATTAATATTCAAGAACAAAATCTCCACATTCTTAGGAATTTTAACACATCCAAATTCTCCATAATCTCCAAGCTCCCCCTTGAAATTATGAGGAACTTCACGCAAGTCATCACCTTTCTCAAAACTCAATATCTTACAATACATAGTAGAAGGTAAGACAAACCCTTGAAAAAGTGTATGGAATACAACAATCTCATTACATTCGCCGGGTTTGAATATCAATCTAACAAATTCCCTTACAATCAGAATTAACACAATAGTACCATGTAGCATAACAAGATCATGCAATTCATAAATCTTGCGAAAGAACAATGCAACATGGGTAATACCAACTAATTTGTGACAAGGAACATGATAAATCATTTTTGATAACTCATTCGCATTCACAAACATAGAACTCCTTGACAATTTCAATGTACAATTTAAATTCATCAATTTTCAAAGCACAATACAAATTTACCAAATAAACCTTTACGGCACATTCCAGAAATGGATCAATATATGAATGATTCGGTATATGTAATGTCCAACATGATTCATTGCCAACAAACTTACCAATTTTTAACCAATCACTTATTCCATGGTGATCATCAACATGTAACATTTCATTATGATTCTCAATTCTCAATAACTTAGTGTCACAAGTCAAAATGGGTTCATAGACAATTGTGTCTATCGGGTCTCGATTGCACCCTGAGGTTCATATTCAATCGCGAATAGCGAGTTGAGGGAGACTCAACCTATCTTTTATTTTCCGTCGTTGCTGCGTTTGTCGTGTGTCTTCGTGCGTGTTGGACTTTTTCGATCTCGATCTTGGTTGAGTTCACATCAATTGGTATTAGAGCAATCAAAGAGGTAAGTAACCAACAATTCTCGTTCTTTCGATTCTGTCGTTCATCAAATCTGTCCTTGTTGTCTTAAAAATCCATCTTTCTTCATCTTTTCCATAAGAATTCTTCCTGAATTCGTGTGTGTCTTTGTTCTAGCAATTGTGTGTTGTCTTTGTTCATTCCAATCTTTTAAGTCAAAAAAAAAAAAAAAAAATTGCCCATAGTTTTAAGAAAAAAAGATTGTTGAATCAAAAAGTTGTGAATCAAGCAATTCAAAAAAAGCTTGAATCTGAAATTCAAAAAAAAAAAAAAAGGGCAGAAACTTGTGATTGTTACAATTTGGTTTGGAAAGTGTATCACGTTGTTTAAATTACTCTAATTGAGAGTTTCTGGAACACTTGATATATCATACCTTGTTTGTCCATCATAGTTATTGATTTTGTCTAATTGCGAGTTGCTGGAACATTTGTTAAATCATCTTGTCTATTCCATCATATTTCATCCAAACAATCTCAATTAGTTAGGAAAAGTGTATCTTGCTCATCTATCATAATTGTTGAGCATTTCTGGAATACTTGACATATTGCATCTTGTTCATCTACTGATTTCATTTCTTTTCTTGCATTCAATTGTGAACTTGTTTCTCACTTTGAAATCTAGCCAAAAGAATATTGAAATCCCAGATTTGCAATTGTCCTTGAACACATTGAAAGTTTAATCTATACTCTCTAATTGATAACTTTGAGGGAAGAACTCTCTCCAAGAAAATCAGATTGTGTGTAAGTAGAGTGAGTGATACACGAGCAATTTGTGAGTTGTGTGTATTGGACTAAACATGACACAAGACGGTAATAAAATTCAAGAAGCATGGAAATTATAAAGGAATAGCTAGGAAGGTTCCGATGAATCTTAAAGAACAAATGTTGAGGATGATGGAGGATATATCTAAATGTTTGACTAAAATAGAAAAGAGAGAGGCAGCACCACCTCACGAGAATCCACCTCAATTCCAAGCGATGAGGGGAACATACATTGAGGAAAATGATGAGTGGTTAGAGAGAAAATGTGAGGATGATAGGAGACGAGATAGAAGGGAAGGTGTGAGAGTAAATAACCTACGACACGAAAGAGGAATTTCTAACATTAAAATGAAGGTTCCTCCTTTCAAAGGAAGGGATGATCCAGAGGAGTATCTAGAATGGGTTAGGAAAGTTGAAGTCGTATTTAGGCATAACCGCTATCAAGTTTTATAATGGCAGTTTGGTAATAATTGAAGGGGGTGTACTTAGAGATTTGAGGGGTGTAAATAGTAAAATTCTAACCTTTATTGATTGCGTGCTCCATTGTTTCTTTCAAAAGCATACAATGAGCGCTTTAAACTAGACCTGTTAATGGATCGAAATTTTGCCCGAATTCGATCCGATTCCGATGAAAAATTTTGGATATGAATTTGTATAATGGTCAAATAACCCGAATTCAATCCGAATTCGATAATCTGTTAACTTAGTAGATCGGATATGAATTTATCTATATTCGATCCGTTAAGAACCCAATCTGACCCAAAAATAACGTATTTATCATTATACACATACATAATATATAGATTTAAAATATTTTTTGGTACCTCAACTTTGACCCAACTTTTTGTTTGGTCCTACCTCCTCAAAACATATTCATTTGGTCCTGCATATTGCATTTCTTGATTAGATTCCTCCCTTTCACCGTTATCGTTAGAATCTCCATCTAATTTTTTCAAAACTACCCAAAGTAATTAATTTAAAAAGTGAAATTATCAGTCTTTAATTAGGACAAAAATAGATTATTTTTTCCAACCTAATGTTAATAATTTTAGCAAAATTATACTCCCTCTGTCCCTAAATTATTGTCTTCCTTTTATTTTTTTTCCGTTCCAGAATAATTGTTTTATTTAAAAACTTTCATTTTTAAGACAATTTTACCCTTACTTTTTCCCTTACTTTAATTATGGACCACATACACATGTGCATTAAAAAAAATTACACATTATATCAATATTAATAATCAAATCAATTATTTTTTCTTAATCTGTATGCTGGGTCAAACAAGACAATAATTAAGGGACGGAGGGAGTATTAAAGTGTTAGTGACATTAACAAAAATAAAAGTGTATTACAATTAAAATTATTTTAAACTAAAATAAAGAAAGTCCTAAAAATATATATATATATATATATATATATATATATATATGGGGCCAACTAACCATTAAATATCAACCTTTTATTTTTGATCCAATGGATAATAATGATAGTAACCATTGATGGTTAAAAAATAGAGTAACTATTGAATACTCCTGCATATATATATATATATATATATATATATATATATATATATATAAAACAATCTCTCCTCTCTTCAAACTCTCTTGCGTCTCTCTGTTTCATCAACCAAAACCCAAGAGAGGGTACGAAGGAACTTGATCACGCAGAAATGGTTTTGGTGACCACGTCAGCTCCGTGTGTAGCAAGTTTCCTTGGTTAAGATGCCTCGGCTCTCTAAAGGCGTTCTTTATAAGGGGTTTGATGACGGGACCAAGCACTACCTGTCAAAACAAAGACCGTTAGGGGTGTCGGGGGTTTGACCCGACTATGACCCTCCGGCGTAGGAATCAGTATATGGAGTAATGAGGGGAGGTGAAAGGCTTAAATGAGGCTCTCGTGAGTAAATGCACAGGCAGTGTATAGAAGTGATATGGTAGTTGAGAGTAAATGAGCTATGAAGAGTTCTTGTCTTGTACAGAGTAAATGTTACCTTAGTCCTGAATGCATTCTGGTTCCTGGTATTTATAGCCAATGATGATACTGTGCTGGTGTTTGGTGTGTCACCCGTGAAAGAAGGAAGATGTCCATGCTGAAGTATGGCCATTCTGGGCACGTTGTCGAGCGGTGAGCGGTAATATCTTCCTTGATTTGAGGGAATGGGAGGTTGATGATCATGGGCGCCGCCACACGCGAAGTGCTGCCACTAATGAGAATGTATGGGCTCGTTGGATTAGGTGACGACGTGGGCATTTAATCTTTGTGAGGCCGACCTGCTCCAAGGTCGCGCGGGGGTCCCCATATGTAGTCGTCCTCGGTGACGACGTGGGTCTCAAGTCGCGCCGAGGTCTGGTTTGCCCGACGACCTCGGCCTGGGGTTCCGAGCTTCTTACTGCCGACGTGGCCCCCTGGGTCCACTTGGGGACTACGTGGAAGACACGTGTTGCATGTATTTGGGAGGATCCCATCAGTAGCCCCCAAGTCCTCAGCTGAATGGATTTATCCTGAAGACGAGGAGTTTATCTTTAGAGCTCAATACAACTCCTAAGTGTTTGATCTTGGTTTGTTCCTGTCTGGATGATTTTGACTTCGTCCTCTCTAGGCACCTCGCTGCTCTGATACGACCATTCTCTGACGAGCTTGACTTTTGACGTTAAAGGTCATCCTGGTTCTCAATAGTTGCAAGTGTTCTGAAGGGAAACACAATTAGGAAAGAAATGGCGGGCTGCTACATATAGTGGAGTGAGGAGAGAAATTGAATGCTCGCGATGATCGGGGTGATGAGGGTTCTGACTCGTTAATGATCACTATGGTGCGACTGAGTCGAGGAGGTACGTCCTCGCCACGTCGTCGCTCATAGGAGGATCATGTCAGCAACTCGGTGCGACTTATGTCGAGTACGATCATAATGAGGTCGCGTCTCGTCGTCGTGGCGGTAATCGCGGACGAGCTGGCTTATGTCAGCCTCTGGTTATAATCTGGGGAAGATAACTTCGCTTTTAAAGGTCACATCAGACAATTATGGGCGCGATACTCAATATCGCTTTACATTCAATGCGTGACGTTTCACGTTTGAGGGATACGGCGGAACGCGCCTGGCCCCGCGCGTCCTTCTCACGCTAAGAGGCGTATGGGGTACCCTATCCAAATTATGCCTTGGGTTGACCCGGTTACCCGGGTTATAAATAGGAAAAATAACCGCTTCATTGTCACTTTTCACAGAGCCTTAGAGAGAACCCTATTCCGGCGAACCTTGAGCGATTTCCGGCAGAGCCCAACCGTTTCTAGAAATCACCATTGCCACTCGTTCTTGCTGCTCCAACCTGATCTTCTCTCGTAGGTTGGTCCTTCCACCATTTTCCATTGCTTTGTTGTCTCTTTTTGAACTGTCTCTTCTGTAAATCGCGTTTATATATTCGCCCTCCGCCGGCGATTTGACTCTGGTATTCTTGATTTCAGGCGGACTGTTCCTCTTCCACCTTCGTTTTCCAGATACTTCCTTTGACAAAGGTAATCCCCTTGTTATTTGGCTTTAGAAATTTTCAAATTTCTCATAGATGTCTTTTTTGGAGGGAGTTGAGTTTGTATTTAATCCTGTTGAAATTGTGAGTTCCACGTCCTCGCCGAGCTCGGACTCTTCGAGCTCGTCGTATCCTTCTAGCTCGTCGTCTAGCATGTCTTCCCCCGAAGTCTTTGCTCGCTCTCCTTCGGGGAATAATATATATAGGCAAGCTGAAGGCCGCTGGGTCTTCGTACCCCCGAGCGCGGCCCGATCATACTTACTCAACCAGGGGATAGAGGTAGAGGCTTTCTTTGTGGTCGCGGACGACCTTTATTCTGTTAGCGACCTTCCCTCGTCGACACCTATGTTAATAATTCGGCCTAGTGAGGTTATAGACGAGCTTTATCGCCAATATTTTACTGTTCAGAAGGTGATAGATCGCATTAAGGCAAATCGAGAGAGAAAAATGCGTGAGGCCATTGAGGCAGAGAAAGCTCGCTCTGGCCGGGCTAGAACTCGCGAGGTCCCCAAGCCCGTGAGGCCGCGTGCCGGCCAGAAGAGATACAAGATGTTAGCTCGCGGCCCCTTATCCGCTCGCAAATTGAGGTCATCTAATGAGTCTGCTTCTGTACAGATGGCGAGGACAAGGGGCGGAGCTTCCACATCGGGCCGAGTCGATTCTAAGCGACCTGAGGCTAAGACCAGCAGAGCCCCCAAGGCTTGGGTGAATCAACTCAGCGCAAAGGACCTGACCCTTTGGAATAATAACTACAACCATGCCTTCAATGATTTCCGAGGGTCCTTTATAGCCGGTGACGATCTGGCGAAGCTGAGGGGTTTGCGAAGCCGAGTTGGCTTCTATCTCAGTTTCTTTGAGGTCGGTCTTCGTCTTCCTCTGGACCCCTTCTTCTGCTCGTTCTTGAGCGAGATGTCTGCTCATCCTTTGGATCTTTCCCTCAACACCGTGAGGATGCTAATGAGCTTTGCGGCAGTTACTCGGCTGCTCGGATTCGAACCCAGCGTCAATCTCTTCCGCCACTACTTCCTTGTTTGCCAGACCTTAGATCGAACTCGGATTAACTGCAAGTCCCAGAACTTTGGGGTGAAGCTGTTTACCAAGACTCCCAACAAGGTGAGTGGTTGGGCTGATAAAGTGATCGGGGTTGAGAGCCGCCGAGGATGGAATTTTCCCCTGCCGACGAGGCAGTTCGAGATCCCTGCTCGTAAGAGGGACGAGCTTTCGGCCTATGAGCAGCAGGCGAAAGCTGCCATTGAGGAGCTCGGGTCGAGGAAGGTCTCGGCCGTTTATATCATTGGAGGAGGCTCCTCGAGGATGAAGGGTTGCTGCGGGCTGCAGGCCTTTCTAGGAAAGAGGTGGGCGGTGTCACGCCTCTGTGCGCTATGCCCGAGGTGAAAAGTTTTCCGGGCTGGTGCTTACACCAGAAGCTGCTCTTCTGCGAGCAATGCCCATCCTGCAAGGGCGAGCTGGAGAAAGAATGCGATCCTTGTAAAATCCGAGAACTTTGCACTTGTAATTTAATCTTGAGTCTTTAGTTTCAACTCGGTTATCTGACTTTTCTTTTTCTTTTGAAGCGATGTTTAACCTTGACAAATTCCTGGCTAAGGGTGGCTTTGAGGCCGCGAGCTCGAACACGCGCCGCCGTCAACCTGCAAGCCGCTAAAGACGCTGGGACCGCTCCAGTGATTCCCACCATGGCGGTGGCCCCTGCAGCGGCTAAGGACCAGACCGCTGAAAAACAGGCTGGGACCAAAACAACTCGGTCCAAGTCGTCGACGGCCTCGGAACCTTCTCGTAAGAGGAAGAAGGTTTCACGAGAAGGGTCTTGCGAGTGTTGAGGGCCCGGAGAGGGTAGCCGGCCCGAGCAACCATCCTCGAGGTGGAGATAAAGCGAGGAGACCGGCGGCGCCCGACCTCGAGCCGGCGGGCTCCCCCGCCTGTCGACGTGCCTCGTGGCTCGGGCCGAGTACGAGGTTCCCACCGCGGCGCGGTCGGGCTGGCGAAGGCAATTGGTGAGGTCCCCAATCTCGTCAACGTGGTGGCCTCACTTGACCGGTCTTCAGATGGGGTCGTTGCTGGCCAGGGGATCATCCTCAGGTGTTTGGATGATAAATTGGTGGAGAGGATGTCGGAGATGGGGAGGATGCAGCTCCTCGGGACATCCGGTGTTGCCCTGGCCGAGGTACCCTTTATCCCTTCCTTGGTACTTTATGAATCTATTCGTTTGTCTTTATCTAACGAAGTTTATTTTGTTGATGCAGTTGGCGGGGTCTCTGCATACCCTCGGTTGCGAGCTAAGCGATTCTCGCTCCGAGGTTAAAAAGCTGACGGCTGAGCGGATTCAGCAGAACAATGAACAAGGTCGGTTGATCGGTGATCTCCGTGCCTCAAAGGAGGAGGCCAAGCACGCCAAAGCCCAACTCGCCGTTTCCGAGGACCTCAAGAAGAAACTTGAGCAAAACCTTGAGAGGGCCCAAAGATTGGCGACGAGACTGACCGAGGAGAGGGACATTTTGTCCGAGGATAAGCAGCAGCTCGAGAAACGAGCTTCATCTGCCGAGGAGAAAGTGGCTCAACTAGAGCGCGAGCTTGCTGCTGCCAAGGCGAACCCTCCTCGCGATCAAGTTTTGAAGGAGTTCCAGGAGTCTCCTGCCTTCGGCGAGGTGATCATTCCATACTACATCCGAGGCAGGGAGCACGTCCTGAGGGTGGTCGCTGGGTCTGGAGTCCGCCTCAGCCGTCTACTAAAGTGGGGCCAAGCTAAATTTTTTAGTGACCTGGCGAGGAGCGGGCACGAGCTGGTGCCTTACACGGCGGAGGAGCTCGTCACCCTGCATGCCCATGATGCTGAACAGGGCAAGGGTTCTTGGACTCCACCTACTCCTTTGAGCCATAATTTCAGGAGTGTGGTGGATATCCTTCAGGCGAACCCCGCTGCCACATTTGATGGGGATGCTAGGCTGAAGGATTTTGAGGGCGAGAAGACAAGCCGGGATGCCAGTAGGGCTTTGTAGATAGTCTCCTCGCTATGTCGAGCTTTTGAACTCTTTTGTAAATGTTTAATGTAATTTGATACTGGCCTTTGTGCCGATGTAAACACTGGCCTGAGTGCCGATGTGTAATGTAAAGTATTTTGCTTTATTTTACTTGTTTTGATTTTATCCTTAAATGAATTGCCATAGTTATTTCAAACGTGGCGACTTGGTTTGAGTTTGTTTAAGTGTTCAGTTTTTGCGAGGTGAACTCCTCGTTTGAGTAAAGTTCCGCCTTTGTTTTTGGCGAGGAACTTTAGTTGAGCGTTGAGGTTCCGCCCTTTTGTTTGGCGAGGAACTTTAGCTCATAAATGAGTTTAGAGGTTCCACCATATTTAGGCGAGGAACTTAATCATATTAGCTCGTAAATGAGTTTAGAGGTTCCACCGTATTTAGGCGAGGAACTTATTCAATTGAGTTCTTTGGCGAAGAACAAGCCTTTGTGTTCATTTGAAGTGTCAGGGAATAAATGTAGATTAGGAATGTCAAACTCGTAATTTCATTGATAAAAACATGTTTACAATTTCACAATGATGTACAACATTTTCCCCATTCACTGATAGTATCTTCGAAGGTGGTCGGCGTGCCATGGATTTTTCAACTCTTTTCCGTCTTGGTCAGCCAACCTGTATGTGCCTTCTCTGATCATGCCCGTGATTCGATAGGGTCCTTCCCAGTTAGGTGAGAGCTTGTTCCTCGTCGCATTACGGCCAGTGACCTCAATCTTTCGAAGTACCCAATCCAATCCCCTACAGAGAATGATCTCGGCTTCACCCTTTTGTCATGATGGCTTTTTGCTAATTGCTTGTAATTGACCATCCTCATCCTCGCTCAAGTCTCTTTTCTTCGAGCTGGTCCAAGTCGAGTGTCCGAGCTTCTCTGTTAGTTGTCTCGTTGAAGTGAGTAACTCGGAGGGTTGGAAGGGCCATCTCGACGGGTGCCATGGCCTCAGAGCCGTAAGTCAAGGCGAAGGGGGTTTCTCCTGTTGGTCCTCGGACCGAGGTGCGAATGCTCCAAAGCACGGCGGGGAGCTCATCGTACCACCTGCCTTTCTTCTCGTCCAGGCTTCGTTTTAGAGCGTGGAGGATCTGCTTGTTCCCTGCTTCAGCCTGGCCGTTTCCCTGGGGATGGGCTACCGAGGACATCCAGTGCTTGACATTCATACGCTCGCAGCTCGCCGTGAATTTGGTTGAGAATTGAGTACCATGGTCCGAGACAATCACTCGTGGTAACCCAAATCGACACCAGATGTGGTCATGCACGAAACTGATGGCCATGTCCTCGGCGATCTTTGGCTAGCGGCAGCTTCTACCCATTTGGTAAAATAATCAAGCTGCGACGATCACGAACTCGCGGTTTCCTTAGCTTTAGGGAAAGGACCGATGAGGTCTATTCCCCACATGTCAAAGGGCCAAGCTGCGGCGGGGTTTGAGGGACTGCTGGAAGGCGAGGAATGTCGCAAATCTCGGCATTTGTCGCATTTTCTCTCACGTCTGCATCCTTTCTCAAGCTCGGCGGTAGTACCCATGGAAGATGATCCGGTCTGCAAGGGTCCTCGCTCCGGGGTGTCCCCCACATACTCCCTCGTGGACCTCAGCGAGGAGATCCTCTGTGATCTCTGGTCGCACGCATCGGAGTAGCGGCTTGGTGAAGGATTTCCTATAGAGGGAACCTCCAATCACAGTGTACCTTGCTGCTCGCTTCCTCAGGACTTGGGCCATGATTTTGTCGTCGGGCTGTGTTCCCAGCTCGATATACTCTTGGATCTCGTCAATCCAGCATCTTTGAGTGGGGATGATAGGCAGAACAGACTCTTTGTTGATGGAGGGCACCTCCAAAAATTCGATCATTATTCCTCCCGGAAGATCCTCGAGCTCGCCAGAAGCTATCTTTGACAAGTAATCTGCTCGTTGTTCTCTCCGGTCCACTTGTTGTAGCTCCCAATATCGATCCGGCCCGGTAGTTTCCTCGCTAGCTCGCAGTATTTCAACAAAGTTGGGTGAATGGCCCCATACTCCCCGGAAATTTGCCTTACAACGAGCTGTGAGTCACTGATTATGACGAGATTTTCCACCCCGATCTCTTTGGCCAGTTCAATTCCTGCGATCAGTGCTTCGTACTCGGATTGATTGTTCGACGCTGGGAACTTGAAGCGAATTGCTTTGCTGATCTCCTCTCCTTCTGGGGAGAGCAAGGATAGACCTGCACCACTGCCCTTCTTGCTGGCTGAGCCGTCGACGTAGACTGTCCAAAAGGTTGGCGGTTTAGACCCATTTGACCTCGTTTTTCCTATAGGCGAGCTGAGTGAACTGTCAGAAGGGCTTGCTTCCTCGCTTGCAACTGTGTCATCCTTCACGAACGATGTTTCAGCGATGAAGTCAGCCAGAAACTGGGCCTTGATCGCTTTTCGCCGCTCGTAAGTGATATCATACCCTGATAGTTCGACGGCCCATTTCATCATCCTTCCGGCGACGTCCGGCTTATGAAGGATTTGTCTGAGGGGCAGATTGGTGTAGACTATCATGGCATGAGTTTGGAAGTAGTGTCTCAACCTTCTGGCCGCTACGATCAAAGCTAAGACCACCTTTTCTACGTTTAAGTACCTCGTCTCGACATCAGACAATGCATGCGAGACGTAATAGATTGGTCTTTGGGTGGCCTTGTCATCTCGAAGTAGGACTGCTGCCACAGCGAAGTCAGTCGCGGCGAGGTAGATGGAAAGGACCTCGGGCGCGGCGGGCTAGAAAGGCGGTGCCGAGATACTCTTTTAGCTCGGCAAAGGCCTTATCGCACTCCTCGTTCCATGAAAAATTCTGTCTTCCTCGTAACACTTTCAGGAAGGGTAAGCTTCTGTCAGCTGCTCTTGCGATGAACCGACTTAGGGCAGTGATACGACCATTCAGCTGTTGGATTCCCCGTATTGAGGTCGGAGCTCGCATGTCCACTAAAGCTTTAATTTTCTCCGGGTTAGCTTCGATGCCTCTCTGATTCACCATATATCCGAGGAATTTCCCTGCCGTTACCCCAAAGGCGCACTTGGCAGGGTTCAGCTTCATTCCATTTTTTCTGAGGTTGGTGAATGTTTCATGCAGGTCGGCGATGTGGTTGGTGTCCTTGGTTTTGATGACCATGTCATCAATATATGCTTCTACATTGCGGCCAAGTTGTTCACCGAACACCTTGTTAACCATTCTCTGGTAGGTGGCTCCTGCATTCTTCAGCCCAAAGGGCATCATCTTGTAACAGTAAAGGGCACCCGCAGCTCGGAATGCAGTCAGCTTCTTGTCGGCTAACCACATTCTGATTTGATGGTACCCCGAGTAGGCATCTATGAAGCTTAGGATCCGGTGGCCTGCAATCGCGTCAACGAGCTGGTCTATTCGTGGCAGGGGATACCAGTCCTTAGGGCAAGCTTTGTTGAGATCGGTGAAGTCCACGCACATTCGCCACTTTCCGCTTGTCTTCTTCACCATCACAATATTGGCAATCCAGGTCGGGTAGAGGATCTCTTCGATGATATCAGCTCGCAGCAGCTTCTCAATCTCTTCCTTTATCGCAGCTTGCTTTTCTGGCGAAAAGACTCGAGGTCGCTGCTGAACAGGTGTGACGGTTTTGTCCATACTTAGTTTATGCACAGCAACCTCTTCGTCAATGCCCTGCATATCCTCGACCTTCCATGCGAATACGTCCTTGTTAGCTCGCAAGAACCTAATTATTTCTTCCCTCTCATCTTCAGGTATCTCCATTCCAACCTTGATCTTTTGCTCTGGATAGTCGAAGTTTATGACCACCTCGTCAATGTTCTCGTGAGGTAGTATGTCAGCTTCGTTCCGATTATCTAGACTTTCGACGACCACCACCTTGGGTCCTCGGGCGCCCGGTCCAAAATCGACATCGTCGGAAGTTTTGGGGTCCGTGCCATCTTTTCCTTGCGGGCTATTTTTCTTAGCCCGCTTTGATTGCTATGCCTCTGTCTGACTGAGCTCGGCCTCTCTGGCGAGCTTGCTGGTTTCACTGGTCTCTGCAGCCGTTGTCTCGGCTTCCTTTCTTTCCATGACTCTTCCTTTCTCTGGGATCATTTTTTCAGGGTGGCCTCCTGAGGTTGTTGTCATCACTTTCCTCTTCTCCTCGTTCTGTCTCACGAGCTTCAGATAGTTCAGGGTGCTCTTGGGGTCATTCTTCATCATTCCAATTCCCTGTTTTGTTGGGAATTTTATCCTTTGATGTGCGGGGGAGGAGACCATGTCGAACTTGATTTGGGCAGGAAGCCCGAGAATGGCATTGTATGGGGATGCCAGGTCGAGGACGAGGAAGGTGACATCTTCGGTCCTTGTCCTCTCCTGCTCGCCGAGGGTGACTTGGAGGGTGATCATTCCTTTGGCCCTGGCTTTGTGGCCTGTGAATCCTTCCAGTTGTACACCGCATGGAGTAAGATGAGCGTCCTGAAACCCTAACGCCCTGAAGCAGGAATCAAACATCACGTTTCTTCCTGCCCCAGTGTCAATCAGGACTCTCCTTACAAATCGACTTACAATCTGAACTCGGAGTGTTAGAGGTTGTTCCTTGGCAACGGGGTTGGTGGCGAGCTCGCTTGGGTAAAAAACTATACCCTCCTCGTCTCTCTGCGGAAGTGGGCTGAACGTCTTGTCCAAGTTGTGGATGGTATTCTTAAGTTGGGTGATACTCCTCGTATCCTCCAGTATTGTATATACCTCGGCATCCTCGGCTGCGGGGACGTCAACCCTTGGAGGGTCTCTTGGCCGAGGTGGTTGCTCGCCTTCCTTCCGTTCAAAGCTTCTGAGGGATCCCTGGTCTACCAGTTTTTGGATCGCTCTTTTCAACTCTCTACAGTCCTCGGTGTTATGTCCAATCTCGTTGTGGTAAGCGCAACGCTTATTCGGGTTCTGGGTCTTTGGTTCCTTCATTGGGAAGGGCCTCGGATTTTGTCTTCTCGACAAAGACGTTCATTATGTGCTCTCGGGGCATTGAGAGGGGTAAAGTGCTCGTCCTTCTTGTGGAACTTGCTACTTTTCCCTTGTATCCATTGCTCCTTCCTCGGCTCTTCTTGCCGACCTCCTTGGAGTGGCTTGCTTTCGGCCTTTTCCTTTGTTCTTTTCGACTCAATCTCGGTCTGTTTCCCGATCTTTTGTGCGGCGAGTACATGGCTGCACTAGTGGCAGTCGTGCGAGATTGAACTCGTGGGTCATCATTCCGGTGGATTCCACAAAGAGGATGATCATCGATCGGGGACATTCTGCAGCTCGGCTGCAACTTCCTTGAATCTTTTCAAATAATCCTGGAGAGTCTCGTCCTCGCCTTGTTTGCACTTGGCCAGGTCGGACTGGCTTTTGGGAAGGTCGCCAGCCGATGAGAATTTCTCCAAGAATTTGTTTTTAAAGTCATGCCAATCGGCGATCGACCCTTTTCCAACTCTTCGAACCACTTTAACACGGCTCCTTCAAATGTACTCAGGAACGCTTTGCACCATAGATCCAACTTGTTGGTGCAAATGCCCATTTTCGCCTCGAAGCTAGAGACATGCTCTCTAGCGTTTGTCTTACCTTCATACGACTTAAGGGCAGGGAGTTTCAGGCGAGAGTCTGGCGACGTATCTCTGATTCTTCTGCAAAATGGGGCGAACTGGTCTCGGGGTTTGATGGCGAGCTTGCCTGTTTCCAAGGCGTCTAACCTCTCGCGAAGTTGGTTGAGCACGGTACCAGCTGTGGTTTCTTTGTTTGTACGTTCAGGCGAGGAGGTGCCTTCTCCTCTTCGTCTTTTGAACGAGGAGGCGTTTGATCGAGTTTCACTTTTTTCGGGGGTGGGAGATCGCAGGCGATGTCCTGATCTGGCCCTGGTTTGCGATCTCCCTCTGGTGGGCTCCTACTCCCTATGCTACCTCGAAGAATACGAAATTCTTGAGTGCACGCTCCCCCTTTGTCGAGTCCGCTCATCAGGTCGGGCTATTCTATCATGAACACTAACTTTCTGTGCAGCAACTCTCTCATGAACGCTCCGTACAGTTGCACTGGAGCCAGAGGTTCGTGAGTGAGGTCGCCCTTGTGATCCTCCGGTGCCGCGCGGGGCTCTCCCTACGACCTTCGCGGCATCACGTTGAGGGGCGACCACGCGACGAGCCAGCTCGTGCTCGCGTCTTTCCAACTCCCTCTGTCTCTCGAGGTAAGCTTTCTCCCTGCGAATGTGCTCTAACTCGGCCAAGTCCCACTCTTTTTGAGTGAGGGGCCTTGGCTCTGCTCGAGCGGAGGGCGTTCCTTCTGTGCGGGGAGCAGTCCCCGTGTTGACATTGCTCGCGAGCAAGCTCTCCCTTCGCTGCCCGCTGTTAGTCCTTTTCTCTTTCCCAGTTGGCTGTTTCCTTTTGGTTATCGTCTGAACCGGTTTCAAGGTCCTTGCTACTTCCGCGACCTTGGCCGGTGTTTCGAGGACGGGATTAGGGGGTTGCTCGGTTGTCAGTTCAGTAGCTCGCAGGGGCTGTACCTCTGCTTGAGGAACTACTGGAGGAGTTGGAGGAGGTGGCTGTTTGATGGGAGTTTGTTTAGAGGTGGCCATTTACTCTTTTGTTTTTTGAAGATTTTTAAGAAGTCCCGGCAACGGAACCAAACTGATCACGCAGAAATGGTTTTGGTGACCACGTCAGCTCCATGTGTAGCAAGTTTCCTTGGTTAAGATGCCTCGGCTCTCTAAAGGCGTTCTTTATAAGGGGTTTGATGACGGGACCAAGCACTACCTGTCAAAACAAAGACCGTTAGGGGTGTCGGGGGTTTGACCCGACTATGACCCTCCGGCGTAGGAATCAGTATATGGAGTAATGAGGGGAGGTGAGAGGCTTAAATGAGGCTCTCGTGAGTAAATGCACAGGCAGTGTATAGAAGTGATATGGTAGTTGAGAGTAAATGAGCTATGAAGAGTTCTTGTCTTGTACAGAGTAAATGTTACCTTAGTCCTGAATGCATTCTGGTTCCTGGTATTTATAGCCAATGATGATCTTGTCTTTGGTGTTTGGTGTGTCACCCGTGAAAGAAGGAAGATGTCATTGAAGTATGGCCATCTTGGGCACGTTGTCGAGAGCGGTGAGCAGTAATATCTTCCTTGATTTGAGGGAATGGGAGGTTGATGATCATGGGCGCCGCCACACGCCAGAAGGGGTGCTGCCACTAATGAGAATGTATGGGCTCTGTTGGATTAGGTACTGACATACTGTGGGCATTTAATGCTGTGAGGTCGACCTGCTCCAAGGTCGCGCGGGGGTCCCCATATGTAGTCGTCCTCGGTGACGACGTGGGTCTCAAGTCGCGCCGAGGTCTGGTTTGCCCGACGACCTCGGCCTGGGATTCCGAGCTTCTTACTGTCGACGTGGCCCCCTGGGTCCACTTGGGGACTACGTGGAAGACACGTGTTGCATGTATTTGGGAGGATCCCATCAGAACTTAATGGCAGTAAAAATTAGGAAATCATTCAAAAAAATAAAACTTTTTGTTTTGCTTTACCAAAGAAAAGTGGTAGATTCCAGGGGAAGGCCCCAAAATAAAGGAAGACCCAAGTAGACAAAGGGGAGATTGCCTTCTGACCAGAATACGATGAATAGCCCCTTGAACTCTTCAGCAACTTCCTGTGCTCTAAAAGACGAGAACGACTTGCCTCATAAGAGAAATGACCCGCATGATGAGGGCCATTCGTTCTTCATCACTCCGACCCACTTGGACCCAATAGCATTTTTCACAAAAGTAGCCAGTCTCAAGCTCAAGCTCAAACTCAAACTTTCCGGATGAAGCTTTCCAGTCCGCCCCGGCGAGGGAAAAAGCTTTCCAGTAGCCAGTCTTTTCAATTTCTCTCTATACTCTTTTTCAATTTTGTGGAAAAATCTTTATTTTGAGGGAATGAATGAAGGTTTGGAGGGAATTGGGGCTAGACCCAGGTGAGAGTATTGGTTGAAATTCGATGGGTTTGATTCAATTGATGATTATTTGTTTGGTACAAGAAATCCATAAAGAATGAAAAGGGGGGGGGGGTGAATTAGGCTTAGAATTTAGTGTTTTAGGACATGGAAATTCGAGGTCAACTGGTGTGAATGGTGGTGGTTGATGAAGGGAATTGTGGTGGTTGATGGAAAAGCCCTGTTATGAGAAGAAAAAGAAAAAGAACTGTTAGAATTTGGGCTTCTTCCATAGTTTTCTTGTAGAAGATGACTTCATTTTCAAATTGGCAGATTAGCCCCTGTATTTTGGAGATTTTGAAAAGTCAACCCATAGTGAACACTTAGTAAGGCTACTTTGGAGATTTTGAAAAATGATGAACGAAGATTCTAACGATAACGGTGAGAAGGGTGAATCTAACCAAAAAAATAAAAGATGTAAGACCAAATGAATATGTTTTGAGGAGGTAGGATTAACAAAAAATTTGATCAAAGTTGAGCTACTAAAAAATATTTTAAATCTAATATATACACTAATATGAATATATGTTGACAATGATATAATTTTTATTTTATTTTATTCATAAAATTTTATTAGCGAAAATTTCGGATCAAATTAGATATTTTTTTGAATATATAAGCTAGTAACAAATTCAAATATAGATTTATGTACATAGGATCAGTATTATCAATCGGTTGGCAAAATAAGATTTTGGGTCGAATTCGGAAATGCCTACGTCTAATCCATTCATTGGCCTACTTTAAACTGACGGTTAGAACCTGCTTCTTCTGAGCCGTTATATACGGCGGGAATGAATTAACTAACAATCTGCTGCAATCGACCTACATACGTACTGCCCTAGGCCCTAACGCGGCGTACTCCTGTAGGTTTCTACGAGATAGTGTGTGGCATCCGTCCGCGTGTGATTACTCCGGTTTTTCCTGATTTGTTCCCACCCAATTTTCCGTTTAAATTCCTGTTTAATCGGTTTTTCTGTTTCTTCCGATTGGACTTCCAATGCCCTTTCTCTCTCTCTCTCTCTCTCTCTCTCTCTCTCTCTCTCTCTCTCTCTCTCTCTCTCTCTCTCCCTTGAATCCTCTGCAATTCCAACATCCATTGCAGTGGGCTTCAACAACTATATGGTTAGTTTTCAAGTTTGCCTTTTTCGGGTTTCTTTCTTCTTTAATATGCTTAACAGTTTCATGGCACATTGTTTTGTTGTGCAATTGTAGTTTCTTTCCCCAATTCTTTGTTTTTGTTTTTGGCTTTGTGATGTGTATAATAATGATGTTGATGTATATATTTGGATTTGGATTTTGATAGGTTTGTAGGGAGTTTAGAGAGAAGAAGAAATGGCATATAAGGTGGATCATGAGTATGATTACTTATTCAAGATCGTTTTGATCGGGGACTCGGGTGTTGGAAAATCTAACATTCTTTCTAGGTTTACCCGTAACGAGTTTTGTTTGGAGTCTAAATCCACCATTGGTGTTGAATTTGCCACCAGGACCCTTCAGGTTGGCTTCTTTTTTTCCTCTTATCTCACTTACTCCGCTTATTTCTATGTAAAACATTCTCCAAAAGTATATCTATTATGATATATAAGAATACTCCTAAATCTTGATGGTGTATTTCTCTTTTTCTCGATAGAGAAATGCATGACCTTTTTTACATTGATGTTTGTATGATATTGGATTGAAATGATTTGACTTCTAGACTATTTGTCCTAAATTCTGGTTTTATTTCACCTTAAGGGGTGGTATGGTTGTATTCAGAAAAGAGGAAAAAGATACGTGTGAAAAAATGAATGGTGAAAGGAACAGATTGGAAATTGGTGATGCCTGAAAGATGTGTGCATAAAATACCCAATGAGGGCTTAAGTGGAGAAGTTCGAGAATTCCTTTCAATGGTTAATGGAGATAGTGCTAACGCCAAAAGCAATTGGTCGCTCTGCTCCCACAATATTATGTGGAGCATCATACATTAGGCCATCACTGCTGTATGCTGCAATAGAAGCTTCCGATTATAGGACCCGTAATTTTAACTCTTGACTTTATGTTTGTAGGCCTAGTAGAAACTTTGATTTGGATTTGATCATGGTGCTTGCAAAAACTGTGTGTTTAAAGGATTGCACGAGGATTAAGATACTATGTGTAGATGTAAATTTTAAATCTCGACTTCATGGCTTCCTTTAGGAATGCAGTTTTATACTGTTTTTAGGATGACAGATCATTTTGCAGTTCTACGGTCCTCACTCATTAACCATTAATATCAGGAAAATATTCGAGCATTGTGCATAACTAATCTTCAGTTTCACCTTGGTGGTTTCTCAATTAGGATAAAAAGATGAGTGGGTTAGTGGGAGAGAGGATCCATGTGGTGGTTCTATCATTAGGGCCCTCACTACGACAGACCACATATTCAAGCTGCAATCTTTGGAGGGGCTGACTTTGGTTTTCCATTTTAACTTCTCTTGGCTAAAATTGTTTAGAGATTTAGTGGGAAGTCATGTTTTTTATCATCTTCAATCACATGGACGGCAGTTGACTTGCTCAAAACAGAAGTGGAGTTATGTATTTATGTGGATTTGGAGGAAATATTAATGGCACAACAGTGTTCCTCATTCATTTTGATTGTCCAAAAAAATTTGTCCACAGAAGGTTTACATCAACTAGGATTGACATCCAGTATGGAGAAAATGTGTGGTCTCATAGAGATCTGGGTAATTATTATGGTTATCCACGAAGCCAACTTGCTGATGATAATCGCCATTCAAACACGTTGATGATTAATAACTTCCCCTTGTTAAGTGGCCTAGAGCTTACAGCTTTCTAATCTAAGAAAAGAATGATTTTCAAGTTAGTTAGTGCGGTAGGTTTTTATCAGTGCAACTGTAAGGAGATATTTAAAATATTACGAAAACAATCATTTTTATATTAATGGTGAAGTGGTCATGGTTTGAAAAGAAGCTGGTTTTAATTCGAGTTACAATACTGATCATGTTATTATTAACTTGGTTAACCAACAAAGTATATACTGAGCTTGAATAATATGGTTCAGGTAGAGGGAAAGACAGTGAAGGCACAAATATGGGACACAGCTGGTCAAGAGAGGTACCGAGCCATCACGAGTGCTTATTATAGAGGAGCAGTGGGCGCACTCTTGGTCTATGACATAACAAAGAGACAAACGTTTGAAAACGTGCAGAGGTGGCTTCGTGAGCTGAGGGACCATGCCGACTCCAACATTGTCATCATGTTGGCTGGAAACAAGTCGGACCTGAACCATCTTAGAGCGGTCCAGGAACAAGATGCTCAATTCTTGGCTGAGAAAGAAGGGCTTTCATTCCTCGAGACCTCTGCACTAGAAGCACTTAATGTCGAGAAGGCATTCCAGACAATCTTGTTGGATATCTATCAGATAATAAGCAGGAAAGCTTTGGCAGCTCAAGAAGCAGCAGCCATTCCTGGTCAAGGCACGACCATTAAGGTCGGGGAGTATCAGAATAATTTCAACCGGAGAAATTGTTGCTCTAATTAACAAATTAATCTGCGCTGCAGGTGAAAGCAATATTCTTGTAAACATATATATATATATACTATACAAGCTACGTGCCTTTGTAGCACACACAAGGTTCCTGGCTGAGGGTACGGTTGAAGAAGACATTTAGTTCTAAGAAGGATTAATGTATGTCAACATTACGATTTTTTGTTCAGATAACTTGGAAAACTGGTGTTTGTCATCAGCAGAGAATAGATTGAAGGAGTTGTTATGAGTAGCTTTACGGAAACATCATTCTCATGGTGTCTCAATTTTTCAAATTTTTATGTGTTATATTCTTATTACGTACCTTGTAACATTTTTTTATTTCGCTTTGAGAGTAATTGTGCGTAATTGAGTTTGTGGTCCGACATCAATATTAATATTTTCAAGATCTTTATGCGAGGGTAATTTGATCATAATGTCTTTGTCATGTGGTCTCACCTTCACACTCAATCCGATATTGTAAAGGCCATCTCGTGAAGGAGAAAAAGTTCCTCGTATGAGTTCAAATATATATACCACGAATGTATGTTTGTACTTACCTCCGAAAGTACTTAATCATGAAAATCCTCTTCGATCTGCTTCCTCTTTTTCTCTTTTGACTTTCACTTCCAAAGGAGAAAGCAATTGAAAACTTTTTAATGTTATGTATAGAAGGAATGAAAGTAACTAGCTAGAGAGCAGGCTCCAGTAACACACGTTGTTTGTCGACCTTTGCCGACTGCTTAAAAAAGCCTTTAGTGTCCATATATATATATATATATATATATATATATATATATATATATATATATAAAGAAGAATAAGAGCACTCACTCCATGCATGCGCTAGTGATGTATTTTATCAGAAATGCTAGAAGTACTACGGGGCAAGTTCTCTACCGAAAGCTGTTTCCTTTATCAATTTGATTGGTCAAGTTAGTGACAAATCAAAATGAATGGAGGAAATTTCATCTAGAATAATTTTGAAATAGACCCCCCCCCCACCCCTGAAGCTCCCCCTTTTTGTCTCTCTAGCTACTTGAACCCATTTTTGCTTATTCATCATCGCTAGCTCTCCATCTCTATTTCAACCACCCGGGCACAAAACCCTCGATGTAAAAAAATCATTAACATAAAAAATAATACTAATAATTAAAACCTTATAATATTATGTTATCCTTAATTCCTTTTCACCTTCTTCAAAATCCCACTTTGAATATATGCCACAAAAAGGATGTTATAAAATGTTTACACTGTTCCGATCGATCGAGTCCTCTTGAATTCTGGACCATTCTTTCACACGGCCATTGATTCGTTAGATCAAGTTTAGATTTTTACTACACCATTAAGAAGCCTAGTCAAATTCTAGGTTGAATATTGTATATATGCTCATAAAATGAGCTAAGATTAACACTCATGTAATGGAGATGGCACTTTCGAATCAAAATGCCGAATATTATAGGCATGCAGTCATAGTTGCAGATTGCTTTAATTATATATAGATACAAATCACTTTTGAGATGATTTGTTTGAATTCTTTACCCTTACTCTTGACCTAATGCTATTAATAAACTGATCGATCTAGCCAGAATATTTGCTCTGAATCACTGATGTACTGAAACATAATTGGGGACGCGCATCAGAAAGGACTTATCAGTTTTATTCCTTTATCTTCGTTTAGAGCCAACCAACTATTGGTCATACCATAAAGAAGATTCTCAGCCTATATATATATATATATATATATATATATATATATATATAATGTAAAGAAGTTGATTTTAAAATGCCTGCTAAGTGCTACCTATTCTTATTCGCCTTTAGTAAGTGATAACTTCCGAAATTTGATTATAGATACTTACAAGTAAACTATTCGAGCATAATTCCGGGTATGGACCTACAATACTCTCATAAGTTCAAGAAGAATCCTCATACATATATATATATATATATATATATATATATATATATAGTAACATGGAAATAGCTTTTTAAAGTACTTTGTGATTCTTCCAAAGCATTTGTCATTTCTGAAAGCATATATATTCATCTGTAAACAAGCTGAGTCGGGCATCTCTTTCTTTCTTTTTTTTTTTTTTTCTCTTCTTAATTTTGTTTTGTTGCAACAATTTGTCTTTTAGATAAACAAAAAATTTGAATGAAATGAAAAATATCCAAGGGTACGTCGGCCCATGGGAGTAAACATGAGGCAGGAATACGAGCTCTATCGGACTGACGACGGGAGTACTACACAACTTCTAAGAACAGAAAAAGATGGGACAAAAGAAAAAGAGGGCCTATACTGGAGCAATATATCGAGTCTGTCTTCTACATAAATTAACCGGTGTTCATTTTCAATTCAATTTTCTATCACGTAATGTACTGTACTAGAGTAAGCATGAGTGACTTGGACCATTTATATATAGATTCCAGATCAAGGATACAGCCGGGTTATCAACTTATCTCACATGTCGTTGCTACAATCTTGGGCCATATGCTGACTATTTCTGACAATGATGGTGTCCGGTGTCCCATTTATGCCAAATTTACATCTAATCTCTATCTAGTACACACTATCCCTCTTTTCAATCAAAGCAAGAATTTTGACTATATAAAAGCACTAGCACACCACAACCCCTACTCACCCAAAGGAAACATTCTTTCAACAACTTTTCACTAGTAGTAAAGATGGAGAGAGAAATGATGGAAAGGAAGAGAGAAGATGACCAAGAGAAATGGGTGTTTGATTCATCTGTAGATCACCAAGGAAGAGTTCCTCTTCGAGCCTCAACCGGCGTTTGGAAGGCGGCCCTCTTCATTATCAGTAACGGCCAAACTCGAACTCGTATTACACCAAGTACTACACTTCACTGTATGCAAACTTCATGGTCGATTGTCATCAACTAACCTCTTTCACGTTTTTCTCTAATGTAGCGGTTGAATTTAGCGAGAGGCTGAGTTTTTTTGGACTATCAGCAAATCTCATCACATACCTCACGAAAGTACTTCAGCAGGACCTCAAAACAGCAGCTAAAAATGTAAACTACTGGTCAGGAGTTACAGCAATGATGCCCTTACTCGGAGGGTTTATAGCCGATGCCTACACTGGCCGATTTTACATGATTCTAATATCATCTGCCATCTACCTTCTGGTAATATATTTGCCCACATACTACCTTGTTCCAAAATTAGTGTCCCCTTTAATTCAAACCAAATAATAAAAACAAAGAATCACAAAATCCTAGGTTTCAGCAGAAATTAATGACGCTCATTTTGGGGATAAATATATATATATATATATATATATTTCTTAATCAAGATATTCATAAATATTTTATTATTTCTCAGGGTTTGGGGATCTTGACCATGTCTAGGTTCATTCCAAGCCTAAAACCTTGCCATACAGCAAAGTGCAGCCAACCGAGCAAAGTTCATGAAATTATCTTTTTCCTTGCAATGTACTTCATCTCTATAGCAACCGGAGGTTACAAGCCATCACTGGAAAGCTTTGGAGCTGATCAGTTCGACGAATATCACCCGGAAGAAAGGAAGAAAAAGATTTCTTATTTTAACTGGTGGAACTTTGCACTCTGTTGTGGACTAGTGATCAGTGTCACATTTGTAGTATACATGCAAGACTACATTAGCTGGGGTGTTACTGATCTTGTCCTCACAGTTATTTTAACTGTTAACACCATTATCTTCTATATTGGAAGGCCATTTTACAGATTTAGGGCTCCACAGGGTAGCCCCTTAGTACCAATGTTGCAGGTTATCGTTGCAGCCATTGCCAAGAGAAAACTACCGCACCCTCCCACCCCAGCTTCACTATATGAAATTCCCGCATCAAAGAAGTCGCAAGCAAGCCTCCTCGGCCACACTAACAAGCTCAGGTAAGAGAGAGAATCTCTTGTGAGTTGCAACTTGTGTTAATGGGATATGCTAATACTTAAAACTCTTGTGCATTTTTATCTCCGTGTAGATTTCTTGACAGAGCTGCAATAGTTGAAATCAACAAGAAGCCAAGTCCATGGAGACTAGCCACAGTGACACAAGTCGAGGAATTAAAGCTTATACTAAACATGGTTCCCATATGGTTAACTTCCTTGACGTTTGGAACATGTGTAGCACAAACTCCAACTTTCTTCATCAAACAAAGCAGCACTCTCAACCGAAAAATCAGTCACAATTTTGAGATCCCACCAGCCACCATTTACGCGCTCACAGCAGTCGGAATGATCATTGCTGTCACAGTATACGATAAACTCCTAGTCCCCATACTAAGAAGGATCACGGGCAATGAAAGGGGAATCAGTATCCTCCAAAGAATTGGCTTTGGAATGATATTCGCAGTTCTGGCAATGTCCGTTGCAGCTCTAGTGGAACGAAGAAGACTTGGAATCGTGCATAAACAGATGATTAATGTCCATGGAGGGAAACCCGAGAGTTTCCCAATGAGTGTGTTTTGGCTCACACCTCAGTTCATGATTCTTGGTGTGGGAGATGCGTTTACGCTGGTTGGTTTGCAAGAGTATTTCTATGACCAAGTCCCGGATTCAATGAGAAGCTTAGGAATAGCTTTCTACCTAAGTGTGTTAGG
Source organism: Platycodon grandiflorus (assembly GCA_016624345.1). Classification (NCBI taxonomy): domain Eukaryota; kingdom Viridiplantae; phylum Streptophyta; class Magnoliopsida; order Asterales; family Campanulaceae; genus Platycodon; species Platycodon grandiflorus. The sequence goes on from CM028361.1 coordinate 19,158,902, forward strand.
TGTTGGAAACTTTATCAGTAGTTTCTTGATAACTCTTGTGAATCATCTTGTTGAGAAGTTGGGTGGGTCGAGTTGGTTTGGAAAGGACTTGAACAGTAGCCGTATAGATAATTTCTACTGGCTATTGGCAATCATGAGTGGGCTGAATCTGTGTGTTTTTGTGTTTGTTGCGAGGAGGTATTCGTACAAGAAGGTGCAGACGGGTGATTCCAGTGTGGTTAACTGCGAAGAATCCTCCATGGCTTGATTTTCGAGGATAGTTCATCGTACGTAGTAGAGTAATTGGTATGTCCCAATTGCTGCAAACTTATTGGTTTTGATATAGGCCTAAGAATTTTTCTTCAGACATGTCGGAGGAAATTATTGCTCCAAGGATGTGCCGTACGTAAAGTAAAGAGTAGTTAATTAAAAAAAAAATTGTACTAGTTCACGAATTTTAAATTAAACCTCGTGTTTTTTTTATCGACTAATTAAACCTTTAATAAAGATTATTTTTGCAATTAAAACCTTCTGTCAATGGACTGTTAGATACACTAACGAAAGAGTGATTTGACGTCCAACGTGGCATTCACACGGTGCTGACGTGGCAAATGGCAGGAAACCTGCCCAATTCCCTCCAAAATAATTTCAAAATAAACATTGTCCTAGTTTCATATTGCAGAAAAAAATCTCTGTTGCAATACAGATTTGTGGTTATTTATACCTATTTCAGCCAAAATTAAATTCCTCTTCAAACACTTTTATTATCTGTTTTTTTCATTTAAAGCATTATGAATAGGAGAGGGCTATTAACACCCCCTCCCACTCCTCTAAATACATCCCCTAAAAATTAATTACAAAAATGTCATTGTTTAAAAAGACATTAATATCATTTTCCTTACTTAATACACCCACTATAATATTACATCTACTAAACTTCTAGATACAGCACCAAACAATTTTTCAATACACCCTCCTCCATAACAAGAACATATTTCATAAACTCAAACCATTCCAACTTATCCCAACTCATTCCAAACTCCCAGAATCAAACCATCAAGTTTTAGCATCTATATTGTAACAAAAATCAATCATGGAGCCTAAAGAAGTGAAGGAGACCTTGAATGTAAGTATCTCTACCTATCTCAAGCTTGAAATTCGATTTTTTCATGCATTTTCGTACATGCCTAGGTCGAAATTTGTTCAGTACTGGTCAATGGAACACCACAGTGTCAGCCAAACACCACAGATATGTTTGGTTGGTGGCAGCCGAACATACCTGTGGTGTTCAGCTGGTGGTGACCGAACACCACTGTGGTGTTCCATAAAGCCTGACCGAACACAACTGCCTTGTTCCATCATCACTGACCGAACACCACTATGGTGTTCCATCAAACATGGTCGATCGAACAGAACCTTTTCCATCTCTTTGTTGCATGTTAAAATTTTATTTATTTTTTTGTTAACAAGATTCAAACACGTTGTCTACGCAGGCTAGTGTTGCTGGTCCTAACAATAATCAGATTGATCCCATTCAAAACGAGATTGAACTCGTTCAAGATATTGTAATGGATTACATAAATATTTTCACGACGTATGAATTGTTTATATCTCGTGATACATTATTTAATTGGGTGCGTGCTATAGGAAAGGAGCATGGAATGGTGATAGTAATTAGTAAGTCAGATAGTGGTTCGTGTAAGAAAAGAGTTCAGTTACTTTTGGTATGTGAACATAGTGGGAAATACCGTGAATTCAAGAAGGTTAAAAAATTGTCCGGAGTAAATAACGAAGAGGCAAATGTTGAAAAGGACGTTGTGAGCAAATCAAAAAGGAAAAGAGAAACTGAAACGAAGAAGTGTGGTTGTCCATTTCGTTTGAGGGGAAGACAAGTATCAGTTGATGGACCTTAGGCATTGGATGTTCAATGTGGTGTCCACAATCATCCAACTGCAGAGTACTTGGAGGGCCATTCATATGTTGGTCGATTATCAACGAAGGAGGAGGAACATAATTTGTCACACACAAATACTAAACCCAAGGACATTTTGTTTGGTTTAAAACAAAAATTTATAGATAATAAGTCCACAATAAGGACTATCTACAATGCTCGTATAAAGAGTACAGTTGTTGAGCGTGAGGGTCGATCTCAAATGCAGCAGCTTATGTTTAAGTTGAAGAAGCATGGATATTTATATCATCACTATAACTGCGAGAAGACCGACATTGTCAAGGATCTTTTCTTCGCTCACCCAACGAACGTTGAGTTATTGAGATGTTTTCTGAACGTCTTCTTTATGGATTGTACGTATAAGACAAACAGGTATAAGTTACCTTTGTTGGAGATTGTTGGTGTGACGTCTACACAGATGAGCTTTCATCTAAGTTTAAACAAGTACCTAGCCAGAGAGGTTGTTAATTTTGAAAAGATTGAACGAAATTTTGCAACCACTAACAACATCACTTAATCATCCCGAACATCACAAAATTCTTACTCGTGGTCGTCCTAAGTTCATAAAGGCTAAACATGACAAATCAACCAAACGTGATCTGAGTAAGTTTGAGTATATGCAGTCCATTGAAGATAGCTGCTCGACATGTGAAGAGATTGCGTACGAGGTTGGTCCATCGATTAAACAACCTCTTACTCTCACTACGATAACTAGGTCAAAGAAGAAACATGTATTTTATCTTGTTTTTTAAGATAGATTGAACATTCATTTAACATAGTTTTGTTAACGAAACATTGTCGTTAAATGTGTCTTATTTCAATAGGTTGTCCGGTAAAAGACTCGACTTGCGACTACAAGTGATTTTATCCAACAACTACCATCCCACTTGCACAATTTCATTGAGTCGACAAAAAATGTTAAAAGTTATGGATATTGCGGTTTTCGTGTCGTAGCCAAAAAGCTTGGTCTCACCGAGGAATCGTGGGGTAGGATTCGAGGAGAACTTCATAACGAGTTGACAAATAACCAAGAATTATACAAAAAAGTTTTCATTAAACATGGTTGCGTTGAACAAGTGTTGGACATTCTAAATACTACAAGGTCCCTGCACCAAAGGAAAATTGGTTTTATTTGCCAGAAATGGGTATTTGCATCGGCTTTCAAAGTTGCACTTGTGTGTTTGGATTTAAAAATTTTGATGACATATTTACCCTTCAGAACCCAAATCCCAACTAATCCGAAGATGATATGTATTGGATTTGTGAACAATGATCATTATATATGTTCAAGTACACACCAACTCCATTTTATCTGTCGTTATTTATGTGTTATGTATCCATGATATTGATATGTAATGTATTTGTAGATGTTCTTGCGCGAGAGGAATCCATTACCACCCGTGGTAAACATGTGAAATACATATCGACTTGACTGTGCAGCAGGGTGGAAAAATTTGTATAGCGACCAGCTTAATTTGTATAGTGAAAGTGTAAGAAACAATCAACTTGGTCAAATCACTGAAACTATAGATTTAGAGTAAGAGAGTTGTAAATCAACATTTGTAATGCTTATTTTGTTAAAATTGTATGAAACAGATAGTCCCTTATCATCTGGTTACTAATCAACCTTTTGCTTATTTATAGTCATCGTATCGATATTGCACAACATATATATTCTCTTATTTTTTTAATTCGCCGAATGTATGAATGTATTGAACACCGTATCAACATTGAAAACAAAAATATGATGAAGGTTTGATCTTCTGTTCGGCAAGAGTTGATGGAACACCGTAACAGAGTTCAGTAAGGGCTGGTGGAACATCAGAGCACAGTTCAGTCAGTGCTGGTGGAACATCACAGCACTGTCAGCCAGCTCTGACCGAACAGTGCTGTGGTGTTCCACCAGGACTGACCGAACTGTGCTACTATGTTCCACATGTCTTGGCCGAACAAATCAATCCATATATATAAAGGTTTTCATTCAACCTAAGACTTTCGTATCAACCCAAACAATTCATACATTTAAAAAAAAAAAAAAAAAAAACTCAAAAATATATAACCATAACATTAATGTTACATCAATCCATATATAAACAAACCCAAAATCCATAACATCCAAAATGCATAACATCCAAAGTTAAATACATAATATCCAAAGTGAAATACATAATACATAATATCATTCATAAAATGAAATGCATAATATTGTTCGTCAACGTCCTCTCCTCCTAGGTACAACATGCGAAGGTCCTGCCTGATCTGGCACAGCATGCGATGGTCCCTCATCATCTAGACCTCCTAACGCATCATATGCTCGTAGGATCACTGACTCAAACTCTTCGACGGAGATAGATTGGTCTCCAAATCTCAATCGATGCACGATTGGTTCCATCAAACCCCGTGCAGACCTTACAATATCCCAAGCATCTTGCGGAGCAGTATCAGTTGCGTTGCTCACGTAGAAGGACTGACGATCGGGGTTTTCAACAATAGGATGTGGATGTGTGTAATACCATTCAAGATATGAATGGTCACACTGTCCTGGTGGTCGGGCAGGTCTACCAAGTCGATCGTCAAATAACAGGTGACTATCCCAATTTACAAAGTACAGTACAAACGCCCCCCATATCGGCGTAGTCTGCTAGGTTTCTTTCCTATGGAAACCGAGAGTAATAGGGACGTATGGAATTGTATGTACATATCCAAACTGTCGCAGGACTTGGTCAGGATGATATGGCTCAACCACATTGTTTGCTGAGATGCATCCGTGGTAAAATGAAATGATATGGAATGGAAAATGTTCTCTCACCCTTGACGTATAGAGCTTCCAAATAACCTATAACAATTTAAGAAACAAAAATTTTAAACATGTATATTGACTATTTATTTCAATGTATACAAATATATAAAAACACATAAATACTCACTTCACTAGGTTTAATGGAATCAAGAACCTCACCCACTGTCATTAATCTTTCCATAGTTGCTCTTTGAATGGCCTTTGGTAGCCACCTCGTTGTAGGGGGATTTAATTTCCTCATTGTAGTTAACGTCATGTGGAGGCCTAAACATTTAGAATCGTTCGTATATCCATGTCTACATGAAATGCAATAAAATACACAATAATATTTTCATAACTTAATAAATATTTATTTTAACAAAATAAAAATAAGTAAAAATATGAATTTATTACCTCCAATAACGTGGAATATCTAGTCATCTGCTTGACTGTGACTCTAGACGCTAGCCCTAGCTGTCTATATGGATAAGCTAGAATGGCAGCTCCCCATGCATACGTATAAATGTTGTTAAGATCAACCAGGAACTCCAAATACGATGTGTTGACCCAAGTGCCACTCTTATCAGCAAAGATAATACAACCTAAGATGTACAATAAATAAGCCCTAACTGAGAATGCACTTCGTTCCGGGTCATTGGACATAGCATCTTGACTAAACCTCTCCCTGAGCCACTCTAGCTTCACAGATGACTCCCTCGCACCTCGCATTTCTTCTATCACTTCAGCGTAAGAAACTCCCAACACATTTTTAACATCATAAGTGGAGGCTGGTGTAAAACTCCGTCTCAATAAAGCTGGAACCCCTGTGATCGGAAGACCTATAAGGCAAAAGACATCATCTAATGTGATTGTCATTTCGCCGAAAGGTAGGTGAAATCTATTGGTCTCAGTGTGCCACCGTTCCACAAATGCACTAACGAAGACTTTGTCAACTTCAAAGTACTATGTTCGTCTTAATCGATACAACTTGAAGGCTTTGATAAGATCCAACCATCTTTTATCACATATATTTCTACAACTCCACTGAACTAATTTCGATGCATGATTGTTACACTTGAGAACCCCTCTTTCTTCCCCATTTCATATCCCTCATGCTACGAGTGTCTCATAAGTAGTCAGTAGGGATGGATTAACAGGACCATCGGGAACTGGGGTATATGTCTCATCTTTTGTCTCCTCTCTAACAACTTCTTCTCCCTCATCTCCAACACCTTCCTCTCTTCGCAATTCTTCTATATCCTTTCCAAAACCAGCATCTCTTTCAAAATCATAATCATGCATCTGTATAGGAGGTAGTTCTTTTCCTGTGAGATGTGTGGAGGATCCTCAGAATGCTGTTGTTCACTCTGTCTTTCTCTTCTATTTGAAGCAGTGGGTCTTTTCCTTTCATATACATTTGTTATAAAACCTGGACATAAGAAATATTTTTAGTTAAATCGACGAAATAAGAAATGTAAATAATCACAATATATTGTTTAGCAGAGATTGAAGAAACACAACTACACTGGTCAGTCAGGGCTGGAGGAACACCATAGTAGTGTTCGGTCAGTGCTGGAGGAACACCACAGTGGTGTTCAGTTGGGGTTGGCCGAACTCCACAGTGATGTTCGGTTAGCCCTAGCTGAACACCACTATGGTGTTCCTCTAGCCCTAACCGAACACCACTAGGGTGTTCCTTCAACCGTGCCAAACCGAAATATTTAAACATATACAGTACAAATAAAATGATATTTAGCACAAAAATTGAAACAAAAATGCTATTTGAACTTTAAAATGGAAGAAATTTCATATCTAGCGCCTTATTCATTGTGAAATCAAAGTTCCTCTATTTCTTCTTCTTCCCTTTCTTCTTCCTTCTCCAAACTTGAAGTTGTCTGCTAGGTTGTTTCTTCTTCAAAAAAATTTATTTTTTTTCAGGGTAATGTGGGTATGGGTGGAGGGAAGCAGAATGTTGCGTTTAAAATAGGGGGAGGGAGTGTGGTTTTGTTGCTTTCTTATTTGTCGTGAAATGGTTTAGATTGATGTATTGAGAAATGGGGGTGAGTGTGTTAATATTGGGTGGGTGAATTGAGAAAGAAAGAGTGAATTAATTGAGAGGGGTAAAAAAAATGTAAGGGTGGTGTATTTAGTAATTAGGTTGATGTGAAATTAGTATAGGGGATGTATTGAGAGAATGGGTGTATTTAGAGGAAAATGGGGTGTTAATATCCACACCCTTATGAATAAAGCAGTATATTATGATTGTGGGAGAATGACTGTCATGCGGACATCATGGACTGATCAAAATCCAGGGAGAAAGTTCTTGGGTTGTGAAAGATTTGGGGTAAATTAATTTTTTAGGTATTTATACTTTCTTTTTTATTGTGTAAAATAAAATCAAAATTTACTTCTTTTTTTTTATTCTTACAAAACCAAAGGCATTTGTAAGAATATCAAGCAGAAGATCTCATTTCTATTTTTAGAAAGATTTTTTTAAGACATTGTCTATAATACCCTTAGTAAGTGTGAGATGAAAAAAGGAAGAATGTCCCATTGATTTGATACCAGTGAAAGAACTTTGAGGGTATTAAGGTACATGAAACCAATTATTTTTTTAATATCCATGTATAATCAATAGGGGAAACTTATTTTAGAACAGTGTAAACAATTATTTTAAAGAAAAATACTACATCCACAGATTTTATCAGCAGAATGCATTTACATCATCCTTTTAAATTGTGTTGTATATTGGTTGGAATGTATAACACTTAAAATATGCTATAAATAAAATTAGTTGATAAAATTTGTAGCCGACAAAGCTTCACTGCAGACTCGCCCTCCAGGCTCCAGTCATTAAAAATAAAAATGTTAAACAATTGAACATCAAATTTTAATTTCAATTTATATGAATAGAGTTGAAAATTTTGAAGACAAACTTAAATAAGGTTTCCGTGAAAAAATAATTCTAAAATGCAGCATAAAAGCTTATAAATTTATTGATTTCAATATTGCCAAAAAAAATGTGTAAAATTCAAAATTAAAAGAAGAGAGGCGCTAAACGCAGCCCCCTCCCCTCGGCGAAATTGCTAACTTGCTCTCGTCTGTTATAATGTATATTTTTGCAAAATGTACATTTTTGCCAAAAAAATAAAAAAAATTGGACATGCGCCTGGACCAAGTGCATGTCCAAAAGGACGTGCGTCTGGCCAGGCACATGTCCAAAAAAAAATTCAATTGTTGCACTTTTACACCTTAAATTTATAAAAATTACATTATACCCCCTTAAATTCGTTAATTTCGTTAAATTGTTAAACTTAATAGAAATTTGCACTATATCAAAATTAACAAATTCAGGGGGGTAAGGTGCAAATTTTTTTAAAAAATTTGTTGTCCAAGAGGACATGCGCCTGGCCAGGTGCATGTCCAATTTTTTTTTTTTTTTGTAAAAATGTACATTATAACACAATAATAATATAATATATATATATAACACAAAATATTTCAAAAACATACACATTAGAAGACGAGGGCAAGTTAGTAATTTTACAAGGAGGGTTGCGTTTAGCGTATAGGGAGGGCTGCGTTTAGCACCTATGTTTAAAGAATCCTCGTGGGTATAGACATAGTTAAGAAGAGGAAAAGTTATTCATACTTTTAATTCGAATTGTTCAACCAATGATGGCACGTGAGAAATTATAAAGTGAGAACGTTACGCCACGTCATCTTGTTAATGTGATGTAACATTTCACATATAATCAGACACATGTAAACGTCTTTCAATAAAATTAAATAATACATTAAACTTAGGACAGTTATGTAATATTTCATGACCACCAAGTAATTTATAAAAAAAAAATTAATGGTGTCTTACACTTATTAGTCATTTGTTTCTATTTATTTTTTTAATATAAATAAATGCAAGAGATCCAATGTTTTTATTTAATTTTTGGGTTAAATACATATTTCCCCGTCACCTTAAAAATTTTGAAAATAGGATTATAAATATTCACATGTTTGTTTAAAATAAGTACTAGTATATATATATATATATATATATATATATATATCTTTGTTTAAAATATTACACATACTTGTTTAAATATATATTTATTTGTAATTTTACGTGAACCTAAGCAAATGGTTGGGTGTTTAAGTTTCGGTATACATGCTTCAAGACATGTAATGCACATTTCAAACTTGTATTCGGAGAAAAAAATTTCCTTATTTTTATTGGGTTAGCGGTAAGGTAGTGGTTTGGGTAACTTATGTACACCTCGTCTAATTTATTTTTATGGGTCAATTAAAAGCAGTCCATCCACGCTGAGTCAAGGAAATTCGTTAGGTTTAAATTTCTTATCATTGACGCCTCGAGACTCAAACGAGAGACTTAAGATCTTTCTTAAAATCCTTGATCTAGTTGAGCTACTTTTTTAGGTTAAAATCCCTATCATTTTTCTTTGGAAGGAGTAGTTTCTTATTTATTTATTTTCCTTCAAATAAAAGCAATTCAAATTGGACTAAAGAAATTCATCACAAAAAACATGAGTAAAGAAAGAAAAGAGAAAAGAAAAGGTGATTAAAAAAACCAAAAGAAAAAACACCCAATTGAGGAATATTCCTAAGCCACATGCTAAGATATTCGGTGCTTGGTAAAGAAATTCAATTATTTGTGGCTTTTATGCTTCTCCTTTTTATGGAAACAAATTTCAGTATATCATTCACACTCGCAACACACTATTTTTAACCGACTGCGTAACAATCTGAAGTTCAATCGAACGGCTCAAACTAATCAGACACACTAGGAGCCGCTTGATTGTGTAGTCGGTATCTCAAGTTTGGTGAGGCCGCAAGCACGTGAAAAATCTCAGCAACTCCTTTAGTAGACTCGATGCAAACGCAATACAACAACTGGTTTTTGTCGAGTGGCGATTTTCCGACGTCGTTTTAGCGCCTTCGTTCAAAACACGCAAAGGACCCAAAACAAGGAACTGAAAAAACAACTGCGAAGGAGAGTTTTCAAAGCTCCTCTTGCTAGCTTCCCAACGGCCTCGGGACTTGTGAACATTTCTCATTCTCATCTTCTGGGGTTTCTAATTTCAGATTTTGCTTGTCAATACACCTTCGCATTGTTAGCATAGAGGATTGGTATTATGCAGACGGAAGCGAGAGTCGGCGTGGTGGTAGAAGGCGGTGGTGCGGCGACGCATAAGTTGGTGGCGCATCACCCGAGGCGGTCGTTTCAGCAATCACAGATCGGTACGATTTCTCAGTTATTAGCCGGTGGTGTTGCTGGCGCTGTTAGCAAGACCTGCACGGCTCCCCTTGCTCGTCTCACCATACTGTTCCAGGTTCGTCTTTCACGGTTTCCTTTCCTTCTTAATTCTATGCTTAAGTTTAGGGAAAATGATGAGATTGTACACGTGAAAGGATATGGAAATATATTGCGAAACTAAAGAAGTTGCAACTACATGATAGGAAAAATTGCTCTATTGGATATTCTTGTTCATGTGTATGCTATTTTAGTGAATTTGGGTTTGAAAGAGAAGTGTGTTGATTAGGTGAATTATCTTATGTGTAAAGAGCTTTGATCACAGGTTTAATAGAGACATTCGAATTTAGGAGAATAAGCTGCTCGAATTCAGAGCAGTGATTGTAGTCGGGGAGAATTGTTAAGTCTGAGCTGTTCATCAAAATGTTGACCAAGTTAATTCATGGTCAAAGTAGTAGCGTAATGTAGGTAGGCATTGAGTTCTATCTTCTGAACGATGCTGCTTTTGCATGCCTAGAGTCAGTACTGAATAAAGAACACACCGAGATAAATTTTGTTTTCAATTGTTTTATTACTCTTTTTGGTGTAAAACTCACCCTTGTGGAGGATTATGAAGAGACTGGAACAAACTGTCTCCTTGTGCGCCAGTGGTGGGATATGTAACTTCCTGCTAACACAAGTGCTCTTAAACTGATAGTTGATCTAATACAACTGCATAATTCAATGATATTGTATTGTTCTGGAACGTAGCTTGGGCTTTCGATAGTTGAATTACTAAAGATTAAAGATCTATGTTGACTTCTGGTACGCAAATGTCTCTTATGTTTAGAGGAGATCTTCATTTCAGATTCTCATTTGCAATCACTCCAAAAGCCTAGCCCGAGATGATAAAAAAAATATCTTAGAATAAATCAGAACCAGTTAGAAATGTTGTAACTTGCAGCTCAAAAGCTCATAAATAACAATGATGGACTGTAGTTCCACCTTCAGAAATGAAGGAAATTTGATCCGGGAGTTTAGCTTTTTGTTTTCTCGAATAATAGGTTTGAAATTTTTTTTTTTTTTTTTTTTTGAAAGGGAACTCATTTTTTAACTTCAATCCTTCTTCCTATCATTCCTTTTCTGAGAAGTAAGGCTAATACACGAGGCTCCCGCCACTGGTAGGTGCATTAAGGGTTTGATTACAGGGGCCTCTTGAGCAGGCAGATAGGCTGTTTTAACCGTTTGAATGTGTTCTCCATGTCAAGACGGAGCAACCTGGATCCAGCCAGTGAGACCCGCCCTTTATCTTTCCCTTCAGTAAGCTACTTTATTTTGAGGTGCCTTCTAGCCTACTACTCATTCTGGGTAGTCCTCACACACCAATTGATGAGAATGTGTTGACCTTTCTAATTTAGTGACACTGAGTTAGTTCTTTGATGCTGTTTGAAAATTAATTGGTCTGTTTGCATACGTCATTTTTCACTTTTGTTTGTCATTTTCCAATTGGATGTTAATTTTTTATGTAGAAAGAGAAATGGTGTTTGAGATATATCATTATTATAGTTGTTATTTGACCAATTACTTATGTAATTTGAATTTCTGGACCAATGATGTGACACGAAAATCAAATGGCCTACACACGCATGCACACAACTCTCTCTCTCTCTCTCTCTCTCTCTCTCTCTCTCTCTCTCTCTCTCTCTCTCTCTCTCTCTCTCTCTCTCTCTCTCTCTCTCTTCTGGGCCTTTTCTTATGGTTCAAAGAGGATGGCCCTCTTGACCCCTTTTACTTTTCATTTTGTGACTTTCAGTTGGGCCAAATGACATACTAAACAAACCTTGTATTTCCATTTAAGAAAAGTGGGTAAATGAAGCCTTAACTGGCATATTTAAACAGGCCCATTGTTTGTATTGATGCAATTACCTTCTACACATCTCATTTTTCTTACCCTTCCTTTGCTACCTATGTCATATATCATTTATGTCTGCAGGTGCAAGGTATGCACTCTGATGCTGCTACACTGAGAAAGGCATGCATATGGCGTGAGGCTTCTCGTGTTGTAAGAGAAGAAGGATTCAGGGCTTTCTGGAAGGGGAACTTGGTTACAATTACTCACCGACTTCCTTACTCCTCTATCAGCTTTTACGCTTTTGAACGCTACAAGAATGTTGGTACAAACGTTCTGTAAATGAACTCCTTTAGTTCTTCAGAAATTTTCACTGGTAGAGTACCCTTGTTACTAGAGAAGTGTTTAATTTATTTAATTTTCTTGTCACAGTTGCTACAGTTGACTTTGGGAGTGGAGAATCATGGAGCAAATATTAGTGCAGACCTTTTTGTACGACTTGTAGGTGGTGGGTTGGCTGGTATAACTGCCGCATCTGTTACGTATCCATTGGATCTCGTGAGAACACGCCTTTCAGCTCAGGTGAGAATCATATCATGCTGTTGCCATGTTATAACCTGTGTGCAAGTTCCTATTTCTTTCATCCTCCTTTCTCAAGTTTTCAAGAATGGTTTGTAGGTAGTGTAATCTTTATGGGGTGATGAAATAGGCGAATACTTACTACATATGAGTTGTAAATGTTTTGTATCTGTATAATATGGAGACGAGCAGATACTATTTTATAATTCCTGGAATAATGGAGAAACATGATTGATTTGGTTTGATGCTTCTTAGATTCTTGTGTTGCCCGTTTGTCACATAAGTCAATGATGTGTGAAAGAAGTTGTGCACGATAAAGTGCTATACCGTGTGAGGTATGTTGTGAGCCACCTATTGAATCCTACATCGCCCGGGGCTACGATCTTGGTGACTGTTTAACCTTGATATCTACGAGTCACCTCTTGAATCCCACATCGCACGTGGCTACAATCTTGGTGGTTGTTCAACCTTGACGAGGAGTTCAAGGATTTAAGTGGAGAGATTGTAACACCCCAATCCCACATCAGATACATGTGGGAAAGAATGTAAGCTTATAAGTGGCTAGCTAGCACAAATAATTATCTATGGACTTTTGGGTGGCCTATGGTGAGCCTAGTAAACCCAAGTGCTTTTTTGGGCCAGTCGGTGGGCATATGTCACGAGTCGCGAGAGAGAGAGAGAGAGATAAAGATCCCCGGATCTTCAATGGAATTAGTTGGGAGATACTATTTGACATTCAGTCTAACTTCTAGGTTATATTCCGTTTATTCCCTCTTTTCTTGGCTTTGTTTGTTAGAGAGAGAAGATGAAAGAAAGAGAGACAATGAGAATGAAAGAGAGAGAGGCATTAAGTGTTGGTGTACCAATTTGTACCGAAACTAAACCCCTATATCATACTCCCTCCGTCCCGGATAAATGTTCCTAGTGGATAAAACACACGAATTAAGAAATATAATTAATGATGTGTTATAAAATGTATTCTGACCATAATACCCATCAATATTAATTGAGTTCAACAATTTTCAATAATTGAGTTTGTTTGGGATGTGTTATATTAAATGAAGCTTTAAGGGTATATTAGGAAGAATGGTAGAGAATTGGTAGATCAAAAGTCTTTAGGAACATTAGTTGGGACATCCCAAAATAGAAAGTCGGAACATTTATCCGGGACGGAGGGAGTATTCAATATTTTATTTTCTTTTTAGATATTAGCAATAAAGTCTCCCCCCCCCCTTCCCCAAAATAATAATAATAATAAGAAAGTATGTAGTTTCAGACTTTTTTCAGCATTCACTTTTTTGGATTGGTTTCTGACAATACCCAACAAATTGCTATTTAGAGGGCAAAAAATGTTTAAAATTGTTAAACATTTATAAATAACATACTTTTTTTTTGATGAGTAAATATATATAAATAACATACTTATAAGATGATAGAAAAATTGGATATGCACAAAATGTGTTAAGGTGACAAAACAGGTGGCTTCAGATTTGAATTAAAAACAGACTTCATTATAGTTAATATAACTTTGCTATGTTTACCACTAATGTTACAACTATTGTTACAACTAAGCTTTAAAGAAGGGCAAAGTTGTCTTTCTCCAAAATACATTTGCCTTTCATCAAGGCTTAGTTGTTACAATAGTTGTAACATTAGTGGTAAACATAGCATTTCTCTAGTTAATATCTTCTTTTTTGGGTAAAGGCTTCATTATTAATATGTATCTTTATAGGGTTTATTGGTATTTAGTCACTTTGAAATAAGATAATTAGAAATTAGTAAACCAGAAAATTCTAATTGGAATTCGAACCCTCAATATTTGGCTTATGGTGAAAAAAAAATTAATATGTCCATATTACCCTTTTTTGTATTTTGTTAATCTTCAACCTCTCTTCTATATCTACCTATATGGGCCACTGCAAGGGCCGTTCTCATATATTATCTGTTAGACCTACACCAAAACTACCATCAACTTTTTCTCCTCGGACCTCAGATACAAGTTTTGATAAATTTTACTACATAGAGTAACAAGTATTGTTGATTTTTATTATTTATGGAAAAATGCTATTGAATCTGAAGCTATTGATTGTGCTAAGTAGGGATGTGATCAAGGCCTAAGATGAAGAATTTAAGCTCCAATACTCCAATAGAGAGATGCCATTCTTTTTTATGCTCCAGCTATTCTATCATGTTTCAGAGAGAAAAAAATCCAAGAGAGAGATCATTGGCATACAAGTCAATTAAACCTTGAAACATATACGGAAGGAGCTCGTTTTAGTAAAGTCAAGCTTTGGAAAGACAGATTAATCTGCGGTTCGGATCTAAATTGACTAAGAAAAAATTTACTAGGAATAATTAGACGAAGAAGAATGTTTGATATATATATATATATAACTTGCTTACCCTGCCCTGAATTTGGCAAACCCATATAAAGAAATGTCAAATTTCTGCAACTTTGGATACTTCGCTGAAGGATAAAATAGGATTATTAAAACTTTTAATTTAATTTACTTATGTATAGGTGAGATTTTGACAGGATTTCTTGCACTCTTGTGAAGAGAGATTTATCTTAGGGCAGGGTTAGGATGCTGGGGGTAGGAGGGGGAAGACGGTCAGGGAGTAGAGGTTGGAATCAAAAGGTATTTGAGTAAGATATCAAAAGGGTAATATGGGCATGTGAAGAATTTTTTTACCATATGCCAATTAAAATTTTCAGGTTGATTCATCTCTAATTAATTTAATTTAAACTGGCCAAAAAGCAATAATCCCATCTTTAATACTCCCTCCGTTCCGGGCAAAGAGTCTACTTTTGACTTTTTTGGGTCAATTTAGTTAAAGTTTGACCAATAATTTACATAAATTTAGTTGTTTTTACAATGTTATGAAAGTTGTAATCCATAGTATTTTTAAGGTAGTTTTTAATTAATGCAATTTTATATACTAAAACATAAGTAAAGTATGTAGACTTTTGATTTGATTTAGTCACATGTTGACTTTTAAAAAAGGAATGTGGACTCATTCCCTTGAACGGAGGGAGTAGTAAAAAAGGAAAGAAAAAAATGAAAAAAGATACTTGAATATGATATAGGGGTTTAGTTCAGTTCAGCATGTTTAAGATAGGGGGGAGAGAGAGAGGGAGACTTGCATAGATGTCAACCCACGTTCCCTTAGTTCCGGAGAAAGGAGCCTTTTTTGGATCTAAGAGATGCAAGAGGGAAGTAGAATCGTTGCATGGATGATTGAGGAGGGGGCAGAATCAGTGGAGGCTTATGGTTGATTTTGTCTTTGGAGATTATCAACCAAATTTTGGATTGGTTCAAACTTTGAACTATTGATCCACAATTTGTCTTGGGAAGCTTTCGCAGGTGACAGCCAATAATCAGGTAATTTTATTTGGGTTCGTCTACTTCATTTTGCTTTTATCGAGTCAACTCGGCCAAGTTGCAGAAAACTCGTTGAGTCAGGAGTTCATATGCAATTCTATTGACTCACCCTGATATTTTGGATCGGGAACCCCAAAATCACTTGGTCCCCAAAATTTTAGGGATTCGGCCAAACTTTGAAGGCTGGCTGAGAGCGTCAATAAAGCTGCTAGGATAACACCCTTGTTCATCACCTTTGTACTCTCACGAGCTGGCTTCTTTACCGTTGACAACAGGCTTAGGTCCTATGATATTATCTTCCTATATTTCTAGTTTAAGGAAAGATTGATCTGACTGTTGCCTTTCCTTTTCTAGTATGCAGTGTTCCTACATTCATATGCTTAAAGCCAATTCCTTCTAAATTTTGCAGACAAATGTAATGTATTATAGAGGTATCTCGCACGCTTTACGGACCATCAGCAAAGAAGAGGGCTTCTTTGGCCTCTACAAAGGACTTGGGGCAACTCTATTGGTATTGTTTCATTGGCATTCAATTTCCTTTGTGCTTCAATATCCATTTTCTATTTTGGGGCCTGCAGGAGAGGCCAAAAAGGATTCATGTAGCTGACGTCCAAGTAATTTGGACAAAGGCAAAACTAACTGAGTTGATTATATATCTTCCTCCATAGCTCATAATTGATCATTGCTCTTATGCTAATACAGGGTGTTGGTCCAAACCTAGCAATCAGCTTTTCAGTTTATGACACCGTGAGATCTTACTGGCAATTACAGAGGTAATTCTCCAGAAATTGATGTGTATTCGGGCATAATCACAATTCTGTGTTTGCGTATCATGCTGATTGACCTTTCTGCCCCTGTTTCCTTTTAAGTTCTCCTCCATGCTTCTATTTTGGGGGAGAGGTTTAGAAGTAGGCATTCATCTATTCTAACATCAGATTACTTAAGTACTCTTTGTTGGCAACAGACCAGAAGACTCCACTGTACTGGTTGCCCTTGCTTGTGGTAGTCTTTCAGGCATTGCATCATCAACAGGTTAGTGATCTGAAGCCGTTTAATACAAAAAGGACTAACAGAATTGGAAGGTAGGTTTTAGTTTTAATTATAGAAGTTCCATAGTTTTGAATCGAAAGGCGCACAAAGCTAAATATTTCTGCATGCTCCTTCTAAACGCTATATGGAAGATTTTTACTGAAGTTACTACTGGTTCATTTAGTTAGGCTTTTATGACTGCATTTTCACATTCAAGAAATACCATCTTGTCAGGTGGACACATTCCTTGGAATGAATTTTGAAAGTAGAACTGAATATGCTGAACTCTTATGTCTTTCTGCTTATCCTTATAATTTGACATTCAGTATCCATGTGCAAATCAACCTCAGTTTCATTGTCGCATTTCATGCTATGTATGTGGTTATGCTTTTTCGTTGGTGCTGATATTTGTGCAATTTGTGTGGTAAGTTGCCAGCTTGGGACACATGACACTATAAACTACAGACAAAAACAAAATATTGATGGGGGTCGAGGGCAATTTCTGTGTCTCATTTACTGCATGTGACATTGATTTGATTCTTCTTGGTTAACCATTTTTCTCTTAAATGGGCCGGACTAACTAATTATTTGCTAAAGATAGAAAATGTTAGAAAATGTCACTGGTGTATACGGAAGAAGTTAATGCCTGTAGCTGTCTCAATGCTTTTGATGCAGAGAAGCAGGTTGAGATGCAGGCTTTCCTCTAAACATCTAACCAGATTGACCCCTAGAGTCAGAGCGCCAGATAAGTTGTTCTGGCACATGAGGATGTTAGGAAGGAAGTCAACAGAATACATGTTTGCTTTTTGTCAGTGGTAAACTAACTTCGTTCTTTTCAGTTTAAAATCTTTCTTCAATGACTATTCGTAATTTTCTGGATTAACTTGGCTCTCCAGACTGCAGTTGGTTCTGTTGTAGGGGTCTCTAGTGGTGAGCCAACTTTGTTTTGGAGTCGAACAAAATGTGGGGCTTTCTCTTTGATTGAGGTATTCTTCTCAGTTGGATTACCCATGCCAATTTCTGACGGCCCCCTTAAACTTTGATGGGTGCGCTTGTGACTGATAAAGAACGAAAAAGCAAACATGGGGAGAAAAGAGATCTACTTTCTTCAGTCACTTTCGACCGAAGATGAGCAATCCACTGTTATTCTATTTATATAACACTTCGTTCCAATGCTAGTTGGGGATGAGACTTGTTAGGAATGAAAAACACCAAAGATTACTTAATGAAGGACGCTATATTTTATTGAAAGTTCTATAGCAGTTGCTGTTATTCTTAAACTTATGCTTTTAAAGCTCATTAACGTTGTCAAGGGAAGCCTTTGCTGGAACTACATTTCTTGGATATAAACCAAGATTTATGACAGTTACACATTTACACTGCATCAAAGTTTAATATAAATTTTGTCCCAAATGGAGTGTCCCTTTTTCTATGAAGTTACTAAAGTCACCTTTGCCATCTATCATGTTTGAGTGTGCACTTGCAATACTATAGTGCAGACACTAAGGGCATTCATGTATATGTACTACTGAAATGGCCTAAAAGTGAACTTCCTCAATCTTTGCAAAAATCTGGAAAAGGAGATTGATTATGGGACGGAGAGAACTAAAATTATTGCTCCTCTCGATAGCTTTTCTCTGACTTTCTTTTGGAATCTATGTGTGATAGATTTTTCCCTAGTATGTTTGTCTGGATAATCAGAGGTTTGGGAATAGAAATTGTGCATACATCACAATGCAGTTACTAACTACTAAGTACCATTGTCTTGTTATAGATCCGTCATAGTTTCTTGGCCAACTCTGTCTGATAGCCCAGTTATCAACAAGATGCTTTTATGATGTTCTCCAAGTACTGCAATCGCAACTTGCTCTTTTTATTCTTTTACTATGGTTCCTGAAAATTTTATTAGCTGGTGATTTACAGATTATTTTTTCGGCAGAGCTTTTGGGCCGTCGGGACAATTTAACACGATTACTTTCACTGCTATTTGAATCAATTAGTTACCTGGTATGGAGCATGCATCTAACTAACTGGGAGCTAATAGTGATATCTAAGTTCTACTCTGGTGGAATCAATCTAGTTGCTGATCCTTGTTAATTCAGTCAATTGTGATTGTTGATAGCCAAGTATAATCTCTTATTTACTTCAAACTTTGAGCATCTTTCTGCGCTTGTCTATACAAAAAGCGAGAAGCCTGCGCCTTTTGAATGCAGTATTCAAACGGATGTGACTTGTATCTAAAACATGCGTTAAGACAAGAGGTGCATTCTAATACGCTTGTATTGACTACTGATTGCAAGATTCTTAATCTGCTGAGTTTACTAATGCTTTTAGGGTCTAACTGATTGAGCAACGTATAACAAAATAGTACCTGATACTTTTCCCTGTATACTTTTTCAGTTACATTCCCACTGGATCTTGTGAGACGACGGATGCAGTTGGAAGGAGCAGGTGGCCGAGCCCGTGTTTATAACACGGGTATATTTGGTACATTTGGTCAAATAGTTCGAGTTGAAGGCCTGCGCGGTTTGTACAGAGGGATTTTGCCTGAATACTACAAGGTGGTACCAAGTGTGGGTATCGTCTTCATGACCTATGAGAAACTAAAGCAAGTTTTATCAGATATGCCTGCCTGCTGACAAGTCGAACACTGTTTCACTGAGGACCAAGCTGGTGTTGAATGGATAGGAGATAGACCTTAGTTAAAAAAAGGATTTCTCTCTGATGTTTTAACAATTCGTGTCACAGTGGTAAAATTTTGATATCTGTTGTAAAAACATTAGTTTCGTTGTATAGATAACAAGGGAAACACCCTGTTGACAACATATCAAATGTACTTCTAAACTAGTTATGCTTTATTGATTATAGAATACAATTGTTTTCATTTAGGAAGGTTTTCTGTTTTGCTTCTCCTGGCATAGTTTCAATTGACTTTTGAGTAAAATAAATAATGTGTTCAAATTGTTCAGTCGAGGAAGTGAACACAAGTTTATCTGCTTCAAAAACCAAGGCAAATGACCAATTTTAAATCAAAAATGGTATTCTCTAATGTGGATTTTGCTTTCCTGAGTACGGCTTGAACTTGCACAACTATTGGATTTGAAGTTTGCTTCCAAAAAGTTATTGACCGCTGCTGAAATTGGAATGGCAAAATGTATAACCACAGCAGATGAGAAATGTAATCTTTTGCATAGGCTTTGGAATTCAGAGCACTTGTTGTCCTCCGTTAGAACTCGCTAGATAAATAGGTTTGTTTTCCAGATAGGTGAAGTCGGTCGTTGTCTCATCACCTTACTATGAACTTTCCTACATTTCTATTTGGCATATAGCGCACGACTTAAAAGAGTCTTAATATCCCAAAAGCTATAGTAATGAGTTATAAGCTGCAACCCTTTACAAGCGCAATGGAGCAAGGGTTTCAGACTTGGCAATGAAGATGGACACTTTTCAGAGTCAAATGCCATGGAGAAATACCACCAGTAGTCTTATGGACAAAGTACATATCAACTCCAATTACAAAATCATTAAGAGCATCAGAAAGGAAGCTATTATATTCTCAAATACTTATCCATAAATAAATTTAAAGCGAAATCCTAACCCTCAATTTTAGATGGAGGTGTCTTATCAAGTGTCGATACAGCAACTCACAACTGGGATGAGGGTACTCGTAGACAGAGTGTTGATGACCCCAACTCATAGAGACCTCCTCGTCAGGGTGCAAATGAAATCCAAAACCTGATCCCTTGGTTTTTGCGGAGACAAGAGTAGAATTTGCTTAAGTGATGGATCTTGGATGGGCAGGAGCATCTTCGATGATGGCAGATTTTGTTTGTTACTGATACAGAGGTGCTTGCAGATTATAAGTTTAGTTTGCAACAAGGGCGCACGACATAATGATAGTGGATATTATTATGGAATTTACAACTTTAAGCTTATTAGGTTGGGTCAAGTTGTATTTTCTTTTCTATTTCTAAAGGTAGTAGACACATTTTTAAACATGCTCTTCAGAGGCATATCATAGATGTTTAGACGTAATAACTTGGTTTAGCTATGAATATTATGCATCATTTCCTGTTTGTCAAAAAAAAAAAAAAAAGTTCAATGTTTATTGCGCTAGCACTTTTTTATTACTAATAAACTGCCATCAAGCCAAGTACAGAAAGAATTTCTTCAAGTCGAAGGGACATATTTTATAAAGGTATGCTTATTGTAAGTAATGATAATGCTTTCACTTCTGCATATGTATCCTCAAATGGACCCCATAAAAACTAGGGGGAGCTAATCGAGCTTCTATGATCAACTCAATCCTCAGGAGCTATTCATCGATCTCCATTAAGCACAAGGCAGAGGAAACCCCAAAGAAGAAGATGCCGTACAGATCATAAGAAAATCACAAGGGGAAGTTTCCAGTCAGGCGAATGTGATCTAGCGTGCGGCGTAAACCATATTTATTGACGGCTGCATTAGCAGATCTAAATCCCCCTCCATAGGCTGGAGAAGCATCATGGGTTATCTGATGCATGAAAAAATCGCCCAGTTTATTCTCAACTCCAGACTTTCCACCTTTCTTTGATACTGAATTGGATGATGATGCCGACGATGATGCTGCCGAGGTTGAAGCCATATTTCTAAATCCAGGCATGACCTCTGACTCAAGCCACATATACGAAAGTACTTGACAGATGCCTTCCTCTACCTCAGGATTGAGGTTACGATAACCTGCCAAAATTCATGAACATTAGGTACGCAAAGAACAATATTCCTAATCCTGCTTTGTTGGTTTCTTTGGAAGTCTGCATATTAGTTGTCTTATATAACAAACTGTTATCCTTAATCTCCTCGTTCTAAAATATAAAGTTAATGTAGATACCTTTAAGACGTAACCAGCCGTGCATTAACTCGTGAGCAAGAATGGCACCAGTTAGTAATCTGCATTAAAGACAAGAGCAATGAATTTGTCATTTTCAGAATTTTTCGCAAGGTTCACGTGACATTTTCTCTTATAGAAATATATACATTAACGATAAGCAGAACATATAAACAAGTGTAAGAGACAAAAAAAATTTGTGGAGCCCCTTATAATTGAGTTTCAGAAAGGTAATGGCTACCAAGATAACGAGATCTTTCACAAGAAATTCTTTTCTTGTCTTTTTGGGAAAAAAAAGTACTCCCTCGATCCCTAAATTATTTCCTTGCTTTCTTTTTTTATCCGTCCCTAAATTATTGTCTTGTTTGAAACTTTCCTTTTTAAGAAATCACTTTTATCATTTTACCCTTACTTTTTCTCCCTACTTTAATTATGGGCCACATACACATGGAAAACTACACACTAATATCAATATTAATAATCAAGTCAATTGTTTTTTCTTAGGTCAAACAAGAAAATAATTTAGCGACGGAGGAGTATTTAAAATGGTTTAACCACTGCCAATAAAAAAATATAATCCTAACAGAGAAACAGAGAAGCACTTTGACCACCCATCATTCCATGCCCAATCATCCAGCTTGTGTGACTCCTACATTTCAACTTCCAGAATCACTAAATAATTGCTAGCACCTGTCTTAAAGCTTTTATAATGTTTATTATGAACTGATAATAGCCATTGAGGGGGCCTTTCAGAAAAGAAAAACCCAGTGCCCAATGCTTGGGAAAGGTTCTAATTTTGCATCCTCTGTTACAAGCAGGGAGAGACTATTCCATAGTTCAAACAATTGACCTCTAGGTCTTGCTAATAAATAATTTCTTACTGCAAAATTCAAATGCGTTTATGCCCTTGGAGGTCAACTATGAAAACCATCATCTTATTGAGCAGACTAATGGAGATATAGGGAGAACGAAAGAAGGTTCTGCATGTGGTTTTGATAGACTTTCAGAGATAGCTTGTGGTAGAGTGCCTAGAGAAATAGTTTAGTGGATATTAGAGAAGGAAGGAGTTATTGTAAGAACATGTATGGTGGAGCTATAACTATAGTTAGGGACCTAGAAACTTGTGGGTTCCTGACTACTATAAGAAAGCATTAAGAATCTACTTTAAGCCTTTAATTTTTGGTAAATATAACACCAAACCTTACCTTGGGAGGCCATAGAGAACAAGAATGGCTGTAACTTCGCATCTTCGAGTCAGCTTCTGGGGTTGGGTTCTCATTCCCACTAAACGGTGGCCCCCAATTTTTGGCCTCTTTAGTATCTGAAAATTCAAGTGGAGAAAACAGAGAAAAATATCCCAATAAAACATATGAAACGTTGTGGGGTGAGGAGATACTTATCAGTTTAGCAAATATCATAACACAAGATGGTATCCAATATCATACACTTGTGACAGTCTGTTCTTCTGACAGGCATAAACCCCTTGTCTCAGGCATGTGATGGAAGCCCTGGCGAGAGCCAAATTTTAAATCAGAAGAGTATCACTAGTAAAAGCAAATGGACAGAAGAAGAGACTGTTTCAATTACGTGTTTCTCTCCTACAATAGCTTCATTGAGGGCTTGTCTTTCAACAAGAAGCATGGGAATCTGCTGATCGAGTTTCATGTTCATCCCTTCATAATAATCTCTAATAGCATGGTAAAGCGGTTGGCAGTCACCGGTATCCATAATAGCAGATTCCATGCACTCCAAGCATAAACTCCGTCCATCTCCCAAAGATATGTATCTTGCATTCCAAGACTTCAGGAAGGAGGAAGGATTGAACAAACAGCATAAGCAACAAACAGTATAAACAATGATCTGATATGTATTGAGAGTTATTCAAACATGTTTGATGACAATGCTGGCCAAAAAGAAAGAAATGAAGCATTGCAGTAGAATCCAAACCTCCAATCTTTCGCAACTACAGCATCGGGCTGTGTTATCATGCTCGTGTGAAGGACAATATTTCTGGGACCAAAATGGATGGCATCTATACTCAATCAACCCAGCTCCATTTGTTGGAATCTGAAAGACATAATCAAATTCAAATGCAACTCACAATTCACTTAACAGCAACACAAGCAATACTTCTTATTTAAATGTCATTAGCATATTTGATATCGATCTTCATATGGTGAGATCTTTTTGATGTCTAGTGTTCAAAATTTTGTTTGTGAGACAAAAGGATTAATGCATCAAGGCATGGTTTCCTTACAAATTGGTGGCAAACTTCACATTTGGGATGGGTCAACTCTTTGAAGCAGGACTTATGGTATGCATCCCTCCCTGATAAAGAGAACTTGAATCAACAGAGAAAAAACTAATAAGAGCTAGAGATATGAAGTATTCAACATTATCATTAGACCTAGCATAATTCAAGGGAGAAACAGAAAGAAGAAAACATGCAGCAACTAGCAAACTCTCCATTTACCTTTCAGGTGAATGATTGGGAGTGCTAGTTGGAACTGAACAAGTGGGAGCAAAAAGTGTGCATATTACTCAAAAAAGAACAACCTACCTCGTGTTCAGTGATTGGAAAACCACAAGCACGACAACAAAAGCATTGCGGATGAAAAAAGGTACCCATGCATCCCAAGTAATTGCCATAGCCAATGTCTCGGTTGCAGCCACCACATACTCTGCAAATCATAGGAATATGATAGGAGACAAATCAGATCCAAATGCTAGAATCTCATAACTATTAGGCCAGCAACATGACGAGATTCTTTTGGGGTTACTGTGAAATAATGGTTAGAGAACTGAATCTGACTTATTGATAAGAAGCTTTACCCTTGCATCTTGAGAGGTTGTTTGCTACTTTGGAAACATGTGCCAAGAATGACCCTAACTCTTTTACACACATGACTTAGGAAAGAAGAGGAAAGAAAATCAATTACCTATATCCTATGGGCTGATATCCTCTTGGTGCATAGGGAGGGTATGCCGGCAAAATGTCATCTTGGAGCGACCTAGCAAGATCCTCACCATTGCCTGATCGCCATCCATATCCTAAACAAAACATATGCAATCGGGGGGGGGGGGGGAATTAGAATCCTTCTAGGTCCTAAATGCAAGAGAGACGAAACAGGAAATAGAGACCAAAATTAAGTTGGACAAATGTCACTGAAGAGTAAATTTACTTTTCAAATAACTATTAACCTACCATTTGGTCTCTTCAAACCTTCAGCCAAAGAAAGTGCGATTGCGCGATCTAATTCTTCTTTCTCTTTTTCAGTCCGAGACCGATTGTCCTGATGAAACGTGGAAACTGTTTAAGAACTTATTCTTTTACTCATTAAGAAATACAGTCACCCAAAAAAAATATTTTAAATGGACGGAAGATGGAAACTAAAAATTACACAATAACATCAATGTGATGATAATACAAGGGCATGTGGGGAAAGAATAAACTGCACAGACATGTCTTCGAACAAAGAAGAGGAACTTGAAAAGTAAAGTAGTTTGCAGCCACACACCTTGTCATAGAAAATGTAAAATATTCCAAAAACAAAAAACAAATTGTATGCTTTTTAACGCTAATAATACAAACTAAAGCTTTTTCCTTTTTCCTTCTATATCATAGTTACCATTTCGTAACAACCAAATCCAAACATAAACCATGCAAAACACACAAGTATTAAAGTGTGTTCTACTAATACATGATAAACCAATAATCAAAAATAGACAAGCTAGAAGTAATTTATTACCAAGGATCTAACTGGAGCACGCAAAACCATATTTTCGTCGCCAAGAAACTGAGGCTGTTGTCCACCTGGTGATCCTCCAGCTCCTCGATGATTCGACCCACTTTTAAATACTTTACTCAGCCATTTCATAAACCGTGACTTCCTCTCTGCGTAAGAACCAATCTGCCCTGCTTAAACCCAATCCCGAAAATCCATCTCATATCAACTTTATTCATACATACATAATATTCGAACCATAACAGAAACAAATATCAATAATAACTATGAATTGATATAAAAATATCAGCTGGCCCATTTATCAAACAGTTTGACAAAAGTAGCCAGTTAACCAATAAAGAAAGGTTTGGGGGGGGGGGGAGATTATGAATACATACCGTAGATACAAGGCTGAGAGAGGTCATTGACGGTTCTGGAGGGAGAAGACATGGGGGTGGGAGAGTATGTATAGATTTGCCGGGATTATGAGGAGGCGAAAAAGGGAGAGGAAAATGAAAAGGACTAAGAGAGAGGGGGAGGAATTGGGAGGGGGGTAAAAAGGAAGGGAACAGGGGAATGGGCAGAAGAACAATTAAGGGCATCATTGATAAAGGTGGGTTTTTGAGAAAAAGAGAGGAATCTTTGTGAGAGAAAGGAAAGGAAAGAGTTTTAGAGAGAGAGAAAGGAAATGGGTATGGGGGAAGGGGGGGGAAAGAGATTCTTGGCTTGGGGAAAGCAATGAACGGAAAGTGGGAGTGATCGGAAGGGGAAAAAGATTGAGATAGACAGATTGTAGATTCTGCTGAGGCGGAGAAAGTAAACGGCTTTGGACGGCTGAGGAAAAAGAATTTGAATCGTGTTCTATGTCTGCGGGGGGTGTGTGTGTGAGAGAGAGAGAGAGAGAGAGAGAGAGAGAGAGAGCTCTGTGCAACGGCAAAGCATTTTGGGGAATTCTGTGCTGATTTTTTAAGAAAAATTTGAAAGGAATTTTGCCGGTAAAAGGAAGTGTAATTAGAAGTGCCCTTGATGTTCCGATAAAATTACATATTCGCCATTTGGATGCAATGTAGATGTTTCTTTCTCTTTCCTCCTTTACCACCCTATTATCATTGATTTTAATGTCAACGGTGTAGAAAAAAACTACTCCCTCCCTCCATCCAAAAAAAAAAAATACTACTCCATTGCAGTTATACTTGCTTATATTTTCTTGAAATTACACTATAATTATTAGTATTATACTTAGAAATAAGGCATTTTTTTAATCAAAAAGAAAGATGAACTATTTTTTTTTTTTTAAATGGATGGAATAATTTCTAAACTGAAAAAGGGCTCCTCTAGCTAATTAAACAAAGCAACTTTCTTCTAAAGCGGAAACGTTATATTTCATCCAAGATATAAGTATAAATTTTAATAATCAAAGTTTAAAAGAACACTTTACTAATCCTCAAGCTGAAAGTTAAAGCTCAACGTAAATGTCATTGTGTCTACTTTTTTGTTCTAATGCCGAAGATTTATTGTGTTACATTTTTACTTGTACCAACAACAACAACAATAATACATTTTTACTACTCAAGCTTTATCATTTGTCAAAGATGTACTCACTCGTATTTCAATTAGTGGTCTTATGCTCGTGGGGTAAACACGAAATTATATATGTTTCAACATCTTTATTACTCGAGCTTTCTCATTTGTCAAAAATTATATTCCCTCCTTCCTTAAATTATTGTCTTATTTTTTTTTTCGTCCCAAAATAATTGTTTTGTTTAAAAAAAATTCATTTTTAGGACATATTTTATTATATTACCCTTACTTTTTTTCCTACTTTAATTATGGTCACGTACACATTGATATTAAAGAAAATTATACATTATAACAATATTAATAATTAAATTAATTTTTTTTAATCTGTGTACCAAATCAAACAAGACAATAATTAAAGAACGGTGGGAGTATATGATTTAACATCTTAAGGAATCAGCGGTCTTATGCTCTAAGCAAGTGGGACACGGTCTAGTAGCGGACTGGAGGGAGGTTGGAGAATGCCAAGGGAATGAAATCGTGTGAGACGAAATTGTAAATACCACATCTCTTCAACAATTTTATCAATCAATTAAAAAATAAGCATTAAAATGGCGTAAAATAGATATTGAAAATTTTAAATCTTCCCAAGTGGATGCAACAATGTTCCTGTTCCTGTTCCTCCGACCACTGAGTCTTATGTAATTAGTGTAATTGATTGTAAATTCCTTTAAATTTAGTGGGGGAAATTTTGACCATATTACCCTTTTACAAAGGGTATTTGACACATAACAACCTACTACTATTAGCAAATACTAACAAAGTAATGTGGATTATTCTTAACACCCTACATACATTTAGTGCCATATATCCAATTATCTCAACACCACTTAAATCCAATGAGACTCTCTATTAAACTTGAATATATAAAATTTTTAAAGAGTAATATTATTGGTACCTAGAGAGTACTAAATTTTTTATACTAAATGAAGTGTCAGCTGATGTGATGCATTAATTATGATTTTAAATTTTATTTTTTGTACCACATCAGCTGATATATCATTTAGTGCAAAAAATTTAGTACTCTTTAGATACTCATAGTATTACTCTATTTTAAAACACTTGCATACATAATGAATCCATTTATTGCTTATTGTAAAAATTTCTAAATCTAGCTCATATAGTTGAGTCAATGGATCATATTATACCTTGCCTAAACCAACGGCTTAAAATTGGGGAGTGGACATTTTCATAGCCTCATAGTCATAGGTATCCATCTATTTCAGAATGTTGAATTAAAAAGTAAAAAGATTGGCACAAACAACTAGGTGTTGACACTTAGATGAGTTGTGTAATGCCTCAGCTTTTTCCACTTTTCCTAAAATATTTTTTGTATAAATAAAAACAAAATAAAAATAAAAAGTATCTCCAGCGATTTTATGCTCCCAAAAAGCTAAGGAGATGATCTAGTTGGGCTTGGGTATTGGGAATAAATACTCTTTTTCTTTTTGGGTTGTCATCCATTATTATTCTAATCCTGCATTTGGTTGATCCAATGCAAACCCATTGGTTTTCATAAATTTGGAGTATTTGGTTAATTTTGATGTAACTAACAGTAGCCAAACTTTACCTCTGTCTGACTTTAGATAAAGTAATTTAAAAAATTAGGTAAATCTATTTGTCTCGAATCGGGACAGCCAAAAAGTGGTTAATGTTAGTTGGATTTAGTTAATTATACTTTAATTAAGTACAATTACAATTATATCCATAATACCACTTTTTTGCCTGTCTCTTAATCGATAACGACACTCATACTATTTTCTCGCCTAATAACTAAGCGACACTTTCACGTATAGTGAGTGTCTATTAAGCGACGCTTTTAGTTATTCTTAAGCGACACTCTCCTACCATTTTTCCGTCTAATGACTAAGCGACACTTCTCGCATAGTGAGTATCTCTTAAGCGACACTCTCTTACCATTTTCATGCCAAATGACTATGCGACACTTTCACTCATAATGAGTGATGAATGAGTATTTTACTCATTTATTGGGTATTTATCTAGCTTAAGTTTTGCTAATTTTTGAGATTTTTGTTATCTAATATGTGTTTTTAGTATATTTTATAGTTTCAGGGACTTGGGGAACAATTATGCAAATTAGAGGTAATTTATGCTGAATTGAAGACTTAAGGGATCAAAGTGACAATCCTGGAAAGCTGAAGGCTAAAATCTAAAATCCTGCTAATCCTTCAGTTAGGGCAGCCGCATATTTTGTCTTTGGGTTGGCGTGCGCAGCTTTGGTTCCTTTTTTGTGCTTCATTGTTTTGTACCCCTTCCCTTTTTCTTTTAGTTATTGTACATTAGTAGAGTATATATATATATTCCTTTTAGGTTAGATTTAGTAAAAACGTCTTATATAATTTTTCTTTGTCTATTAAAAAGGTTAATTCAAGAATGGTTCAAGATTTTGTACTATCAATTATGAGGAACTAACCTCATCATCTAGGGATTGGAGGTAACTCTGTATCGAAGTTTTATATCATAATATAATATCTATTCAGTTCATTGGTTTTAGTTATTCACAAAAGTATTTTCATTGAATCTTTTTGTGTTGTCTTTGCATGTAGGTAATTACAACTGTTTAGATTATCAGGATATGATGAATTGCACGATCCAAATGCATAAGTCATATAATTGTCATCTTTTGTGAATAGTAATTCCTATTGATTCATGATTGTGCTAAGATAGGAATTAGGTTCATTGTTACTAAATTCTTAAAGGGTCCCTACTTGTTATATAGACAAATCAAAAAAGTGTAACAACTAGGGATACTCAGATTGCAAATCGTTATCCAAGCGGCTCAATCTTTATCTTTGTAAACGAACACTAGTTATCCAAGCGGCCCAATCTTTATCTTTGTAAACGAACACTAGAATTGAATTGATAGTGAATCCCAATTCTTAGGCCTTTGTCAACCTTGATTTATCTCAATTTGTTGTTTTTGTTAATTAGTTTATTTATTTTTAGTTAATTTAGTTTAGTAAATTTAAAATCATTGTTTTTATTTATTGTTTAGGTAATAGTTAATTTTAATTAAATCAAAACCCAAGTTTATGTGGTTCGACCGTTATCTTTGCGTAGCTATACTTCGGTATTCTTGTGCACTTACGAGGTACAATTTCATTCATCAGTGAGTGTCTCTTAAGCGACAATTTCCCGCACTGTGAGTGTCTCTTCAGAAATGGTGCAGAGTTATGTCATCTACGAGGCAAACCTTTCAACTTCTTCTTCTCATTTGACAGGATCAATAAAACAATCAACTTCTCCATATTTCCCTTTGAAAACAACAGTACTTTGATAGCAAAAAAATGGTGGATAATGATTTGATGAACAGAGATAGAAATGCTTTGATGGAAGAACTTTTTGGCTCATATTCAGAGGATCATGGTGTATTCCAAGAAAATGCTGAAGATGAATATCATTCCAACTATTTTGCCGGTGAAAATGATGTATTCCAAGAAAATTCAGAGATCCAAAGCATACAAGATGAACCTCAACAAGGTATGGTATTTAGCAATATTTAAAGTTTGTTTAATGCTTATCAAGACCATACAAGGAGTAAAGGTTTGTATTATCAAGAGATCAGTGCGCAATGGATCATTAGGTAAAAAATATGTGACCATGGCTTGTGATAGGGGCCGAAAAGCAAACATTATAAAAGTCTCAAAAAGAATAGACTGTCCTGCTAAGATCAACGCAATCATGGGAGAAGATGGTTGTTTGATGGTTTCGAAAGTATGCTCTAATCATAACCATAATCTTGAACCTCATACGTCAATTTTAATGTCAACTCATAGGATTATGTCTATTAACATGAAGAGACAATTAGAGGCTAATGATATTGCAGGCTTAAGGTCATGTAAGAATGTGAGGTTACTGGAAGTTCAATCTGGTGGTCCTGAGAATTTAAGATGTCTTCCTAAAAACTGTAGGAATTACATAGAAAGCAGAAGAAGGTTGAAACTTGGTGATGGAGATGTTAAAGCTATTCGTAAGTTATTTTTAAGGATGCAACAGAAAGGTAGAGACTTCTTCCATCTGATAGAACTTGATAATGAAGGTAGGCTACGTAATGTGTTGTGGTTTCATCCTCGTAGTAAATCTGCTTATGAAAAATTTCATGATGTTGTGAGCTTCGACACAACTTACCTTGTCAATAAATATACATAGAATGCCTTTTACAAATGTTGTTGGCATTAATCAACATGGTCACTCCATCTTATTAGGATGTGCATTGGTCACACATGAAGATTCAAGTTCATTCAAGTGGATTTTCTCGAATTGGCTGTAAGCAATGGGAAACATTCATCTGAATGCTATATTAACAGATCAGTGTGAAAGTATTAAGATAGCCATAAGGGAAGTTATGCCTAATACTATTCATCGTTATTATTTGTGGCATATTATGTCGAAGCTGCCACAAAAGTTCAAGCGTGTTGCAAAATATGACAAAAAAATTATTGAATTTAAAGCAATCGTGTATGATAACCTCGTGATAGACATATTCGAGAGGAAATGGGCTGAATTTGTAAGGAACCATCAAATGGAAAATCATGTGTGCCTGCGAGACTTGTTCAATGAAAGAGAAAGTTGGGTTCCAGTTTACTTGAACCATACATTTTGGGATGGTATGGTTTCTACACAAAGAAGTGATTGGATGCATGCTTACTTTGATGGCTACGTTCAGCGTGCACTTTTT
The DNA here is from genome assembly GCA_016624345.1 of Platycodon grandiflorus. Taxonomy (NCBI): domain Eukaryota; kingdom Viridiplantae; phylum Streptophyta; class Magnoliopsida; order Asterales; family Campanulaceae; genus Platycodon; species Platycodon grandiflorus. The sequence goes on from CM028361.1 coordinate 19,190,568, forward strand.
CCTTCCATGAGAATATAAATTGTGAATTCTTGGGTGATTACATACTCACCATTCCATTCTCAATCAATCTACTCACTCATTTTCCATGGACGAGTCAACACCAACCAAGAGTGCTCCAAGATCTCAGTCCACTATTTCACCCTCTCAGCTCCTAGAAGCATGGAGTTGGTCTACATTAATCTCAAGAACCAACTTGATGCTCTCAAGGCTGAGACAAAAGAAATGATGAAAAGACAACTAGTTGCGTTTGACAAAGAAAACTCACTAGCATCATTCTGGAAACAACTCCCTTGTCTCAAGTCTATGATCTCTTTCTCAAAGCAAAGGACGAACCCTTGAAGGAAATACATGTTATTCTTATTCCAAACACGAGTGTCTCTAGTAATTATTAATGCTTTTGTATGCCTATGATGCTTTTGTTGAACTTGGTTAGCCCATATTTTGTTTTAGGAATACTTGTTTGATGTTTGGCTGTGGCTGTGGACAATGACTTTTAAGTTGTTTTTATTTTAGAATTATGTTGTTTGATTTTTATTTTGGTATTATGTTGTTTGATGGTCAAAGTAAGTTTTTTGTTGATTTGATTATGCTAACTTTTAGGAATTCATTAGTAAATATAATAGTATATGTTTCCTAACCTATAACACTTCTTTGTATAGTATCTTTCCATGTTATGTAGGTCTCTTCGATGGCTATATAAAGAAGATGGGCGAGCTTTTTCAAACCACACAGAAATACACAAGCTTAGAGAATGAACTCGTACTGCTCCTTTTCTTATATGTTACCAAATGATGTCACATTTGTAACCACATTCATTGTAAGCTTATAGGATGAAATGTATTAGATATTTAAAAATACTCACTAAGGAGTTTTCGTGAGTTTTTCACTATGTAGTTTATTTTAATCATTGTAACCAGTTACAAGTTTTGTTCTAGTGAAAGTTTTTGTCATATTGGCATATCTACGAGTTCATCTGGGCTACAATTCTTTCATATACAATATCGTTTATGGTATTGTTTACTCGACTCTTAAACAATAATTAAGCATTAACGACTTATTGAAATTCCCTTTGATGAAGATGCTTCATTTCCGTATTAAGATATCAGTCCTTCCTTATAATGCATTTTGTTTCTCAAACAAATTTTAAAGAATTATATTATAGGGTTCGTGGTGGCAGTATATAAAGGAGATAGAAGCTTAGTTAAAACTTCCATGTAATACTGAAAAATACAATCATACCAAACACTATTTGTATAGATGTGAGATTAGAGTAGATTATATATCTTCATTGGGGAGTTTTTTTTTTTTTTAATATTTGACTAAGTAGCTTTCTAACAAGTTACAGCTATATTGTTTAGACCAAAAAGTTCTATTTACTTGTTTATTCCGTTGCCTACATTAGATGTGTCAGTAGATGTGCTCACATTTTTTAGCACATTTGCAGTATGTTCCAAGATGACTAGCTACAATGTGAAAAAAATATACTAAAAATATGAATATTGTTAATTTGAGGTTGAGATATCGTTTAAAAGACAAGTAAACGATACCATAAACGATGACCGATGCCATAAACGATAACATATCGTTTACTAGACTTTATGCCTGAAGCAAAATCGAGTACTTCAGGCTATCGTTTACGATCGTTTATTATCAAACAATATGGTATCATTTACTCGACTAATCTCAAACGATATTGCAGTATCAAAATCGAGGACTTCATATAGTTTCAATAACAAAAATAAAACAAAAATTTGTATACAAAATCAATTCGATCATGCTGGATATAACAAAAAAAACACATTAACTGAATTAACTAAGTCAATTTAGAGAAGTTGCAATTACATAAAATTCTCTCTCTCGGCCTAGGGCTTCTTTCGGCCTAGGGTGTACGTAGGGTTTTCCGGTGGTTATGCCACCCGATCAGTCGTCAAGTGAGCCCCCGCCGGGGCACAATATCCAAGGCAGGGCTTCTTCCTCCGGTCCCAATGGACTGCCAGAAACTCCTCCCAAAATCTCTTACGCTGCGGTGGTTACACAGAGTACTAAGGCCACGGCATGTGTTAACCCTAATAGAGTGATGGCGCTGCGTGATCTTCCTTTGCCTCCTCGATCTCCGGTTACTGTCGACAGGAAGCCAGGGTATTTGTTCACTTCAATAGAAATAGAGGCTGCTGAGAAATCCTTTGCTAATACGATTATTTTGAAGTTCTCTGTGGGACGGCCCCCTCTCCATGCTATTAAGGAACATATAGCTAGGTTTTGGCAATTAACAGGACACTTCGTTGCGGGTTTGTTAGATCCACGTCATGTGATGGTGCATTTGTCGTCTAACGAGGATATGGTTAGGGCTCTTTCCAAGGAATCCCATATGATTGAGAACTGCATGTTTCGCTCGTTTCTTTGATCGTCGGATTTTACATTCAGGAAAGATTGTCCAATGGTTGCTGTTTGGGTTCGGCTACCTCATTTGCCTTTACCTTATTTTCATCTAGCCTATCTACAACGCATTTAAAATTCTTTTGGCAGGTTCTTGCGTGCGGATGATCGGACTTTGGCTCTTTCACAACCAATGCATGCTCGCATCTGTGTGGAAGTAGATGTTTCTGTAGAATTACCCGAGAGCATAAGGATTGGCACTTTTAAAGAATGTGGGTTTTGGCAACCTTTGGTGTTTAAGGGTAATATTGCTTATTGCGAAGGTTGTGGTTTGCTTGGGCATATCGAGGATGATTGCCGGAAGAAGCAACGTGGTAATGGTAAATTGTTAAAGAAGGTGGAGATTCCAATAGAGAATATAGACCATGGAGCTGAGGGGTTTCGAGGTCGGGACGGTTTGGGGAAAGATGCGAGCAAGGCTAAACAGAAAATTATGGAGCAGCATTGGGTACAACGAAAAGGAGTTAAGGAGAATACGGTGGACATGTCATCGATGGCTAAGGACACTATGGGCAATGTAACAGATACGGAGGTCATTGATATTATGGACGCTGGTATTCTGGCTTCTCACGAGGTGCACAATAATGGTGCTAAAGCAGCTATGCTACAAAAGGCTGAATGTGCTGCTGCTGGATACGCGCACAAAGTGAAGGAAAAAGAGCCCAGTTCTGCTGTTGCTGCAGATGGGGGTGATCAAAAGAGTGTGGAATTTTCTGGGGAACAGATTACTGTTGAGACTACGCAAGAGGATGTTAGACAGATTGCTCAAGAGGGTTATGGTCTGATTGTGCAAGAGGTTGGTGGAACGAATACGCAGCAGCCTATTGTAATAGAAGGATCTGGCATGCCGACTATTTCTAATTCCTTTGCTGCTCTGGAGGGGCTTCAGGATGATATTCAGGATGCTATTCTGAATGCGTGGGAAAAGATGTTGCAGACTAACAAGATTCGATGCCGAAAGGCTCAATCTATGGATGGGTTCAAACTAGAAATTCCTGGCACCTTGGTTCGTTCGTCTTCGATATCAGCATTGGGTAAGGTTTCAATTAGGCCTGATTTTCAGAAATTTATAAAAAAGAAACGTACTGCTGCGAGGCTGAAATCTGTTAGGAATATGCCTGTAAAACAGCTGATATATATGTATGCATATTCCAACATAGTGATTTGCTTGTTCCCATTACAACGCATGTTTCACAAGTGGCTAAAAGGGCTGCGTACCGGTTAGTGTGGCAGCTTGTTAAAACAATGCATAGGTCATTAGACTAGGAAGTCTTTGTACATATCCGAGTCTTTGTCCTACCAAAGTGATGACAACTTTCATATGGATTAGCTCTTCATGCGCCAACACACATGTTCATCGGCAATGTCTCACCAGCAGACATTCCTTCCAGCCATGTCTCATCAGTAATCTCTACATCAGCAGTATTACATCGGCAGATCTCAATATCGGCCAAGATCTTTATCAGAACAACTGCAGAGAAGCTGATTATCCAAGAGGAACATCGGTCGTTGCTCAAAAGGCTACAAGTCAAAATAGATCCGTTACAAGATCTTTCTGACAAGCCCAAGATACGCATCGATGTCTACGCCTTCACTATTACTCAGTAGACATTTCCTCTTTTGTGTATTGGTTCCAGTCTCCAAGGTTTCATTCCATAAAAGACCAAACACAGTGCGCTACATCACAGGCAAAGCATGACAAGTCAAAATCTGTCAGCCTGACTCATGGACCAACCTCAAGACAAAAGCTTAACGGAAAGTCTTTGCCCAACAGTTTGAACGACGCACTCTAGTGCATTAATGATTCAGATTTCCAACGGGCAGAAACTCATTCAATGCTCCAACGAATCCTTCATCTTCTCCAGCCTATATAAGAAGACTCTTATTCTCACATCAAGAGAAGGTGTATGCGAATACCTGTGAGAGGTTGTGGTATTGAAATTGTTCTTCATTCTTTCAATCTGAAACCACACTCAAAGAAGTGAGAAACACAAAGTGTAAGAACAAACACTTTGTGTGAGAGAGAAACAGAATTCCAAAGGCTGAGAAGTCCTGCTTGATCAAAAACTCAGTTTTTGATTTGAGTTCTTTCTTCCTTTGAAAGACTCAGTCTCTTCAGTTGCTGCACTTCAAATCTTCAGCAAGAGACCAAGCATCCAGAAATTCGTTGAAGACTGATCAAGCTTGAAGATGTCCGATGAAGAGCCAGAGCCTAAAAATCCACATTGCATTCATATCGGCAGACTTATACTACATTATAAGGGCTGTCGATTGTGCAATAAATTGTCCTCACTTTTGGCCGAGTGCTTAGCACTCAGTTGTTCAAATACTTGTTATTTGAACAATGCCTAAAATTCTCTTCTCACAGCAAATATATCGAGTTGATACTACAGGAAGACAACTCAATAAATATTGAGTACATCTTCCAATGTATTTTCGATATATTTGATTTTGCTTTCTTAATCTCTCCTTTTTCTTTCTAGGAGATTGCTAGGTTAGAGAGTCTAGGTTGATGTACTAAGCATGTTTGCCTTTAAGCAAACCTCTGCTGAATTTTAATATAAATAATATTTTTATTACATTCAGCCTTTACTTGTCTTTCTTGTAATATTTGACATATCTTATGCAATCTAGTTATGGAAAGCAATTGATGCATCTAATATAAGATTTTAGTTAACTGTTATGATAGACTTGTACACATTCTCTTACAGTTACTTCAATCTTATATGTTATACTTATGCTGTTTATTCTTCCGCTGCTCAAATTATTTTCTACCAGCTAAGTATAAACAATACCTTCCTATTATCAATTCTTCAAGACTGCTGATACACGTCGTCTGATACAACTATATCGGCTGTGTTGCTTGAACTAGGAAGATGACCTATTCTTGTTAATTATTTCATCCATGCTTTCCAACTTACAAATTAAAATAGGATGAAATTTTTAATAAAGGTAGTATTGGCTATTCACCCCCTCCTCTAGCCTATACTCTGAGCACATGACCATGGACCTAACAATTGGTATTAGAGCCAGTACTCTGAGAATTTCATTCCAGGCTTAATAACCTGAGAGTTTAGATCCAGTTGCTCAGATTAGATGCATAGTCAAAAAGAGTCTTTTTTAAAATCTCTTATTTCCAAAACTCTTCTTGACTGAGAGACCTGGAAGCCATTTGAAAACGCTTTTTCAAATCAAAATCAATTTTGTTTTCAAAAACTTGTGAGAAAAGAATAGTGTGATGACTGTGTGATTACTATAAGAAAATCTTTCATATATCATAAATATATTGATAGTATGAAGAGAAGTACTATAGTCAAATAGAGATTGACTTGCTAAGGATTATATCTACTTTAAAAATGGTCTATTTTCAAAACTCATGATATATCCTCTAAGCAAATATGTCAACTTCATACGTGATGGATGAATTACTCAGATTCACTTCTAAAAATTTGCTATCTTGATATAAGGCTCACGATTGTCTCAATCTAACACCTTTTCGAGAAAACTTCTTATAAAAGATTAAAGCAAATGAAATAAGAAGAGTTTCAAAGATAATTCAAGGGAAATCAGATTCATGTCGTCTCTAAAATCACTATGATTATTAGCTCTTGATCTAAGGACATCGATGATGACATTGTTCTTCTTCAACAAAAAAGCTTCGGCCTAAAAGATACACTCAATGAACTCAGGCTCAACATCAGAACAAGTTCCTCAACTACTATGAGCTGATATGTTCAAAGAGTATAGTGAGAAAGTAACTCCAGCTATTAACTCCTTGATATTTTGAGTTACACTTATAAGCTATAGTTTGAATAATTATTCGAATATTGTGCTTATTAAGTCTCACTTGTATTATTGGATTTCTGGAGCTATTTTATAAATATTGCTAACTATTTCTCTATGAGTACTTAAGGTAGGAACTCATATGACAAAAAGGTCAAAGATGCAACATTACTCTCCATCGGCAGACATCAACCTGACTGCTGATTCATGAAGGATTGCTGATCACTTATGGACAAATCACTTATGACCTTCACTCACTCAAGGTCAAATCAATACCTGCTGGACTTCAGTACCACTATATGAGAAATCTACTGATGAGTCCAAAATGTTGGTAAAGACCACCTCTCCCGCATACACAAAACAGGTCAGCTACTGGCTCATTAATGGCCTGTATTCATGACTGCTGAATTGATTTGATAATATAAACAATCAGACATGCTGCATAAAATCTTATAGTACTATGCTTATATTGAGATATCTGTATGCTTGTATGATTTGCTTTATGCAAATAGTTTTCAAAAACTTATCAGCACTTTTCATATTGGCTAACCTAAAATGTTTTTAAAACCTTTAGTTGGCTGAATTTCTATATCTGCCAACTTACACTTCATAAGTTCAGTTATATGTGCTGACTTATAGGAGTAAAACCTTTAAATGACTTATCTTCTTCCCAAGTCAATTAAAGGTGGAGGCACACTTTACGAAGATTGACTACTTCGGTTAAAGTAAAAGACTATTCTCAAAAGGCTGTTGGAAAATGACAAGTCTGTTTAATAAAACAATAACACTTTCACTTTTAAAATCTTTTCCAAGAACATTGAGAAAGTCGAGACGTCACAGCCTGTCCCTACAAAGGCGTGTAAAAAGGACAATTCTATAGTAAATCTCTATTATTGCAAGTCCTTTAGTCTAACCTCCGTGAGTATAAGTAGAGCCCTCTCCTCATCCAAACTCTACTATAAAGAAACTCACAAACTGCTTACAGATTATACTAGATCCAAAACACTGGTTCAAAATTTTCTCAAAATGTTACTAAGTTCAAGTCCTAGAAATCGATCAAGTCAACACTTCAACAACTTGGTATGACTCCTTCATATTCATTCAAAGTTATTTTGGGTTTATTTCTGTTACTCTTAATGAGTTGATCTAAAATTCTCAAAGATGCATTCTGAAAATTGAAATTATTCATAACTGTGAAAATTCTTTTTAACATCTTTCTAAAACACAGTTATAATATCTGAGAGAAATTTTATTAACTCATTTGTTCCAGAAATCATTCATTATAAATTTTCAATCTTGCCTTGAAATTAATTGATAAAAGAATCTTCTTTTGTCTTGTCTCGTAATCTTAAAAGTTTGTGGGCAAAAGATGAACTATATGCTGCAAACCTTTGATTATCAGAACACTTAAGAATGTCTTTAATCAATTATATTAAAAGATAAGATAGAAAGATATTAATTGATGCTCGCAAAAGTGATTTCACTTCACTTCTAACATTTAGTTATCAAACTTATTGATATTCTAAAATGTTTTCAGATGAATCACTTTGAAAACCACTTAGCATATACCTGTCCAACCATCGTAACTCTGCATGTATACATGAGCATCTCAGAGAAGATCCCAAATAAGATTTATCAAATGTTTGGAAAATATCTGATAAATCGTTGTGTCCAACAACTCGTCTGGTTATATAAAAGTATACCGGCCATCACCCTAAAGATGGCTGATGCAGATAATTCAGCTCGACTGGATTAGGTAGCTAATAAGGTGTTGACAAGGATGTCGAACTACTAACCACGACCATCCATCCCTGTGAATATTAAAGGGGATTCATGGTCAAAGCAGTACATCTTTGACGGTTCTCACCCTATGGTGATTTCAGAATGACTAGTAGGTGTGAACGTGTTCTGCCTCCCCCCCCCCCAGAGTTGGAGGAAATCAAAAACGGACACAACCATCTTGATCCATTTCGAAGTCTATGATGTTCTGTCCACCGACCATGTCCACTGGATTAGGATATCTTGGATAAAACTCTATAACAATTTTCTATTCAAAAATTGAATCATTATGTATCTTCATCCTATAAATAGCAGTATAGTCAAATTCCAGTTGTATTGTTCTTGTAATCAGCTGATCCCTAATGTGTATTACTCAAAACTATCTGGATTATTGAATACAAGTTCAACAACTCTCCTTCATGTCTATCTACTTGTCTGAATTCTTCTGATAGCATGAATTAATGTGTTTTAAGTGTGTTGATCTAATTTACTATTCTTCATCATTATGTTATTCACATTCTTCTGATGATTGGAGAAATTGACCTCAAAAGAAACGATCACACATCTCTTACACAAACTCTGCTGAAACCCCACCAGCAAACCTGTCCTATAAAATCGGCTATATTGAGTTCTGGTTTATTACTGAAGTTTAACTCTTTCCTTTAAACACTCTGATAATTGCCTTTTTGAATTAGATCATCTCATCATGGTCAAATTCAAGATCTACCGATCACTCTGATTGTTCAATAGGTAGACTGTAGTTACTTAAAGGATGACTTATTATGTCTATATCACACCTTCTTGTAAAGAAAACTGCATAATTATTACTTAATCTCTGACCCTTCTATTCAATCCATAAGATTACTAGTAAATCTACTTTGAACCAAATTGTCTGTTTTGTCAATTCAACAGCAATTTGTATTCTTAGTCTTGACAACTACCAAATCTTGTGTGACTCTTGAGATTATAATAATAAAGGCAAGATTAGTTGTTTTTCATCATAACTAACAACTAATTAGAAAACAGACTGAATTCAAAACACTCTGCTATACTTTATCACATACTTAATTTTTAAAAGGATGATGGAAAACTTTCCGTAACCTGACCTATCTCAAGAAATAGCTAGAAATTTTAGGATTCATAAGAAGACTGTTGTTTCCAAAAACTGAGTCCTTCCTCAGGAGTGAATGGCCGATATAACCCCTGTTGTATATATTTTATGCCTCACTCTTATCTACAGGTCAGTATGAAAATACTCTTTAGCAAACCCCTTTTCTTGCTAAGGATTGATACGACCTGTTGCATAGAAGAAGCTCAGACATCACTTCAGGTACACTTTCAATATCTCACTTGTCTGACTTCTCCTTTCAAAAGTTCTAAGAAGTGTTCTTATAAATTCATATTATTAGTAGATCTTTGCTTATCATACATTTTATCATCTGCTAAAACACTTCACTAAATCAATTAGGATATTGACTCTATAACTTAACAAACTCATCAAATATCCCCAAACATCAGTCAATTCTCTTTCAAGAAAAAACACCAGACAACCCTCTTATCAGTAGTTCTTACATCAGCAGATACCCAACACTAACTGCTGATAAAATTCTAAATCCTTGAAATCCCAACCAATCCATTGTTGTTTCAATGTCTTTCTAAACAATTTATAACTTTCTAATATTCTTTCTAATAAATGGTGTCATCTAGTATCAAACAAATCTTCATGAAAAATTACACCACTCCAAAACAGTTGATAACTCAAGACAGAATATTCAAACTCAGCAGTTATACCCAGTATTATCTCATTCTAGGCAAATACATTAATTTGATTAAATGTGAATTTAAACCTCTCGTTTAAAAGTAAAATATATACATTACCCCTTGACTGCCTAGATCATAGCCATAACCACTCTCTGCATGATGACATAATCCTAAAATCAGAACATCATTACTATGTCATTAAATGCGGTCTCACTCTTAAGCCTCCAAAACGTCTTATCAAATTCCTCTAACCAAGAAATCTCTTCATCTTCTCAAAACTTCGAACAACGTACTAATAATAACATACCATCAAACACCCCTTAATATAATTCTTATTCCTTCAGCGGTCCTTCATCTCCTACCCCAAATTTTCTCCACCATTACAGACTAAGTCATCTGCATCATGTGTTCACCAAACTTGCCCAATTCAGATTTTTGACTCATTTCCTATACTGAATGGCGACAACGAATGATGGTTCTTCTAGCCACTCCTCCACCAGTGATTCGCCGACCTCGCCAAATCAGTCGACGGATAAGGAATCGTCTGCGAGACCCCAGAAATGACGTGTCGAATTTCATTCCCTGGATTCCCTCAAGAAATCTCGCTTCAACTACAGAAACTAACACTCTCCCTGCTCCCAACTCCTCAAATGCTCCACTCGAGCTATCTCAGACTCAGGAAGATCATCAGCTTATCAACACAAACTCTGCACCAAACCCAGCAGTTAATTCTCCCAACAATTAAGATAGTAGATATTCATCCTCTACTCTACTTCATTAGGATGTCTAGCTAGGTTTCCGTCTTGCTAAAACAAACTCTTTTGCTATCTCCTTGTTATAATCTGTAATATGTTTTTGTTCAGTTATATTTTCCATTTCATTTTGTCTTATTTATTGTAACTTGTCCTATTACTTACTCTTTCATGCTTTTCATTCATTTTGTGAACATAAATATCTTTGCAGATGCATATACCCTTATAGATACAACATTCCGACTTTAACAATTTTCCCATTAATTAGAGAAAGAAAAATGCTTTATAGGTCATTCCTAGATGTATATCTCATGCATCCGATTAATGTTGTCATATTTCTCAAATAACGTTGTCCTATTAAAGGAAAGAGTACGTTAAACTTTCATAAAGAAAAGCACACCCCTAGTATGCCTATCTTTTAACTTAATTCACTAATGGGAAGAATACCTGTCACACATATTGACAATAAAATCTATATATGTATAAAGAAAAATCTTCTGCTCTTCACAATTTGGGAATTGACTAATTAATTCTTTGTGACTCGACCTATCACACTTACCCTGTTGTAAAATCTCTTTACACTTATATATCTCCCATATGGTCTTGCACTATAACTTATTACTACGAATAGTGGAATGTATACCTTATACATATCTAATAAAAGTCATTTTACCCAGTGACACTTTAACAAATGCTAATTTATAGTATACATTATTTTCTAAATATGTGTCAAAACAAATTATATATCTCATATACACATATTTAAAAGGAGAACCTACATATTTAACGTAAATTTCTGAGGAGGAGAGTTAACATATATTTTTTGGTACATCCATTGTGCCCATTAAATCCCCACTGCATAACTACAATTCTTACCTTATGAGTTGACCTAGTCAGTTACTATGACTTGTCCGATACACACAGAACTTGCAGGAGAAGAGATATTGTAAACCTCTAAGCTTACGGCCCTCAAAGAAAACATTGGCTTGTGGCCATTAAGGAGGAGAGATTATCAAAAATTGACATATACATACAGAAAAGTAAAGAAGCTGATTATTAAGATTATTAAGAAAACGTTAACTTCTGACCATTAAGGAGGAGAGACTTTTGTAAAATTCTTGTTAACATTAAGGAGGAGAGATCGACATACAGAAAAGTATTAAGACTGTAAGGAGGAGAGATACATGTAAGGAGGAGAAAGGGGGAGAGATACATGTAAGGAGGAGAGATTGTGAAATTGCACATACAGAAAAGAAAGAGAGATCGTGACAATTGAGGAGGAGAGAGATTGGAAATGCACAACACAAATTAACATATAGGAGGAGAGATTGTGATCAAGAATCTAAAAGAAAAATCTATATAAAATTCAACATATACAAATAGGAGGAGAGTTCTATATAAAGAAAATATTTTACACTCCGTACTAAAAACTTGAATGGACAGAAACATGAACAACATGACATTCTTTACTGTTCGATCAGCTATATCTAAATGACTATTCTACTAAGCTGACTTCAAAAATTATCTAAATGACTACCTTTGTAAACTTTTATATTATCAACATCTTTTCTTCATTATCTTTAAAATCATCTGATAATTAATCAATTCGATTAAGTATGCTGATTCAAAACTCTTTCTTGCTCAACACACTTCAGATCACACACATTACATTGCAAGAAAAGCATCTTTATGGTATACTCATCAATTACATCTCATAATTGCCTGAAACTATTTTAGTTATTGCTTCGTATTTGTACCTTCATTTATCGAGTCTATAAAAACTTAGTAATAGGTGACTATACATACGCTATCGCTTGTAATTTCAACCTAGGACATGCCTTGATATAAAATGATTATTCATTAGTGGCATGTTATTACTAAGGTTTGAACAACTGCTTTAAAAGAGCTGTATGTATAAGTCAATCATAGTAATGGCCCCAAGCAAATAGGAGGAGATTGTTAAGAATATGCCTGTAAAATAGCTGATATATATGTATGCATATTCCAACACAGTGATTTGCTTGTTCCCATTACAACGCATGTTTCACAAGTGGCTAAAAGGGCTGCGTACCGGTTAGTGTGGCAGCTTGTTGAAACAATGCATAGGTCATTAGACTAGGAAGTCTTTGTACATATCCGAATCTTTGTCCTACCAAAGTGATGACAACTTTCATATGGATTAGTTCTTCATGCACCAACAGACATGTTCATCGGCAATGTCTCACCAGCAGACATTCCTTCCAGTCATGTCTCATCAGTAATCTCTACACCAGCAGTATTACATCGGCAGATCTCAGTATCGGCCAAGATCTTTATCAGAATAACTGCAGAGAAGCTGATTATCCAAGAGGAACATCGGTCGTTGCTCAAAACGCTACAAGTCAAAATAGATCCGTTACAAGATCTTTCTGACAAGCCCAAGATACGCATCGATGTCTACGCCTTCACTATTACTTAGTAGACATTTTTTATTTTGTGTATTGGTTCCAGTCTCCAAGGTTTCATTCCATAAAAGACCAAACACAGTGCGCTACATCCCAGGCAAAGCATGACAAGTCAAAATCTGTCAGCCTGACTCACGGACCAACCTCAAGAAAAAAGCTTAACGGAAGGTCTTTGCCCAACAGTTTGAACGACGCACTCTAGTGCATTAATGATTCAGATTTCCAACGGGAAGAAACTCATTCAATGCTCCAACGAATCCTTCATCTTCTCCAGCCTATATAAGAAGACTCTTATTCTCACATTAAAAGAAGGTGTATGCGAATACCTGTGAGAGGTTGTGGTATTGAAATTGTTCTTCATTCTTTCAATCTGAAACCACACTCAAAGAAGTGAGAAACACAAAGTGTAAGAACAAACACTTTGTGTGAGAGAGAAACAGAATTCCAAAGGCCGAGAAGTCCTGCTTGATCAAAAACTCAGTTTTTGATTTGAGTTCTTTCTTCCTTTAAAAGACTCAATCTCTTCAGTTGCTGCACTTCAAATCTTCAGCAAGAGACCAAGCATCCAGAAATTCGTTGAAGACTGATCAAGCTTGAAGATGTCCGATGAAGAGCTAGAGCCTAAAAATCCACATTGCATTCATATCGGCAGACTTATACTACATTATAAGGGCTATCGATTGTGCAATAAATTGTCCTCACTTTTGGCCGAGTGCTTACACTCAGTTGTTCACATACTTGTTATTTGAACAACGCCTAAAATTCTCTTCTCACAGCAAATATATCAAGTTGATACTACAGTAAGACAACTCAATAAATATTGAGTACATCTTCCAATGTATTTTCGATATATTTGATTTTTCTTTCTTAAACTCTCATTTTTCTTTCTAGGAGATTGCTAGGTTAGAGAGTCTAGGTTGATGTACTAAGCATGTTTGCCTTTGAGCAAACCTCTGCTAAATTTTAATATAAATAATATTTTTATTACATTCAGCCTTTACTTGTCTTTCCTGTAATATTTGACATATCTTATGCAATCTAGTTATGGAAAGCAATTGATGCATCTAATATAAGATTTTAGTTAACTGTTATGATAGACTTGTACACATTCTCTTACAGTTACTTCAATCTTATATGTTATACTTATGCTGTTTATTCTTCCGCTGCTCAAATTATTTTCTACCAACTAAGTATAAACAATACCTTCCTATTATCAGTTCTTCATGACTGCTGATACACATCGTCTGATACAACTATATCGGCTGTGTTGCTTGAACTAGGAAGATGACCTATTCTTGTTAATTATTTCATCCATGCTTTCCAACTTACAAATTAAAATAGGATGAAATTTTTAATAAAGGTAGTATAGGCTATTCACCCCCCCCTCTAGCCTATACTCTAAGCACATGACCATGGACCTAACAAAATCGCATAAACGTGTTACTAGGGCGACTGGTAAGGCCCAGGCTACTTCTGCTTAATTGTTTTTAATGTCGATTATGATTTGGAATGCTAGAGGAGTGGGGAATAAAGATACGGTGGATTATCTTAAAACTTTGATGAAGCAGCATAATCCCATGTTATGTGTGATTCTTGAGCCTAAAATTCAAGCTGATCGTCTTAGTAAAGTAGCTCGGAAGTTGAAGTTTAAGAATTTTTTGCATTCTAATCCTGTTAATATGCATATTTGGCTTTTATGGGATGACTGTTTACATGTGTCGCTTGTGGCGGCATCTAATCAATTTATTACGGTGTGTTTACAGTATGGGGAGAAGCTTACTGCAGTTGCATCTTTTATTTATGCAAAATGTACTCGTGAAGATAGGATGGAGTTGTGGAATGATTTACTAAATTTTTCTTTGCATAATTGTGACCCATGGTTTATTGGGGGGGGGGACTTCAATACCATTTCTCTTTCTACAGAAAAGTTAGGGGGGGTTCCGTGTGATGGTCATAGTATGCAAGACTTTAATGGTTTTATTCAACAGGCAGGGTTGACTGATGCAGGGTTTGTGGGCAGTACGTATACTTGGTGTAATAATCAAGATGGGGCTGACAGGATTTGGGAGCGCCTGGATAGGGTTCTTGTTAATGGCAAATAAAAAGCTTTGTATCCGAACTTGAAGGTTCAGCACCTGAGTAGGATTTGTTCGGATCATTCTCCACTGCTAGTTGAGCTTTCAGATGATACTAAACCGAGAGGTTTTTTCCATTTTCAGCGCATGTGGTTGGATCATCCAGATTTTAAAGGTTTTGTGGAAACTCAATGGGCTAGATCGGTTATTGGTTCTACTATGGAGGTTCTCTACCGAAAGTTGCAGCTCTTACGAGGGGCGCTGAAAACTTGGAATTGGAATGTGTTTGGTCATGTTCAGTGCAAACTTGCTTTTTATCAGGATAGTGTGTTGAGGTTGGAGGTTGATTTACAACAGAATTGGAGTGATGGAGTGGGTACAGCTGGAGGAAGTCATACGTCAAGTGAATCAGCTAATTAAATGGGATGAGGAAATGAGTCAACAGCAAGCTAGAATCTCATGGCTTAATGATGGGGAGCGTAATACAGCCTTTTTTCATGCGATTATTAGAGATAGAGCCCGTATGAATAAGGTTCGACTCCAGTTATCGGAGCATCCTAAACGATGTCGAGCACCATGTTCGAATACAATGGCTCAATTCTAATAAACAAAGAATTTGTTTAACATATATGTATACTAACAACATGCTTATTAGAAAAAAAAAAAGTTAAGACTATGTATGTTCAGTGAAACCTTTTTCTTTCTAGAGGGCCGACATTTGGGCTCTTGCATGATCGGAGATAGCCGAGGTCTAGTTCATCGATGCCACATATTTCATCAAAGAAAGACGTCTTGGCTCGAGAGATTGTCGTCGGACTAAGACCATCCACACCAGTAACACTCAATACCACACTCTAAACATCTCGTTTTTTATTTCAGTTTTACTTTTTCAACACTGAAAAAAAAAAATTTTACTCCAACAACCACCCTCTATACAATCCTCTAGAAATTAAATCTCTCTCATTTTAACTAACAAACCTAACTACCATTCTATTTTTCCTCTTGTTTTATTTTTATTTTCCCACCACAATTGGAATGAAATATTTTATTTTTAATTTTATATTCTAATTTTTTATTTAAAATACATTTTCATTAATTTTTTTTTCCTCTCATATATTAAGGTCATGTGAGAATGATTTTTTTGGTTGAAATAACTTTTCAATTAATTCACAAATTTCATATAAAAAATAAATATCTCATTGAACATTGAGAATTGAATTAGAACCAATGGAATTTGAATTAGGACCAATAGGAGAGAGAAAATGTAATCACCATTCATCCTAAATGACATTTTACATTAAGGCCTCGATTGGTACATGAAAATGGAATCAATTCTAAGAAATTGATTCCATGGAATTAATTAATAACGTTTGGTGGTGCAAAAATTATATTTTGAGTAAGAATGGATTACTGAAATCTTGGAATTGATTAGTAAAATTTAAGGAATCACAATCTTGATGAAGGAGGTAGTATTTTGATTCCTAATAGTTGGAATTCATATAAAAAGACAATAATATCTTTCTATAAGGTCAAATATTTATTTTATAGTTAATATTTCATTTGGTTTCAACTAATTTATGACCCCCTTTTTTTTTTTATTCCTCGCCGTCGCTTTTCGACTCTTTTTATTAGGTCTAGTATTTGTTCATTTTGTTTCAAATATTTAGGGTCTGTTTGGGAACCCCAATACCATAGCTTGAAATTGGAATTGGAAGAACAATTTGAATTCCGTGGAGCTCAAATTGTTCATCCAATTCCAATTTCAAAGCATGACATTAAGTAGCCAAACATAGCCTTAAACTATTTTTATTTGAACTAGTTTCATTATAACATTAATTTTTTAAATTTTAATTTAATATTTTTTTCCTACTTTATTGATGTTAAATAATTTAAAATTTTCACAAAAATTGAAAAATAATGAAAAACTTGTTATTCTTTGGAGTAGTAATAACGTTAATTTCTAATTTTTATCATGAAAGTCATTAACAAGTACTTGTCTACATTGGGGTAATGTTGTCAATTGTCTTACTTTTATTTCTACATTCCAAGTTGTTTTGTTTTTTTACCAAACAATATAATAGAAATTTGTACAATATTAGTAATCACATTCTTTATGTTACCAAACACTTTTAGGAATCATCTTGCAATCTATTTCTGTGAAATCTCATTACTGGTAATCGATTCCCAAAATTAATTTCATTTTCGTGTATCAATCGAAGCCAAAGAGGTTTGAATTAACTCATTTTAGAGATAGAGTGGGAGTTAGGGGCTCCATTGTGGGTTGAGGGTGAACAAAAAACTCTAAAATAACTTTTAGAGGCTTGAGGGAGTGTGCTGTGAACATTCTAAGAAAGTGAGAGTACCTATTTATTGTACTTCATTTTAGTAAGTAAATTTAAGAACGAGATAGACTCCCATGTGTTTGATAACTAAGAGCCCGTTTGGTACAGCGTTTATAAAACACAGTGTTTTAAAAATGGAGGTCTTTTCTTATAAATACGTTTGGGATATCACTTCAATACGCAGCTTTTTTTTCCTATGAGCGTTTTAAAACCTGCGTTTTGGGAAAAAGCTGGGAATTCCAGGTTTTTAAAACGCAGCTGCGTTTGAAAACGCTGTGTTTCCTGCCACAGTATTGAAACACATTTTTTGCAAATAAGCTGCGTTTTATCCCAACGTTTTGGCCAAAACGCTCGACCAAACGGGCTCTAAATTCTAAGCTAGCTAGTCGGAGTAAGACTTTTCTCCATTTAGTTATGGTTCAACTTATAACTAGTATTCCTTCTGTCCCTAAATTATTGTTTTGCTTAATCTGACACACAGATTAAAAAAATTAATTGACTTAATTATTAATATTGATATAATATATAATTTTTTTTGATATTTACGTGCATGTAGTCCATAAATAATGTAAAAAATAATAATAATAAAATAATAAAAATATATCCTAAAAAAATTTATAAATAAAATAATTATTTTAAAATGAATAAAAAAAATAAAATAATAATTTAAGAACAAAGAGAGTATAAGTTATTCCATCTGCATCTTGAAGTAAAGAGGCCAGGGAGGGGCGGCTAGAGATCGGTCCTACTCCTTCGTGATCTATTTGTCCAACTTTTGCTAATTGCTATTGGTTGCATTCTTTTAAGTCAAGTCAATGAAAGCATGCCATTAATTGTCATCTTTGTTTCAAAGAAAGTTATAACTTGCATTCAATGCCTTTTTTAAGTGGGTTCGTTGTCTATTGATAGGCTCCTCCATTCTAGCCTTCTAGTAAAGAGTTCATATTTATTTTTTTAAGTTAATTTAATTAATAATTAATATAAATTTAGTAATTTTTATAAAATTATAAAAGTTATATATTCTTAAGATAGTTTTTAATTAATAAAATTTTAATTTTTAAAACATAAGAGAAAAATATAAAAAATTTAATTTAATTTAATCACATATTAATTTCTAAAAAAAAAAAAAAGTAAATTTTTTGTCGGCAACGGAGGAAGTAGAATGTAGACCATGTATATAAGTAATAAAAGGCTAGGATAGGGCGCCTAAGAGCATGGACAACAAAGGATCTTAAAATGGGGAGCTTATCTCCTGTTTGATCCATTTTATTATAAAAATATCATTAAATTATTCATCAAAAATTTTCTTCTAACAATGCACAAACTCAAATAAGTTTTTAAAATTCAATAAATTTAAAGTAAAAGAAGAAATGAAAATAGAGAAAAAATTTAAAAATTTGTAGAAAATTCATTTGATATCCAAATTAAACAAACCAAGTCTCTATTTATAAAGGAAAATGTATACTTTAATAAATAAAAATTGAGTGAAAAATGACCAAAAAATCGAAGAGGATGAAAATGTTTGGGTGAATTACCAGTGCGCGACACGTGGCCTGACGGACACGTCAGGTGTGTCAGCGCCAGTTTTTTTTTTTTTTTCAAATTCCATCCTCAAAACAATGTCGTTTTGGCTCTTCTTTGGTTGAAATGACGTTGTTTTGTAGATTGTTTGGCTAGTTTGATACTTTAAGCGACGGGAGCATTATTTGCTTCCCAATCCAATTTTAAGCTCCCAAGCTACTCTTATGCTACTGGTTTAATACCTCGTTGGAAGAGATAATACCTCGTTGGAAGTAGTCTAAGTGGCACTCGTAAATAAGCCACTCAAGTTTATGGTAGTACCTACAAAAGATGCTAGAGGGGATGATTTGCAATTAAGGAGCTTAAATGTATGAATTTGAATTGAGTTGTGTGAAACACTGGTTTGTCAAGTTTAGATCGTTCAAGTTTCAGTAAAACGGGAGACTAATATAATTAGTAGTACTTTTTACTACTCGACACATAAATTAATAGTAACAGCTAATTGAAATGATCGCTACATTAATTAGTCTATGTGTCGAGTCTTTATAATCGTGGTCAATTGATTGACAGTAGGCTACTTAACTTTCATCAGTAGTATTAATGTTTTTCGTAATTTGTACAATAATTTTTTTAAAATTTTGATTTCAGTATCAATGCTCACTTGATGCTGGTAGATAGAAAGTGGCATAAAGTTGAAGGGGGTTTCATTACAAGTGTGAGACGAACTAAACATGACTTTGTTCGATGATGACATAACTAGGTAGTGGGTGCAATTATTTTTCTACATGTCCTTTTGATTTGACCTTCTTCTAATAGTTTTATTTGCTTAAGATATTTATGTGTACTAGAATGAGAAGCTTAGTAGTTAATACAATTAGATGGTGCAGTGGCAAAGCCATAATTTTAACTGGTCTTATTTTGTGGCTCGATAAGAGCTCGAACCCAATAACTCTTAGCCAAATCCTATAATTTTGTGCTAGTTTGTGTTGATCAATTGTGTCGTGTCTCGAATTGTCACCCTTATTCAAATGAGAGTCAACATTATAATATATTACAATTTTTTCCTACAAGGGTCAAAATTAATAAAACTATTTTTTTTTTAGTGAAAATGCATTTTTCTAAATTTAAAGGTACTAAGTGTCATTAATTTTAAACCAAAGGTGGTCAGCTACACCTTTTGGTTGGATGTGCTTCGCTAAGTAAAAGTATTATCAAGGTTTTTTTTTTTTTTGTTATTTGTATTTCCATTATTTTGAATACAATGAATTTCATTTTAATTATGTGAATTATCTTTTGTTAATAGCTAATAATATTTTTTTATGGTAAAAATGTGGTCAGAGCAAAAGTATAAAAATAGACTACTACTTCCTCCGTTCCACTTTCAACCAAAACGTTCACGTTTGAAAGGTCTAATAATTAAGTAATATATGAGTAGTATTAAAATTGATTATAACTAGTTTTACACTCGTGCGTTAAACGTACGAACATATATATATTTTTAATTAAATTATATTTAAGCAAAATGAAAAAGGAAAACAAAATTAAAAGAATAAATTAAGAAAAAGTAATGTTGGTAACAACTACTTAAATATAAATACATCATTGTGTCGGTAATATTATAGATTCTAAAAAAATTTCTTATACACAACATTTGTTGTTTCATTCGTTGGCTTTCTCTCTTCGTCGCATATCAATATATTTAGACCAGGGCGGTTTGTTATCCTAGAAACTGCGACATACATCTGCCCATGACCAAACATTGACTTCTTCGGGAAGAGTTCTACATGCGACATTGATTGACCTTGACTCTTGTTAATTGTCATTGCATACGATACTACCAATGAAAATTGTCTTCTCTTAAACTTGAAAGGCAATCTCACGTCTGATGGAAACAATGACATTCTTGGGATAAACACTTTGTCTCTAACATTGCTTTTATTTAAAATTTTAGCTTTTATAACGTGATGCTTAAGCTTTGTAATTTAGTCTTGTTCCATTACACAACCCTGCAATAAGGTCAATGTTTCTCAACAATTACTGGAACATCAATCTTAATTGTTAGTTCATGACTAGTCAATCTTAATCACTTTATACTACTCAAAAACTCCGTAAAATGAATGTCTTTAAACAAACTTAAGTTGTTTTCTGCCCTGCAGATAGAATCTGGATTCAAATAAGTTCTTCCTTCCGAGTGATTTTTATAAACCATGTACTCATTTATGGTGTCCACAACATCAAACGCCGGGCAAGTATAGTTCTTCCTTGCAAATATGACACGTCATCAAAAGACTCTAAAAATAATGCATATATACTTTCAACTATTGACCGACTAATATGTGATGCATTCACCAAAAGAACATTTAGAATTTTTATTGTTGTAATACTATTATTTTCACACCTATAAAAAAAAACAAAACATGAATAAAAAATATAAACATTAATAATACAATTTGAAAATATAACAAATAAATGATGGGTATCCTAGCAAAATGTCTACAATCTAATATTTGTGTTCTTGAAATTTTATTTTAACATTTTATCATTAATTTGAGTCTCACTTTAATTAATGAGTCAGACTCTTACATGAGTATATTATAATAATTTTTATAATAGATTCAAATATTCATTTTTAATCAGTATGCTATATAAACCAGTGTTCTAAAACGCGCCCTAGGCGGCCGCCTAGACGCCGTCTAGGCGTTAGGTGTCTGCTCCATGCCGGGATTAATGTCAAATCGACAAAAAAAGTCGTCGGAGAAGAAATCGCCGACTAGGCGCCCTAGTCAGCTGACTAGTCGCTCTATGGTTCTAGGCGCCGACTAACAGAAGAAGAGAGACGATTGAGATCTGCCTTGCCGTCGTCTGAGGTCACCTCGCCTGCCTTGCCATCTCTCTCTTCTGAACGAATGGGAGTGGAAACTGGAGAGAGAGAGAGAGGGGGGGGGAGATAATTTTTTTGGACTGGATCTGAGGAGAGAGAAGGGCTGGCCGCGCTTGAAGGAGAGAGAAGGAGAATCGCACTGGAGGGGAGAGGAGGGCTGGCCGTCGTCTGTTGAGTGTTAGAGAATGAGGCGAGTGAGCAGTTTTTAGTTTTTAAGGTTTAGCTTTAGGGTCGTGAATTTTGACTTTATCACTTTTCAAAATAACAACAAAGTCCCTAAGTTATTAAAGTATTTCCCCTCTCCCATTAAGTTATTAAATTATTTCTCTTCTACCCTTCGCTTTAAAATGATATTAAATATGATTTTAATTTTTAACTTTTAACTTTTAATCTTGCAATGTGATAATTAATTTTAGTTTATTTGATCATATTTAGTTATTTACTATTGTTGCAGGAGGTTTGATATGGACCATAGTGTAATTATGCCTCGATTTCTAGGCCCCGACTATGCTGCTGGGCGCTAAGCCCTGCTTTGGCGCCTAACGTCCGCCTAGCGCTTTTTAGAACACTGATATAAACATGAAATCTCTATAAATATATGGTTTAAACGGGTCTAATTTCCTTTAGATACATGTTAGCTAAAATATTATTTATTTTGGTTACCAAAATCAATACTACAATTTCATAGTTGTAATTGGTATTGCAAATTTTACACTCCTTTCGGTTTGTAAATAAGTATATTCTTTATTAAGACAGAGATTTTAGTATGTTCCTACATCACATTTATATATTGTTTCCTTTGTTTCGATTAATATACTGAAAAAGTTAAACTTGATAAAAAAGATATTCTTATTTATAAATATATTCTTTAAATTGCACTAAAGTTGTATATTTTTCGGTATTAGACATAGAAAACGTCACATATTTTTGAAAATATAGAAAGAAATTAAAAAGTAATAAAAATTTGTAACTTAAATTTGAAAATGTTGACTCTTTTCGAAACAAACTTAAGATAAAGTAGACTGTTTTTTTTCTCCATATAGTTTGATCTTTCAAAAAAGAACTTTAGATGTAGAGTAAGTATATCATTGTACCTAAAAAATGGGTTTAATATATTATAGTGTATTAATTAAAAATATTAACAGTATGTTATAGAATACTCTTTCCCTCTTCAAAAAATAATTACATTTATCAAGTCAAACTTTTAAAGTAAATTTTGTAAAACTAAAATTTTTTAATAAATATTTTTGAGTTATTATGTCTTTCCTTAAATATACTTATTTAAGATGTTTCAAAATAAAATTAAAAACACATATTTTAGCATGAAAAAAGTAGTATCACATTTACTGGTGAGAGTGAGAGTGAGAGGAGAGAGAAAAGTGCATGGTGCAATTTCCTAAGAAATTTAACCAAATTAATTTATCTTTTATTTAAAAATTATATTATTGTTTTGTATAAATACATTTTTGTATTTTCAAGAACAATATTAAATGTTATAAATATGACTTTCTATTTTTGGCAAGTTATTTTTGGCGAGATTTTACATTTTTTAGACTTATTAGGCTATATATATGTGTGTGTGTATATATATATATATATATATATATATATATATTACAAAAATACTTTAGTATAGTCAACATGTTTATATCAATGTGAAGGTTAAAGTTGAAAGAGTAGGTTTCCTGAGAACGTCTTAAGGATCCTAATTTATAAAACGGAGACCCACTCTCTTTCAGTTTAGCCCACCAACACATAGTAGATCAGCTCATGGAGATTCGTCTTATAAAAAATACTCATAAAACAGTCTTTTCTAAAATTTTGTCAAGTTGAAAAAGTTATAAAATTTGTAATCATAATTTTTAGGCTTAAATCGCAATTTGGTAACCCTACTTTGATAGAAAATTCATTAAGCTCACTCTACAATTTTTTTTCTCAATTTCATCACTATACTTGGCATGTTGAGTTAATAAGCTCACCGCGATTGACTTCCGTTAGTTTTGTTGGATGGAGGGCTGCAAAAAGACCAAAATGCCCTTTACCTTATAATATTTTGATGGCTTAAATCGCTGTTTAGTCACCCTACTTTGACAGAAAATGCATTAAGATTAATAGTATAAAATTTTGTGTATAAAATATTTAAAATAATCAAATCAGTTAAATAAGTTATTTCAAATATAATAAAATAATATAATTTCATACTAATTCTTAAAAATATTAAACAAAAATTAGGTTAACAGAATTCTTAATCAAAATTAATAAAAGATTATATTGGTCTTTTCTAAAGCAGTAAATTCTTTAGCTTGACTTTTTTTTATATAAAACTAATTATATTAAACAAATGCATTAAATTATTATGAGATAGTTATTATTGTAGAATAAAGTAAGCTTAAAATATTATTATAAATTATTCATAAGCAATTATCGATATTTAAATAAGGGTTAATGACACCACTATAAAAAATCCGTTAAGTCAATCATGTAGTACATGCCATTTTTCAAGGGTATTATGGAAAATTCCTAAGAAATTTAATTATAACAAATTTTTATCTTAATCTAATTAAAAGTATTAGTCATTTATCTCAATGTAGTTATAATATTAAATATTAATATTAATTTAATTAGGATTAGTAATAGATTAAATATTAATGTTTTAGTAATGACATTTTCGGGTTTTTAGGATAATTAAATATTAATTTTTTTCCCTAGTTGCTCAATTTTTGGGTTTTTGTTTGTTCTTGGTTACAATTAATTTTAATATTTTAGTAATGACATTTTTGGGTTTTTAGGATAATTTTAAACTTTTTATTCAAAAATTAGGATGGAGTGATGAACTTGATATTTATGTCTAAGTGCAGTGATTAAATTGATAGTTATTAGTAAGGGTATTTTTGAGATTTAAAAAAAATAGTATGTTTTTCATCCAAAAATCTAGATGAACTGATTAATATGTGATTTATGCCAAGTATAGTGATGAAATTGAGAAAAAAAATTGTAGGGTGAGTGTAATGAATTTTCTGTCAAAGTAGGGTGATCGAATTACGATTTAAACCTAATTTTTAAAGAGTTTATAAATTCTTTAAGCAAAACATTCCAAAATACAATAGTCCACTCTCAATAGTCCACTCTCAGCCTGATCAAAGGAATAGCATTTTTCGAAAAGATAAGGGAGGGGCCTATAAATTATTCAAAACTCAGGATAAACCCATGTAATTAAGCGCTAATTGAGTATTCTATAGGGACTATAGAGGGTCGGCCCCGCACCAGCCGTCACATTGGAGTTTACAGCCGTCTCTCTTCCTTTCCTTGGCTTGGCTTTTGCTTTGAAATCCACTCTCTCTTCATTTTACTGTACATTTTTCTCTCTCCTACCCGTCTGACCAATCCTTTGATCAAGAAGGGTTCTTTTTGTGATTCACTAAAAGGGCAGGAGACAGGGGCGCTAGGATGGACCCTGCTGCCGTCGATAAGATAATTGAACGGTTAATCGAAGTCCGATCGTCGAAGCCCGGGAAACTGGTTCAGCTATCCGAGGCTGAAATCAAGCAGCTTTGTGTTACTTCTCGTGATATTTTCATCAAACAACCTAATCTTCTCGAACTCGAAGCACCCATCAAGATTTGTGGTAATCTCTCTTTCCCCTTCTCTCTCTGTCTATCTATTGTATAAATGTCTTCTTTTTTTTCATTTTGTATTTACTATTGTTTTTGTGTGTTGTTTGGTGCTCTGGATTTTTTGTTTTGTTCGATTACTTGTTAGGGTTGACTAATTTTGGACTGAATTTGTTGACTTAAGACAGAGTTATGGATTTTGTTCAAGATTTGTATTGGATGTCAATGGAGTTCTTAATATATATTGTTCTAACAGATTCGGGTTTCGGTTGAATTTGTGGTAATGACATTTGGAGTTGATTAGGTTTTTCTTAACGATTTAGTGGTAAACTGGTTAAGAGATTAAGAATCAATTGTAACTGTTTAACAAACATTTTCCATCTGATTAAAGAGTTGTTGGGTTCTCTTGTTAGGTTGCATATGTGCATTGCGAAAGGAATGTACTTTGTTGCATTCACACAAATATCTGCTGTGTGGTTTGAGCACTGATGCTGTTGTTAATTTGAAAATTTTGGCTGCTCGTTAGTGCAATTTTTTGATGTCTCATTGTCATTGGTTCATTACATTAATCATAACAATGTCGTTTTTTCATTGCCAATGGAAACAAGTGCCACGAAATGGTGGTGTAGGGCACCACCTCCTGCATTTGAGACAGCTTCAAGGAAACTAGTCATTGTATATCCTATGGTTGAGCAAGGACTTATGACAAAATGTGAGGTTGCTTGTTGATTTCTGATGTAATGTATAAGAAAAAAACTCGTCTTATTGGGAACTTTAAGGAGAATGCTGTTTGCTTCTCATGCCCTTTGAAACAACTATACAGAATGATACTTGATTTACATTGTGACTACTTTTGGTTGTCTATCCAGGTTTCCCTGGTTTAAATCCTCAACCAGTTTGTCCATCATCCTTACTGAATGTGGTTATAAAATCAGTTCTCCACATGCATATAGATTGATATTATCGTGTGGACTTTATTGCTGAGTATTTTGAGGCCCAGTTGATATCAGTGTTTCATTACTCTAAAAAAGCAGTTGACTTGCTTTTTATTAGGTAAAGAGGTCCTGTATTGTTTAGAGCCTTACAATAAGTGCTAGTCGAATGCTGACTGTTTTTTATTTTTAATTATTTCAGGTGACATTCATGGGCAGTACAGCGACTTACTCAGGCTTTTTGAGTATGGGGGTTTTCCTCCTCAAGCCAATTATCTTTTCTTAGGGGACTATGTTGATCGCGGCAAGCAGAGTTTAGAAACTATATGTCTCTTGCTTGCCTATAAAATCAAATATCCTGAAAACTTTTTTCTTCTCCGAGGAAACCATGAATGCGCTTCAATAAATAGGATATATGGTTTTTATGATGAATGTAAGCGCCGGTTTAATGTGAAGCTATGGAAATCCTTCACCGACTGTTTTAATTGTCTTCCCGTGGCGGCCCTTGTCGATGACAAAATATTGTGCATGCACGGGGGTCTATCCCCCGATCTAGCCGACTTGGATCAAATACGAAACTTACCACGTCCAACTGCTATCCCTGACACAGGTTTGCTTTGTGATTTACTTTGGTCAGATCCTAGTAAGGAAGTCAAAGGATGGGGAATGAATGATCGAGGGGTTTCATTCACCTTTGGCCCTGATAAGGTGTCGGAGTTCCTAACAAAGCATGATGTTGACCTCGTCTGTCGGGCTCATCAGGTCATTGTCTCTTGCTACTTTCTTTTGTTCAGCTGATCCTTTTGTGGTTGCTGAAATGCTATTTGTTGTGCAGGTTGTGGAGGATGGTTATGAATTCTTCGCTGACAGGCAGCTTGTTACTATATTCTCAGCACCGAATTACTGTGGTGAATTTGATAATGCTGGTGCAATGATGAGTGTCGATGAGAACTTGATGTGCTCCTTCCAAATTCTTAAGCCAGCTGAGAAAAAAAATAAGTTCATGATGTCGACAAAAATGTGATTGGTGCATTGTTACATCTCCTGTTTCTTGAGGTCAGGATCTTTTACTTGGTTCAGTTGGCAGGCTCTTTGTATTCTTTTTGTTGTGTCGATATCTTCGTCTGTGTTCCTTTGTTTACTATTTATGTCGTTTTGGGTTGTACAATGGAGCTCAACTCAAGTAGTTTATGTATAAATTTTATTGAGTTCCGGTACTGGCAGTCATTGATATCCAGTGGTATAAATTTGAAAACCGAAATATGTGTCTGCCTTTATAAAAACCATTAGGCGTTCAGGTGTATATATATATGTATGTATGTATACACACAACACATATATTCCTCATGTTGCTGATTCCAGCATATTAAATCCTCACTTTACAAAAATATTATCAAAGAGTTAGTCTGTATTTTCCTTGCGTCCAGTTCAGGTTGTTTGCTGAGATGATGAGTTTCATCCCTTCTTTTTGAGTAAATAGTTCCACTTTTCTTTTTTTTTGGGGGAGGGACAACTTTGACTTTTTTGAATCAACTTGATTAAACTTTGACCAAAGACTTATAAAAGTTTACTTGTTTTTAGGAAATTCTTAAGTTCGTCCATTGATAGCATTCTTAATATTGTTTTAGTGATTGAAATTTTGTCAACTAAAACATAATAAATGTATGTTAAATAGCGATGCGATATTGTTCTGAGTTGTATGTGAAATTGCAATATGATATTGTCCTATGTTAACTTTCCAATATAGAAAGTGGACTATTATTTTTTTGGATGGAGGAGTAAATAATTTAAACAAGAACTTGATTTGAGCCGAGTAATTTTAGGAATGTATTTTGGCTGACTAGTTTCAGTAGCAATTCTTCTTTTTCACAGGAAACTTTTGCGCACTGTCTTTATATATATATATATATATATATATATTTGGTTAAGAAGGCGAAAGTTTGGCTGCTCATACAATCTTGCTAACAAGCATTGCTTAAATTCAAATAGAGATATTGCTGGCTAAATATTAGTATCATATTGGTCTCAGTTGTCTCCACTACTTTCCAGGAAGAGACACAGTTGTAATTCTAATTTTCCTTTCTAGCTACGGCAGGCTTATGCATGAAAGAAAGTGTTTCATATACTGTGGTGGTTGTACCTGGGTAGACGTGCCGCTAAATTTATGCATGCGACTTGCGCTAGTGTGTGGAACTTGCTCTATGCCTGTTTGTCATACTAGGAATCAAGAGTATGGTACCAGACACTCTTATTATAGACTTGGTAGGTTGAGTTCTATATTGGATAATGACACTGCGGGCGTTGTGTTTTCTTAAAGGTGCGACTGCAAAAGTTGTGTTCAAGCCCTTACTTGGAGGCAGATTTTCTTTAATAGCATTGAGCAATAAGTACTCTGCCAGGGATTAGCTTTTTGTCATACTTGTATGCATACAATTCATGTATATGCGTCTTGTGTTCTGACTTATGTTTCATTCTTACTCGGTTTCCTATAAAAATTCAAGGATTGATCTTTTTATTACACTTGTTACTTCAATTAATACCCATGTCTACCTTTCTCTGGTGCAGACTAGTATTCCTGCTTAGAGGGAAAAATAGTGATTGCTAGCCTCTGAACTTCGCTCTAACTTGTGAGATACAAGCACATGGCTTCTCATATTGTCCCATGCATCCTCTACTTTGAAAGATCACCAGAACGAGCGTCAGTACTGCAGGAGTTGAGGCTGCATACTTTTTTTCTTTTTCCTTTTTGACATGTACATATTATTTAGCTCGACATCTAATTCCTGTGCTTTTAGACCATGACATGATAACTACAACTCCCTATCTGCTCGGCAGTTGCCTTTGCTGGGTTGGAAATTGACTGATCAGTGGGATTTTCCATCAACTGAGTTGCTTGTATCGTTGAATTGAGTTAGAGATATACTCTGGTTTATGTCTAGGATGTCCTTCATGTGGTCATTCGAAAAACAAAACAAAATAAAACAAAACAAAAAAACAAAAAAGTTCATTTGAAATATCAGTAATTTAACTTCATCCCTTTCATTTTTGTTTCATATCATTCTGGGCACCCCGTAGAAGTTGCGGTTCTATTCCTGATCCAATCCGTGCCTTGCAGTCTGGCTTGTTCTCTTAGTCTCTAACCCTGGTTTTCTCTTTTGCAAATATAATGCAGTTCTTATAATTTGAAAAAAAGTTAATTTATAGAATTTAGTCATCAACACTTATATGTTGAATGTAGTTTAATTCCTGTAAAATAGTTAACTTATTTTTGTAGTAATGTTCTTTAAAGTCATGCTGTAATCCAAACTAAAATCATAAGATTACAAGAAAAATACTTTATCTATTCCTAAATTATTGTCTAGTTTGATTTATTTTTTTTTGAGTCAAATAAATTATTTTTCAAATGAAAATTTGACGTATATATATTTTTATTTTTTAAATCATAAAATATATAATTCGTAATACTTTTTTGGTACTACAAATTATGTGTTTTATGATTTTAGAAACAAAAAAATAAACATCAAATTTTCATTTGAAAAATGATCTGATTCAAAAAAGTCAACTAGGAAAATAACTTAGGAATGGATGGATTAACATATAATAGCCAACATAAAAATTTTGCCATGTTAAATATTTTTTTTTCATGAATAATTATCTTTTTTTGTAAGAATTTTTTATTTAATTATTTATGTCAATATTACTTTTAAGTAAAAGTTTGCTCAGCTATTTTCATTTAGAAAACTAATGTCCGTCAATAACTTTTGCTTAAACTTCTTAATTTTGAACAACAACTACCGTTAAGGATATTCTAACCCATTTACAAAATTTAGGGAGGTGACTAAAATTAATTTTGTTAAAGAACAGGGATAATGGAAAATTGCAACTTTTTTGAAAACTACAATGACAATTTTGCTTAAAAACTAATACAGTGACAAAATTTAAAAATTGATTAAAGTACAATAGTAAAATAGACTATTTCTTCTATAGGAGTATGAAAATGTCAAATGTAAATTTTGACTTTGCTACTCTGCTACATGTGAATCAAAAAAATAATCTAATGTCTTGGATTTGTATAATGTCTGAGAAGATACAAACAAACAAAAGCTATAACCTTAAAATCATAAAATGTTTAACTTGTTAAAAAGGTTTTTTTTTTTTTTTTTTTTTTGTGAGGGAGAGGGGGAGGGATGGAGCAAGTATATCGCTTGCATTTATTTGCTCTTTAAAAAGGCACACTTAAATTTATCATACTAGTATATTCATTAGCTACTTTTGAGTTTCCTTCTAAACTCCGGCTGGTAAGATAGTTTATTTGATCACACCTCCGTGTGAATTTTTTTAGCCCTAATTACTTTTAGAGTAATGCTATGGGTACCTAAAGAGTATTAATTTTTTTGCACCAAATAATGTGTCAGCTAATATGGTACAAGAAATAAAATTAAAAATTATAATTAATACATCACATCAGCTGATACATCATTTGGTGCAAAAAATTTAATACTCTTTAGGTACTCATAACATTATTTTTACTTTTAATGGACATTACTTTACACTTCTTACTTCTCTAACGGAATTCAATATTCAATACTTTTCCCACTCTTTTTTTAGGATGATAAATTAAGTTAGTACTTCACCAACTTACAAATAAGAACAACCGGAAAAATAAAAGAAATAGAATTAAATAATAAATTAAGAAAATTGTTATTAGCACTTTAATTTTTAAAAGCAATACTCTACAGTATAGTATGTATAACATTTAGTAAAAGCAAAATAAATCGTAATGTCGTAGTTAAAAAGTAGACCGTTGAATGCTAACAATGATTCTAAGGGCCCATTTGATTTGACTTTTTAAGATGTATTTGCGGTTTATGACTTACTATAAATTATTTTTTAAATGTTTGGTTTGATTTATGTGATAATAAGTCATAAGTCATATATAAAATATTTATTTAAAGTCATAAGCAGTAGACCTTGTGCTTATTTATATTTTTAAAAAATACGAAAGCACTTTTCTTTAATAAAATTTTCTATACATTCCAAAATCACTCTTATTTGCAAACTTAAATTTCTTCATTTCTTCTATTTCTAAGATTACATTTAACATATCGGTCATAAGTCATCAGCTATAAATTTTTGCTAAATCAAACAAACTCTTAATCTAAGTCTAAGCCTTGCTTGGATAGATGGTTGGTCTTCATTTTGTGGTGTGTTTTTCAGTTTTAGGCTTTGTTCTCTCGACGAGTTATTAACTTTCTTTGTAATTTTATATTTTTTTCTCTATCTAGTCTCATCAACTTTAACTCTATTTTATTTTCTTACTTTTTATTAGATTGTTGCAATTGCAAATAAAAATATGTAACACCCCTAAAATTAAACTATTAAATCGTAAAATTAAATACATTTATAATAATTGAATTAAAAAAAAAAAAAACAAGTGAGTGAGAAAGTAAAAACTAAGAAAAGGTAAATCACATAATCAACACATGGTCTTGATATTTATTTCATTTTCAGCTCCATTGAAATTACTATGGCGCCCACATTTTAAAACCTACCACTCTCTTTTAGAATCCAACTCTCTCTCTCCCTCTCTCCGGTAGGGTTTCAATTTTAAACATCAAAAACCAGAAATGATTACCTCCTCCCCCAATTATTCCCTAAAGTATTTACCCCTCCAAAATATCACGATTCAATCAATGTACATTCCCAATTCGATAATCTCGTGTTCAAATTTCTCAAACTGAATTCCTCACTCTCTCCCCCCAAAACCCACAGTCGCTCCAAATCACTAGACATAGTTTCGGCAAAGATGAACTTTACCGATCCAGCAATGTCACTATTAGCCGCCAGCGGCGGCGACACCGTCAAACTCTTCGACGTTTCCGACGAGTCCGGCGATCCTTGTACTCTCAGCTACACTCCTTCTCCCGGTTCCCAAGTCAACTCCGTTCGCTGGAACCATACCAGTTGAGTACCATCTCAATTTACATTTTTTCTTTTACTGTTGTATTTGTATATTTTAATTTGAATTTCACGTGTTGTACTTTAACTAATGAAAATTGCAGCCTAATTGGGATTGTGATTTTGTTAGATTTGGTGGTGGCCAGTGCTGGAGATGATAAGAAGATATCTCTGTGGCGAAAAAATGGTCAAAGCATGGGGACCATTCCGGTGGCTGGCACTGATAGTGGCGACAATATTGAGGTTATGTTCCAGTTCTGTGTACCTTTAGTCGAATTTATCTGCGTTTGTAGTTGTTTGTGCTCTGTATGTTTCATTTGCTATGGCAAACTCCATAAAAATGTCAAAAGTGACAAGAAAGACTACCATTGTGACGCGAAAATTAGATGCGCGATTACTGTTGTATTTGAATCTCTTTAGCTTCGTTTGTCTAACAGCAAAAAGATCAAGTTTAATGTGTATATTTTGAGTTTGTTCTGGGTTGAAGCTAGCAATGCGAAGTCTTATGCGAAGTTTTCTCAGGAAATTATGCTTGGTAAATATCTTTTCTGATACTCGAGCTTTTCTTACAAAGTCTGCTGCGGTTATGTGAATATTACTTGAGGCTTTGACTTGCTTTTTCAGAAATATTATTTTGACTTGGTAGTGATCATCTCATTTGGTATGAAATTTTTACTTGTTTACCTAGTGTTCAGTGGAGTTTATAAGTGGAAGGATGAAGGGGCGGAAGCTAAGGTACTTCTCTTGTTTGTTATAGAGGTGTCAAATGAGGG
This sequence comes from Platycodon grandiflorus, assembly GCA_016624345.1. NCBI lineage: Eukaryota > Viridiplantae > Streptophyta > Magnoliopsida > Asterales > Campanulaceae > Platycodon > Platycodon grandiflorus. The sequence continues at coordinate 19,223,616 of CM028361.1, forward strand.
AACTGGGGAAGTAAAGGTCAGACTGTGTCCTGCACTGCTCCCTGTATTCTTTCCCTTCCCAATTTGGGTGACAACTTACCTTTGCATCTCCTACTTCCGACTCCATTACACATTTTTGGGATTGATATACACATATTATTGGCAATGTGTCATATTTGTAGTGGTTTATACAGTGCTTTCCTTCGCCTTCCATTGCATCACCAAGATATCAAACTAGTTAAAGTACGTTCCTCTTCCATTCCTTCTAGTTGTCTAAACATATCAGTGGAAATGAGGTTTCCTTCTACTGGGATCCTTTTGCCCACATCCTAGTCCACTCAAAGAGTCCTTATTTGGAAATTGTATATGTAAGAGATACTTAAGTAACTCCCCTAAGAAGTAACTATAATAACAAGAGTAGTTTTATACTATCACACGAGTGATAAGTTGGAACTCAAGAAACTGCAAGCTTAATATTGAACTGGGACTCATTGAGTGGAACATCCTGAAAAGAAAAGTAGGACACTTTGAGTAGAATGGATGGAGTGCATTGGAAAATTTTAGCCTTTTTGATACTTAATCTTTGGTGGTGAAGTCTGCAGTTATTATTGTGCTTCGTGTAGTCCTCGATATGCTTGTGTAGAAATATTAGTTTTGATTCCCAGTGAGCGTAGCATGTGGTACAAAACTTCCACTTTTTAAATTTGTTTAGGTGGAGATGTGAAGTGGATGGATGGAGGGGTCTTAACTAAGGTACTTCACATGTTTCGCTATAGAGGTGACAAATGAGGAAATTGGGGAAGTTAACCGTTTCGGTCCCCGCAATCATTTCCCTCTCGAAATTGGGTGAAGACCTACCTTTGCATCTCATGTATCCAATTTTATAAACATCTTTTGAGCCTATAAACAGAAATTTTGTAATATGTCATAATTTTAGTGGTTTATATGGTGCTTTCCTTTCCTTTCCATATCATAACCAGACTAGCAAACAAGGTAAATTTTCTTCCTCGTTTTCCTCCCTTTGAGATGCTTCTGCCCACACCCTAGTTCCTGACTCCCAACAGGATAGGGAGATATGTCTACTGCATGCTACTTTACAAACAGGAACCTGTAAATTTCTATATTAAGTTGTTTTGTAACACAATTGAGACATCAGTCAATTTGACCGTGTGTTGAACTATTTTCAGGAGTCCTTTTTGACTATCAACTTTAGTAACAGAACATCCAGATACATCTGTTCTGGTGGAAGTGGTCAAGTTGTAAGAATATGGGATTTGCAGAGGAAACGGTGTATAAAATGGTTGAAAGGTCACACTGATACAATTACAGGTGCAACATACAATTGCAAAGATGAGCACTTGGCCTCCATCAGTCTTAATGGTGATGTTATTATTCACAACCTGGCTTCAGGTGCAAGGGCTACTGAACTTAAAGATCCAAATGGACAGGTGCATATTTTGTTTTTGTTATTTTAGCTTTTTTACACAGCAGCAAAGAGTTATAGTTCTTTCTGATGTTTTAATTTATTTATTTTTGCTCTCTGATATGCTAGATGTTTGTCTGATGGTTCGAGACCAGGTCTTGAGAGTGCTTGATTATTCTAGGATTAGCAGGCATCTTTTGGTGACGGCTGGCGATGATGGGTCCGTTCATCTGTGGGATACTACTGGTCGTAGCCCAAAGGTATGTGATATGATATTTGAATGTAACTAGACGAGGAAACTTGACCCCAATATATATCTTATCACACCATGTGATCTCTTAATGAGTCATCCAATCGAAGAACTTAAGAATAAAGGTTTAGGGTAAGCGTTATGATTTATTGTCGAGTAGTTCTTTATTATCTTGATCTCTAATGAGATTTCATCTTTCACTGTACTATTCTTTTTATGTGGCACCGTTTTACATAGGCATATTGGTCGAAATTAACTAAGTACTGGCTTTCTTTTATTGGAGTTACATGTCTGTTATATGCTTTGCAGTTCATTTCATAATGCTTTAGGCTAAAAAGCATGTATTAAAATTCATTAACTGGTTTAATATCCACATGCAGATTTCTTGGTTGAACAAGCACAGTGCACCAACTGCCGGTGTTAGTTTCTCACCATCTAGCGATAAGGTCTCTTCTTTATTAATTAAATTTTATCCGTCTAAATTACAAGTAATTGGATTTTTTTTCCTGTAAAGAGAACTGATTTATCTCAAGATCATCTATTAAGAGCAAGTGGAGATGTTTAGTTTAGTTAACATATGGGTGGTGCTCTAATTGCTTGACAGGTGATTGCTAGTGTTGGACTGGACAAAAAGTTATACACTTTTGATTCGGGGAAGAAGGGACATTCATATTGCATTCCTTATGAAGCACCTTTTTCTTCGGTGGCATTCAGAGATGATGGATACATCCTAGCTGCTGGAACAAGCAGTGGGCGGGTAGTATTCTATGATGTTCGTGCAAAGCCACAACCAATCACTGTTCTTCGTGCTTATGGGACTTCTGAGGTAAGTGTGTTTATCTCATTTGTATTACTCTTCTATTAGTTTCTTAATTGGCACATTCATGATGGTGCAGTTTCAGAAAAGATCATGTGACTATGTTCTACTTACTGCTGCATTTTATGACAAACTAGATGACACAATAATGGACTCATCTGATCTTGTTACACATGAACCGTCTTTTGCTTTTCTATATATGCTCCTGAAGTTTGAACATTCATAACTCATTGTACAGACATGTTAGATTATTTGTGTTGATTCGTTGGTTGGCAATGCTTCATTTTACCCTAGTATGAATAGCCATAGAAATGCACAGGCTTATGAAGAGCTTTCGTTCTGGTGCATGTACTGCTTGAATGATGTTAAAGTTTGTGTTCTTTGACATGCCAAAGCATCGATTTGAGGCCTGCGCATGCAATAGAATGAATTCTAAATACCTATCCACAAATTCTAGAGTGAGCCATTGTTCCGGGAAAAGATTGAATGCTTCTTGGGATTGAGGATGCTTTTTATCATTTGTATTCTGCATGTAGTGCCTCCTTCTGCCTGCCAGTTGTCTACAGGTTAAATTTGTGTAACATATTGTTGTTTAATCAGACAGAAGACTATTTGAATGGTGGAAAAGAGAAAATCTGGGATTCTTCTCGTAGGATTATTTATTTATTTAATTTTGGGGTAGAAAAAGAAGTAAAAGATAGAGAAAAAATATAAGTGGATAAGATATCCACTAATGCAAAAGACCAAAACTGAAAACAAAAAACAAAACGTAGACTAGACTAACAAGCCAATAGCTGCCCGTCAATCCCTCGTCAGGTTGCCCTTGAACATCCCCAGGGCCTTGGCCCAAAGAGAAGCTAGAAAAGTTACATGCTCCCAAAGCAGAATTAAAGATAGCTAGACTCTGACCCTATTTAGTGAAAAAAAATGGCAGTTGCCATTGGTCTTGCACCTCGCCTTTAATTTCCCAAATCCTTTTCCACCATAATGCATTTAGACTTAACCTTCTTGTAGCCAGTGCCAAGAGTTGATCACAGCAATAAAAATATTCTTCGAAGTTTGTGGACTGTTTCATACTTCAAATTTTGTTTTGGAGGTGAAGGATGTTTTCAATCACACTTCAGTCGCGCCAAGCGTTAATATCTATGAAAGTGTGGAAAGATTAGAAGGGAAAGCGAGAGAAGAAAATTATCTCATACTCCTTCCATCCCAAAATGAGTGTCCCTTTTTTTTTTAACAAATATTAAGGAAGTTGACTTTTAGGTAATTTTAGTCATACATATAGATGTGTATGCCCTTAGTGTCCACACATTGAGACATGATAGATAGCAAATGTGAATTTATTAACTTCATAGAGATAGGGACACTCATTTTGGGACAATTTTTTTTTTTAAAAGGTACACTCAATTCGGGATGGAGGGAGTAACTAGTGTTTGTTCAGCATTTCATAATATGTGGTCATGCCTACCAGGCCTTGCCATGTTGACACTATTAACTCCTACGTTTTTTTTAAGCCCTCTACTAACATCATCAGCTCATAACCATAAATATTAAAGGTGCACCTGTCTGAGATTCAACTTCTTTAATTAGTTGTATCCACAGATTCCGGGCTCAAAATGACCTAGGTTCTTGAGCCTAGGTGTCTTACTTTATTTGTGTCCATAAACTACTACTACTACAACAACTACTACTACAACAACTACTACTACTACTACTACTCTACTACTACTACTGTTATTATTGTTTGTTGTGTTTTGTGTGTGTGTTGGGGGGTTGTTTTGGTCATGCCCGAAAATGGAACCTTCATATTGATGTGGGGCCAGGTAACTTTTATAAATGTTATACATGAATAAATGTAAAACTGACGTGACAGGTATTGTAACCAAAAGGTTTATTTCATGGATGGTTAATACTGTTCTGCCTATCATTGGTCCATTGCAAAGCTTCCCTTTTACAAATGGTCTATATTTTACTGATACTTCCCTGATGATCACATACTTCTCAACGTAATCTGACTTATCTTCACAGTAGTGATAATAATGTGTATGATAATCAACCAGGCCGTCACAAGTCTATGCTGGCAAAGGTCAAAACCTGTACTGGTTAACGAAAAAAATTGCACGGATAATACTGCTCTTCTTGGAGATGCTGTGGAGGATTCAATCCTTATGCCTGACCCGCTTCCTTCTGTGACATCATCAAACCTTGCATACTCAGCAATGATAGCTGGTTCCCGAAATGCTGGTCGTGCAGGACCTTCTCCAGAGTCATTACCCTTCTCAGCCGCCAGCAGTGTATCTATGTCAAGCACTCGTGATATATCTGCAGCAGAGGAGACACCGCTTCGAAGCACGCTATGGACCGGTGGGTCTTTGACTAGATTACATCCTCCTCGCAGTTTCAATTACAAGGATGATATGGAGGTGTTTTCTCCACTTGTAGAAGTTCAGCCAATTACACCCTCGCTTGATAAGTTGTGGGATCAGCATGATGGAGCAAAGAAAGATCATGATAAGAAGCCTTCTTTTCTGTTTCCTTCATCTAGGAGATTTCCTCTTCCAGAGGAAGGGGGCAATGATCCTCATCCTATTTTTGACTGGAAATCCAGCTCAACCTCAAAACAGGTTTGCTACTATTGCAACTCTACTTACCATCATTCACGCATTCTTGCGGATGACATGCCTTGTATGTTTTTTACTTGAGAACCTAGATTTGGCGAATTTCAATCTTTCAATTTTGGCCAAATATTAATCAATGTTGATCTCATGCAGTGCCCGTAGTATCACCTTCAGGGAGAAAATAATTGATTATTTCAAACCATTAGAGTTGATCGCTTCCAGTAGATTTTTATAAATGAGCATTTCCGTATGTATTGATAGGAATTCCAATGCAAATGCTTTCAAAATGCAGATTCTTAACAAAAGTCTAGGGGGCACTCGTTATCCCATGTTATTATTGCCAATCAAGCACTCGTTATCCCATGTTATTATTGCCAATCATTACTGAAGAATAATAAAGTACTACAACCCAACTTAGCCCTTTTCACCGTTCATTTATGTTCAAAGCAAGACTTTTCTGTTAAGCCACAACTCAAGCATATCCTTTTTATTAGCAGTAGCGCTATGCATTGTTTGTTTTGGTCTTCCCCAGCCTCTAGCTTTGCCGTTGATAGTAATATTTTCTTCTCGCACACTTACTCTTTCACATTAATGTTTACACCATCTTAAGCAATTTTTTTGTCATTTTGTCTCCTATTGGGATACTTTTACTTTCTCGCAGACTTGTTCATTTTGGATTTTTATCTTTTCTAGTCCGACCACATATCCATCTTAACATCTGTGAATTGAGACTTCAGGAGTTCGAACTTCAATTTTTTCTCCCTTTCAAATAAACTTATAATTGTCAATCTTTAATACAATGTGCTTGCAAAACTTTTGCTATGTTTATCTTTGATGTCTTGCCAACTCAGGCTAAAAAAAGAACAATGTGAAGATACCCAATGAAATCAATGAGCTCAGAAATATGATTTTGTACAATTTTAATCTTTGACCGACCATTTGGAGCAAGGTTTTATTTTCCCCGTCCTTCAAATAACATTGTCAATATGTTTACACCTAATGCAGGATGACAGCGGTTCTTCCTTCTCACAGTTAGTATCGACTCCTTCTGCCTCATCCAGGACTGAAGACTCTTCCTCCATAACTCCTCCAGAAGCTTGGGGCGGTGAGAGATTGTCCAATAAACTCACTCAACCTCGTCATTCGACCACTTTGCCTTCTCGCTTTGCAACATTGACATCTCCAAGTATATCTTCTGGATCCATTTTTTCTGGACTACAAGATCTTAGTTTGTCTGCAGGCCAGATTACTACAAGCTCCATTACCAGTTTGAGCATGGGCTTGGCAAATTTACATTCCAGAGACAGTTCTTCTAATCAAGACACTTCGTTTGGAAATTTTGATCATATCCCATTTAGTTCGACATCTCTTGCTCTTGGTGCGAAAGGCATTGCTGGGCAGGCTAGCATGGATTCTTTAGGACCAGCATTGACCCTCCCGAGAAGATTTTCCAGTTACGCTGAGAGAATAAGCACTACTCCATCCTTCAGTGATGGAACATCCCTTTCAGTGGGTTCGCCCAAAACTAAGAAAACGGGAGCTGAAACAAGGGAAGAGCTTTTGAATAACTTGTTATCCAGGCCGGAGGTATCGACTGCCACAGAATCTGGGATTCTTCCATCTATGAATGTAAGATGGATATATGCGTGTGTGTGTGTGTGTGTTTGTGTATTTGTGGGTGCTGATGTAGTCACGTTTGTGATTATTCATCATCTTGAATGCATTTTGCTCTTTTGCTTTTTCAAAAAAGTTAAAGAAGCTCGTGCATTTGTCCCACTCAATGGACTCAGTGTCAATTTTTCTCATTACAAATGCAAGAGGGCATTGGTGTTCTTGATGATGGATCAATGCAAATGATTAGTAGTCACCCATATTACTATTTGATTATTGACCTGCTCTACACTTGACAGGGTGGAAATACACAACCCCAAAAAACCCCTTTGCAGCCTGATTTAGAGCGGGGAACTTCTTTCACACTTCAACTTTTTCAAGGAACTCTTGAAGAAACTCTTGCTTCTTTCCAGAAATCCATTCATGAAGACATAAGGAATCTTCATATAGAAGTTCTACGACAATTTCATATGCAGGAGGTATATATATGTTTTGTATTTGAGTATAAACTTTTCCTTTATCTGTTCTGTATACAGCTTATGTCATCTTTTTGCAGATGCAAATGTCAAACATGATGAGCTCCATCCTGGAGAACCAAGTGGAGCTTATGAAGGAAGTTCAATCTCTACGCAAAGAGAACCAACAGCTTCGTCAACTACTATAAGCATCAGCTAAGATTTAGTCATTTCCTCTTTTCTTTTATATCTTATAATGAGTTTATGCTTTCTAAATTTGAGCTTATTTGAGGTGTTGTTTAATATCAAAAGAAGGGTTTTTTTTTTTTTTGGGGGTTGTGTTGTACTCGAGTTCTGTTTGGGGGCATGGTAGTTAGGTGAGTGAAAGATAGTGAGATGCTGAAAAAGAGAAGTCAAATCGACTTTGGTAGAACATGTATAGGTCTCATTGATTGGGTTTAACTGAACAGTATTTATGGAAAAATCATGTATAGATTTCCTGATTCTGTTCCTGGAGTTGTGCAAACTGGCCCTAGTTCATTCCTGCAAACAGCTCTTTCAATACCTCTCAGTTAATCAGCTCGGATGCCATTCTGTCCATCTTAATACTCATTTGTTAATGGTTCAATCATCCTGCACTTTTTTTCTCACTCAAGTTGTACGGTTCATAAACTTGTGGTTGTGAAATAACAATTTACCCTTACGGTAATAGACTGCATATTATGCTACAAAACTTTATGCTTGATTACTGGTAGTCTGGTCAAAGCTAATATGACCTCATGATAATGTCGAGATTGGATTGGAAAGAGGTAAAGCCTTTTTTTTTTTTTAACCATTGTACTATTTGGGGAATATTAATTTGACCATTGTACTTTTAAATTTGTAAATTTGACCATCATAGTTATAATCATACTAAAATTAAACCTAGATTGTTTATTTTCGTTAAAAACTTAACATTGTCTCTCTAAGCATGCTGATATGAACTTTGTTGAACACATCATTTTTGTTAAAAATTTAACGATGACTCTTTAAACATGCTAATGTGAACTTTCTTGGACTCATATGTGTCTTACAATGTTCACATAACATGTTTAAAGAGTCATTGTTAAAATATTTAACAATTTAAGTTTAATTTTAAGCACAAATACAAATATAAGTACGATGGTCACATTTCCAAATTTGAAAGTATGATAGTTAAATTGATACTCCCTCCGCTCTAGGCAAAGAGTCTTCTATACTATTTTGTGATGTTCCACTTAAAGAGTCTATTTTAAAAATTATGTCTACAATCTCTATAAAACTTTACTTTACCCTCTACTTATGTAATAAACATGTTAACTATGTTAAAATATTTGTGTAACTATGATCAAGTCCAATACTACTTATATATATTTTAATTATTAGACTTTTTAAACGTGAATTTTTTAGGTAGAATAGAGGGAGTATTTTTCAATTAGTATGAATGTTAAAAAAATATTTTTTCATCCAATTTTTGGTATCCCCGTGTAAATTCTTCAAGTAAAAAACTTGAAAATAAAACAGTGGTGCTCTTAATGTTATAGGAACACAGTAGTCATATTACCCGTCACTCATATATACTCATAATATAGGAGTAGGTGAGAACGTTTCACTCAACGAGTTAATTAGTTTAAAATGAAGCTGTAATTTTTCTAGCATTTTCCATTGGGTTAAATGCACCAGTAGTCCCTGTACTTTACAACATTCTAGCATTAGTTCCTAATTTCAAAAAGTGAAAATTTGGGCCCAAAGTATACTATTTTTGTTTGCCCGTGGTCCTTCCGTTAATGGTCGCTAGAAAAGCAGTCGTTAACCCACCGTGTGCAAAGCACGTGACTTTTTTAGAGGGCAAATTGGTAACTTCCCAGTTGTCTCCCCCCTTCCTCTCAAGCGCCGCTATCTCATCCATCTCCAAGAAACCTCCGATGACCTCACCCCACGCCTCCGACAACTTCACCCCTCGCATCCGGTCCCCTTCCTTAGTGCCGACGACCACAATCGCACTACACTCCACTCCGTTTCTACTGCAAGCTGCTCTGGATGTGCCCCTCAAAAAATCAAGCAAGAGGATCTCTAAAGAACACAACTCTCAGCCTTAATCCGAAATTTGGGCTTAATTTTGGAACTCTCAATTCAACTCAAGTAAGGTTCCTCTTTAGCTCCTCAAGATTGATACTCTGAAATTGCAATCCGTTGTGAATAAGTTGGGTTGAGATAATTGCTGGTTCGTGCTATAATTGCTTACATACTATGAATTCATTGGGAGAGAGTAAATTGGGGATTCCATTAATGATTTTAGCTGAGTTGTGAATTTGTTGTGTGGATCCTTATGGGTTAAATCTCGATTTTGGGGGACATTGTTATCTTGGGAGAAAATGTGAGAGAATTTAGTGAAAATCCTTCCATGAGCAAGGCTATATACATAGTTGACGACAACTTAGATCCGTTAGTGTCAAAGATGAAATTGAAAACTCGATCCACTATAGATGGCGACCCGCAAGTGACAACAACACAGATTGAAGCACTACAAGGAATGGAATGAAAATTGATTCTGCAGAAGTTACAGTCCGCAATAAAAAACAGAGTTTATCAATGGTGTGATTCACTAGGTCTATCTCTAAATGGCGTATCATAAAGCACCATAGTTGCATAACAATCTCCCAACAAAGAGAGTATGGATGGAATAAATTCTCAAGTAGAACCTCTAAGCCAGAGTTGAAGAAACCACAATCATGAAGGTTTTGAGTGCATGAAGAATGGGGGGAGACAACCTAAAAGGAAGTTACCAATTTGCCCTCTAAAAAAGTCACCTGCTTTGCACATGGTGGGTTAACGGCTGCTTTTCTAACGGCCGTTAACGGAAGAACCACGGGCGAACAAAAACAGCGTACTTTAGACCCAAATTTTCACTTTTTGAAATCAGGGACTAATGCTAGAATGTTGTAAAGTATAGGGACCACTGCTGCATTTAAACCTTTCCCATTCATATATTAGAAGAACAGGTTCGAAGAGAATTATGGTGCAAGTTAGAAAATTATAGCACGAGCTTCAATTTTGGTGTTGGATATTTGGCTTGTATCTAAACTAAATATCGTGACTTTGCAAATGTAGTAGAATAAGGGAGAGTAAATATCTCTTGATTCATCTCATAAGTGGATGACAACTTTGTTACAATTTCAAATCAGTCAAGATTAAGGGTTTTTTTTTATTTTCGGTTAGCAAAAGATTAAGGTTGTAGAGTTTGCTGCCCTTTGGATATATTAACATAATGGAAAGGAAAATGCAAATTGAAATAAAATAGAAAGATTGAAAAAATAAATAAAAAATTAGATCAGCTTTGGAAAAAGAGTTGCATACTAAAGGATGAAAAGTTAATAGATCAAACTGTGTAAAATGAGAGTAATATCAGTAAAAACAAAATTTGAAAAAATGAAAAGCTATAGGAGATTAATATCTTTTAAAAAAAAAAATGAGACTAGGGTTTTTTTGGGATAGACTAAAATGGAAGTAAGACTCCATTGTATAGCCTTGACTTTACATGTTAAGGGTAAACAAGAAACTCGACTTTACATGTCCTTTGACTTGGCAATGCAGTTTCCTTCACCTATCCACGTTTTTAGCTCCTTGAGCTCAGAAAGTTTGAGAAACTCGAGTTTAGGGAACCCCGGCTGTAGGAAGCATACCATAACAGACTTAGCACCTTCTCCAGCACCGGCCCGGCTTTGGATCCAAATTTAGCTTGGTGAGCTTCAGAGTTAGGTTCTACTTCAGCGGTAGAAACTCTAAAGGATTACTTGAATACTGATATTCGCGAATGACCCCAAGTAACTAGAGTTTAACAAGGCCACAACAGCGAGAAAGTGGTGTCAGACTCTGACATGATGTTCCACGAGCAATGTGGAATTGCATATTCAAGGACCAAGGACCAATATCAAACCCGACCCGGGGACTGAAGAACCACCACCACATCTCTTAGAGCCCTGATGATCTATCTATTCCCAATTGTCACAGATTTGTCAACTTCAACCACCTATCGGCTATCGTTGCTTATTATCCTCTCAGCTGATACCACCCACTTTGGAGGTTTGCTAATGTATCAAGTCGGACACCCATGGTAAAATCCAGACGATCAACCAAACCAAGTCTCAATAGACTAATTTTCCAAATCACGTTGGGTATCATCACTTCGTCTTGATCCCACTGATCTAAGGTGTTTAGACTTTGTAGGTTGCCCATGGATTCTGGTATCAACTCACAATCTCTCAAGTATTGGTATCTCAAGTGAATTAAGGTGCCAATTTCTCCACTTAAAGTACCCTGGGATCTGGTACTCTGAGCAATCCAAAAATCTTGCATTTTCCAATTAGGTCATAATTACTTTGGCTGGTGGAGGATAGAAGAACAAAAAAGAGCGTCCCTCTTGGTTTTGGATTATCAAATCCACACGCCTACTATGATGAAAACCAATTCTGCGCAAATTTGTAGCTGCTAACAGTTTCAGTTCATCTACGGTTTAGGCCATCCCATGCCTCAACTCGCTATGATATATCATCAACAACAATCAAATATCGCTGCGCAAATTTGTAGCTGCTAACAGTTTCAGTTCTTCTGTTTCGCCACTGTATTTCGCTCCTTGAACTGATCCCCTCTCTTTCACGGACAGTCTTAATGTCATATGCCCGTAGACTCTTGAGAGATGTCTTCAGGCTTCGCCTAAAATGAACTGAACTTCTACCCCAATTTTGCAAAGATGAAGAGGTTTCCGAAAATTTGAAGCCAATTTCTTGAGGAAGCCATTGCTTTTTCCTCTTTTATGTGCAAATTCAAGGATGAACGTATCGATGAGATCCACACAAGGATGAGCAATATCTGTGATTTCCGCAACCAAATTGTGGATGCGCTCATCTTGTTCTTGACATCGATCCGCATCTCTCAAGAAGCACCGCATTCGTTTCAGTTCAGCCTGCAGGTGCTGAACCTCATCTTTCACCTAGTGCAACAAAGTAGCTTCGTGAATCAGGAGGTTGCTACTTCTTTCAATAACTAATGAAACAACAGCTTCAGCCATCTCTCTTGCACAAGGAAAACTAAAATGATTGAATTGGCTGGACTGAGTTTCTTTGAATGCAATTGTTATGTTAGCTAACATACCTTGCCTGTTTTCTCTTTCTTCTGTCATGGAATGGCATCTCACTTACAAGTGAAGACAGAAGGAAAGAACAATAGCATCCAATTCCTGCCTTTACTTCCTCGTTTGCTTTTCTCTCTCAAGCATCCTCAAAGATGCTCAAAATATTCAATACCCAAGAGAAAGAGAAAGGATCTTGAAACCCACTAATCTCTACAGGTAGCGTCATATCAACTTTGTATCAACTGCAACAAATTAGAAACCACTGCAGTAGCGGTAGCGCTGTCTGGAACATAACTAAGATTTGACATGAATTAACCAGATATCAAGACTTAGTTTCCCCGATGTCAGTTTTTCCCAGGGTAGAATGTCCACAAAATCACGCCGTTGGTGCACAAGATTCACCTTTTATACAGTTTCTCAGCGTAGAATGTCCAGTAAATCACGCCGTTGGTGCACAAGATTCACGCTTTATACGTCTGCCTATGTAAGAACTAACTGAGAAGGTGAAGCAGATCAACTTTAGGAACAAGATCCACTGGTTTTTATAGTATTATCACTCAAGGACCTTATATCTTAATTTTTTTTTTCCAAATTGATTTCATTTCCAAAACCATATAAGAAGAGCAACAATGAAACCTTGGGGTATAATAAGCCCATTGTACATATTTTCTTCATAAAACTAATACCCACTTTAACCAACAAAAATAATAAGTACCAAAATGAGTGTCCATTTTGTTTTCATGAGGGAGGAGCAGCAGTAAACAACAAAGCAAAAGAAAGATTGAGAAACATTGAACCATTATCTGGAATCACTTTTTCCTTTGTTAACTTAGTAGGAGAAGTATATATACATTCCCCATCAATTGTGCTCATTTAAAGTGACAAATTTTTTTTTTTCAAAATACCCTTTGTATCTCCTTCCAAGTCTTAGACACAAGTCACTTTTTACTATGTGAACCAACAGAATGGTTATCTTTCCACTAAAAAGCGTATATGAATTCTCTTCAGCCTCTCAAAGTATGCTACACCAGAAATCACTTTCCCTACACTTTATGCAAAGGCAGAGGTGCTCTGAATTACAAATGATCCAACTTTGTCGACACCTTTGAGTCATGAATCCTGATACCTGATACAGATGGAACGCTTCTGCAACTAGAAGGGTGCAAACTTGATCTCTTAACTCACTTCTTCACTAGCCTCATAACGTCACCGACAAGATGTAAAGAACCAGTTACAAGGACCTGAGGTAGCAACCAGATTTAAAAAGGGGAAAAAAAAAGTGAATAGCACATACAGGAATGAGCAGACCAAGTAGCTTTTAGATCAGGTAAAACGTTGGGTTACCTGAAAACGAACAGACTTATCCTGCCGGACAGTGTCCCTAAGCCATTTAATAGCTAATGGAAGTGATGGAAACACGACACTGTTCTCACAACTCTTTGCACGCACGTCTGCATCATCTGTATCTTCACCAGAAACAAATTCTGGGTTTTTGGCATTCTCTGCAATTCATTCAGCAGAACATCAGGTTTGCAATTACACACAAAAACGAAAGCTGTAAAGTACACATATAAGTAATCTACACAATTTCTTCTATTCACTTCCCTAAATTTTCTCTTATGAAATATGTACAAAAGTCCTAGTTTATAACAGAACTATGTGTTCACCGCAAGAAAGAACTTTGTATGAAGAATGAGTTAAAATCGAGAAAGAGATTTGCTGGTAACTGGTGGTGTGACTTAATTTGGTAGTAATCATTCTTACTCATCAAGTAGCTTATGTAACTTACGAATGCCTTTTTGATATTACAAATGTACATGTTTAAATGTTCAAATGCTCATGGCATATAATACTTTGGATTGGAAACTAAATGATTTTACCTCTTTTCCCCATTGGGAAGAAATAAGAGCTTACCTTAGCAAGGTATCTAAAATTTTAGGAACTAATGTCATACTTACGCTGAGCTTAAAGAAACCATAAAAGTGAGGCAAGAATAAGAGTAAAAATTAGTACCGACCATATTCTAACTAGATAACCATGTCTTGTTTTGGTTACTCTTACTGCATTTTAAGTTAGCTATGGTGGCCATAAGCCACATCTGTCTTGAGCCTCCTAATAAGCCTGTTATAGACATCAAATCTTACATGAAATCATTATCTAAACTGTATTTTCTTTCAATTTGCATTCACTGTAATCATTTTGTATTATTCAAGTTGTATATGATGTAGTAACGGAAGCCCATAAAAGACTGGATAAATGCAATTACTTGCTCTGTTCTATTTAAAGTAGAAGTTTTCTAGAATTGAAGTCTTTCTACTGTCCTTATTAAATATCTTTCAAGTTTCTTGAGTTTCTTCATAGAGTCAGTGATTTTTTCTAGGGATGCATTATGCGGGCTGCCACACAGAATTGTGAATCTTTTCATAGGACCAGGTTAGTGACTTTAGCTTAGCTACTGCAGTGCGTTTAGTAAAAACTTGGTCTCCACTATGTCTTGGTCCCTATTCATTGGCACCTATATATAAGTTTTGTACTCCCTAAATCAGCAGAATGGTAGTAAGAATACAATGAATTATTGTTTTCATCTGCGATACACCCTTCTCCCAGATTTATGCCTATGGACCCTAGGTGTTAAGCTTAGACTAGTTCTTCTCCGTCTTCCTTGCTTATTTGGTTATTTTCCTGCACCTTTATCCCGCAAATCAGACCTAATCTCTTTCCTTTTCAATCCTAATACTCTCAACAAAACTCAGTCTTAGTCCAAATCACTTGGGACATAGACCAACCCCAACTCTTATTATTATTAATGCCTCATAATGGCTATATGTGCCTCTCGTGAGGCTTTGAACACCCGACCTCTCTAATGAGGTTTAAACACCCGACCTCTCCGTTAAGAGAAGTGAACAGTTCAAGTTGAACTAAGGCTTGTTGGGAGACTAAAACAGTGCCTTTGGTGAGGCTTGTACAACAACGACACCCGACCTCTCCGTGGAAAGTAGTGAAGTACCAGGGTGCTTAGGGTGCTTAAGGTGAGACTTGAACATTTGACCTCTCCGTTAAGAGAAGCGAGCAGTAGGAGTTGAGTTAGAGCTCTTGGTCTAAAGCAATTTGAATCTTATTCCGCCATTCAATTTAGTCCAAAGCAAGGTCATTACACGCATCACACACATACATATCTTTCTTCATTACGAATCTCCATGTTAGTTGTCTTCCGCTTCCCCAACTTCTAGTTTGGTCGATGTTGATACACTCTCACTTCCAAAAGGGTGCACTAGTGGTTTACGTTGAATCTGTTGAAACCATCTTAAGCAATTTTCTGTCATTTTATCTGCTATTTATCTGCTATAGGGGTAACTTTTACTATCTAGTGAATTTGTTCATTAGGAATTCAATCTTTCCTAGTTTTACAACATACCAATCTTAATTTTGCATTTCTGATGCACTCATCTTGTTAATGTTCTTTTCAACCGTAATAAGATCAGAAATACAAACCTTCGTGTCCTAACTTTAGAAATTCAAACCTGAAACCTAGACTCATTCCTGTCCACAATATCAGAAAGCCCAAGCTTTCTCCAGCATCAGTATGATTCAAAAAGACAAAAAGGAACTCATTTTCGAATCAGTAGATACTCATTGATCTAATCAAAATACTGAACATTGATTTGCTGATGATAGTCCACGAGGCTGGAGGAAGTAGAGATGGCTTTTATCCACTGACCCATACTTTGAGCCAGGAATCGAAGGTCAATGCAACTGGAGGCAGTGTTCATGGTCTCATGGGTGCTGAGATAGTGTGGCTTTTGAAGGTTCTGAGCACCAGCAATGTTGTGGTTGAAGAAGGTGAGTAACTGAGAAGTGTGTCATGTAGTTATGAGAGGCTTTGACCATTCCTGTAGCTGAATTTAACAAATTGAAGTGTGATAGTAGTACCTTTTTCAGCACATATAATGTTTTCCCATACTCTCTGAAGTGTCAGCTGCCAAGACAGATCAACTTGAGGATCAACTGGAGGCAAGGTAGTGGAACCAACTTTGTAGTACACTGATGTGTTTGGTACAAATAATGCCTTCTTGAAGTGTACACCTGAAAGATCAAATCAATGTTATAGGCTCCCTTATTTCAAATATAAAATTGTATACCTGGATGGGTATGTTGCACAGTATTTAACCTAAAATGAATACATGATTGAACAGATAAACAGTTGGTTTTCCATTTCGAGTTCAATAAAAAAGAATTTACTAGTTGCAGTGGAGTTTCACATACAACACCTACTACATATGCAATCCATCCCAATACGGTATAACTGGGTATTCCAAATCATGCTTCCAACTGAAATACTTACCGTGACTAGCACAAGTTTTCATCAGCCGTGGAAGGAGCAACTGTGGATCCCTCACTGACATACAATTGAACAACAATATCTGCAATTTAGGCATTAAGTAAAAAATCTAAAAGAAATCACATATAAGCAAAAGAACTGCCAAAATATTCACACAATAAAACGATGTCATGCTTCCAAAAGGTCGAGTTCTATACAAGCAGAACTCACTCTAAGCATACATATTCCAAGTCTCCATGAAGAATAATGACTACAAAAACAAATTCATTTTGGATTATTAAAGCTTCGAATCACCAACTCTCGTCCAACCGTCCAGTCACACAATTGGCATCTCAGAAAAATAATGAATTCTACCAATGTTTTAGTGTATATTTGACCCCTTTTATCATTTGTTTCAAGCAATGATGCTATAATGAATCAGATCTGGCAGTAAATGGTTCAAAGACAGGCAGTCTTGGATTTCGTTGCATATCAATCATTTATACCGCCGGTGACAGTCATAGATTTGTTTGGCATTCTTTTGAGTGTGAGTGTGTGTGAGGGGGGAGGAGGGTGTAAGTTCCAAGACAATTAAAGTAAATTCAAAAATAGTCCTTCCCTTCTCTCTTTGACCTAATTTTAGCTCCATACTTTAGTTAACACCATATACTGTACATACTGAGCATCTCATACATAACCGAGCATGGCATGCAAATGAAATCAAAATTTATTTTGTTACGAAGAACATAAAGGTACAAGGAAGGCTAGGACAAACAATCCTAGTATAACACGTACAACTCAATCCAGCCTTTCTTCCAACAACTTGTGATCAAGTATATGAATCCTTTTCGACTATTCAGTTCTATCCTAGGAAGCATCCAACTCATCTAGATTCCTAACCTGTTTTTTTTATTTCAGCTCAAAATACATTGTTCGGCCCTCTCTAAAATTTATGCTTTTAGATGAGTTGGGTACTCAACATGGTACCAGAGCTCTGGTTTGGCATGGTCTTGCGTTTAAGTCATCCTGCTTGCATTTGTTTCCCACATTATTGTTAGTGCACATGTTGGCACTCTGTTTGGTTTGTGATGCTCCAAGTGAGGCAGCTTTATCTCTCCACATGTGGGCAGGTCACACGTGATGGGGAGTGTTAAGCTTGATATACATTGTTGGCCCCTCTCTAACAGCTTACGCTTTTAGATGAGTTGGGTACTCAACACAACTCTAATGCACAAATGTGTCAAAGAAAATATTGATCAAAATGGGTCCTCACCTGTGCAGATTCCTTCCTGGATGCTTCACGATGGTAACCATGTCTAAATTCATGTGAGGCTCCAGAATTTTTATGTTCCTGGATAATTAAGGAGTGCTGTTGTTTGTGATCTTCTCTGATGGCAAGAGAAAACCATTTTCCACACACTTCCATGCTTTCAGGACTATGGGCTCCATCCATGTAAAACACAAGATCTCCTGGGCTTTCAATATCAAGCAACATATCAGGGATTATCTGTGCTCGTCCTTGTAAATTTGCTGTTGTTAGCCCCTTAATGAATTGCTCTGGCAGAGAACTCTATTTCCAAGCAGAATACAACACAATTTTCCTCAAGAAATAAAACAATGTATGAAAAGGAAAACTCCCACTTGAGAAGAACTTACCGACTGTTCCAGGTAATTAAAATCAATATGGCCTGTCTTTTGGAGCCAAGTAGAGCATAATGAGATGGCAAGACCTGCGTTTAGATACTGGTGATCACCTTCAAGCCCTAAATGTAATCCATTTAGCAAATTACTGTCCAATGGAGTTGCTACTTTAAGAGGTACCTGCAACAGCATAGTTCTCACTCCAATTGGATAAACACAGCACACCTTTGTGATAATTTCAGCAGCGGACAGCACAAATTACAATAGACATAATCTGACTTGTCTAAAATGCATTTGCTATGTTGGCCAAATTGCAGAAGAATATGTATGATATAAATTTTGGTGAATTTATGAAGGCCACCTTTAAGAATTACGAAAAGAAAGAGATTAATGGGATTACCATTTCCAACTTGGCCTCTGAGTATCATTTCCAAATTACTCACATATCCTTAATGTGAAATTGCACGTATGAAAATATGATTTCCTATGTCTGTCAGCTCAACTAGTTTCTTTTATATCTGATTCATTATTCTTTTCTTTTGTTTCTTTTTTGAGATGATAAAACAACAATTGGATTACAACCAGTGATTTAAAAAATTATTTGAATACCAGAAACTAGATTATCCAAAATTCATAAATAATTTTTTTTTCTTCCAAAATGCTACAGCTTCAACAAAATATACCCTTAAACCGCAACTCCAATTTTTATGAGCGCTATGAATAATCCATTGGATAATGATTAATGGACCAACTTCTTAAGGTTCAAGGAACAGCTTCTTACATTCACGGCAAAGGTAACTCTAGGAGCACTTTCCAGAAAAAAAGAAGAAGTAAAAGTGGCATTTTATCCCCTATGCAGTAACATATAGTCATATAGCCCTTTCAGAATAAGCTTGTCCTTATAGCGATGAGTAAGAAAAAAATCAAGCCTACACAAACTTCATTTCTAAGAATAATAGGGCTTCTTTTTCAGCCTTATGAATCAAACAGCAAAATCGAATGATTTTGTAAACTAACTTTAACTGCTCAACCCCATATGTAAGTTTGTCCTGGCCTTTTCCAATTACTTAGTCTCCCACTGAGTAAAGATAAATAATCCCTAGATGAATGTTCAGGCATGGTCGCTTTTAACTATAGAGGTCTGCAATTGACTGTTCTTTAGCCATTGCGCCTTAAAGGCAAGAATCAAGAATATTTATTGGAAGTTTCACCAGCTTGGTACACTTTTGCCTTCGCCATTGATAAGTAAGCACCAATATGTTTAATTGCGATAGCTCAGAGATGGGTTTACGATTCCCTACACGAGTTTGCATTCAGAGATGGATTGACAGATCAAAAAATAACTGATTAATCTTTGAAATACCGATACCTAGAGTTATACCATGAACTAGACTGAACTGATTGAACTTTATAACTTACATCCAACTGGGAAGCCTTCTCTTCAAGGACATGCATAGCTTCATCAGGCTGGGGAACGGTAAAGGCCGGAACTCCTTTCTGCATCAAAGGATGGGGGGAAGAAAAGTACAAATAAAGAGGAACGAAAATGAGGGGGCTAACAAAACATTAGTTCAAAAGAAACTTGAATGTTTGTTAATTTATGTACAATGCATTTCGAACGAGATACAATCTATGCCAAATATAATGTGATTTTGAGAACACCTTGAAGATACCAGCCTTCTCCCCGGCAATAGCTCCAAGAGTATGTCCTGTACAGAAGTACAATAACAAACATATGCATAAAAGGCGACTCCTTAAGAATTAGTGAAAAACTCAAACTTGAGTACATCCTGTATGTTGTACAAACATAAACTTTCATCAACTAAAACTGCAAGTTGGCTTTTGCCATAGAATATCTCAATAAGACCTGGACCTAAATGATGATTGATCTGCAAAAGCTTTCAACATGCCTGCCTAGCCCCTAACAAGGAAACAGTATCACTTAACTAACATTTCCAATTAGCCTTAATCATGAAAATCACTATTAATTAGATTTCTCCATAGAATGTTTTAGGAAAGAGCAGCTGTAGCTCTCTCGTATTACCCTCATGGAAAATTTTCACTTTGGAACTCCAAACATCTCAATAGCTGATTTTGTTTTTGGGTGGCAGAAACCTTTTCTCAGCTCTGTGATTCCATTTATAATCTGAGAGTTTGGATGAGTAAATAGTTCATGAGTGCTGTACAGAAACCTTTTTGTCAGTTCTAAACAAACTAAAACTTATGCTAAAATGAGTTCCTAAACAAAGATCCTGAAATATTTATAAAATTCGAGTTAGTATAGAGTGGAGTATAGGAGGCTTTAGTTAAAATTCAAAAGTGAAGGGGCCATATTTATTGTTCTAGGGGCTCATTTGCGCAAGCAGCAAATCTCATGGAAATTTTCAAAACTTTTGTGGCCCCCGCTTGCCCCAATAGATGACCAGCGGAGAAGCCAGGATTTCGCTGGAAGGCGATCAAGATTATTTTAAGGGTGGAAAATTATATGGTACTATCTGAATTTGGCTCAAATGCGGATCAAAATTATAACATGTTACAAATTCTTTCTAAACCAAAGGGGGTCAAACTTGATAAAATTACTGTTTTTAGTAGTAAAAAGTCATTTTCTTCTAAATTCAGAAGTTGTAAAATGTCAAATTCTCAAAACTAAAGTGGGTCAAGTGACCCCCTTATGGCAGTGTGTGGCTTTGCCACTGTAGAAGACCGGCCTTGATGATAAATGCAGTATGCAAAATTTACTCACACTAATACCAACTTGATTTTTTAAAACAAGTGGGCAGGTAGGAATCATAAAATTTAGAAACTAACCAAGAATCTCTACGTGGTCATAACCCAGTGATGATATACCACATACAATTGGTGCCTGGACCTGAAAGTCATGGCATCATAGTTAGATTTCTTGAATTAATGATCGTGTATTATCGTGAGATGACCACATGTCTAAGTTCAGACTTTTTCTATTATGCAACAAGAATGATCGACCAATTTTACTGCAGATTGTAGAAGGCTAGATTAAGCATACCACATTTGTTGCATCAAACTTTCCACCTAAGCCAACCTCCAAGATAGCTACATCTACCTGCATCCAAATGTTTTTATGATTTCAGGGTAAAAATAGAAAAAGGACAGGCTTTGGGTAGGGTGGAGGTTGCGAAGGATGCCCACATACTTGCTCTGCTGCAAATATTTTGAAAGCAAGTAAAGCAAGAAAGCGAAAATAAGTTGGCATTGGTATATCATCGCTGGTTCTTTCCTGCATAAAAACAACAGAAACCACTAAATATCAACCCATCAAGAAGATGAAAACAAAAGGTTGCCATGGGTCATTATGATATTTAAGGAAAAATGCCAACAAAAAATGAATAACGCCGTTGAAGAAGATAGGCCTGATGACATTGACAACGTAAAGGAATTCATCCCATCCAAAAGCCAACCTTATCATGTTGTTATATAAGGAAAGGGCAAGTATATTTTCAGTTTGCCACCTCTATCTAAGATTCTTAATTAAGACCAATGTTATACACATAAGATCATAAAGGGTGGCTTCGTGATTTAGTTGCTTGGTTTTGAGGTTTTAGGTCTTTTTCTATAATTATTGAAGAAAACGTAAGAAAGAGATAGAGAGAAAGTTGATGAGACCAAAGAGAGAGGAAGTCCAAAACCACAAACCAAGCCCCTAAATCGCAACGGTAACAGACCCAAAAAAAATTGATACAGACAATTCTATACAGCAGCATAAGCCCAAACAGCCACTTTAACAGCAATCAAAGCAGCTCCAGTAATTAGCCAATATATCCAAAATTGAGATGAAAATGAGTACGACATTGCTCATATACCTCAAAAATAAGCTCGGTACTGTTGTGGGACGCAAGCCGCTGGCAGACAGACAAAGTCGTAGAAGACTATGAACGAGGACAAGATGACATATTCAACAAACATTCACTTATATAAGGCTTAGCCATATTCAACTTACACTCAACTTCTAAGGCTCATTCATATTTTTTTCTTGTCACACAAATAATGTTGAATGTATGACAACTGCCTCTCAACTGTATATATTACATGTTCCTTCTTAAAATATATTTATTTATCTTTTTTAAAAAATAAAAATAAAAAGGCTTAAGGGGCATATGTGGTTACTACAAAGTCCAACATTACCAATTTGAAACCCTATCCAACGCAGTGGCAGCAGGGTGTATACATACAGGGAAAGGTGTGGATGAATTCAGAGAGCGTCTGGCGGAAACATCTGGTTGACTTCTTCCTAGATTGGCAATAATTGCAGACCCCACCCACCCAATCCAAAATTAAAAAAAAATTAAAAAAAAAAGAACGAAAAAAGAAAAAGCAAGAATCATTTGTGAAAATATTGCAAAAAGTGTGGTCATCTGTTTGATTAAAGTTATACTTGTTACAACATCAGATGCTGTCTTGGTTACTCCCAAGTTTTGTTCATCATACAGCCCTATTAAGGAGGAGCTAGATTTTTCTGACATATCATTACTTGATTCCGCTACAAGAATGACCGCATATTAATCCAACATTCTCATTAGTTATGCTCCGATCTCGTTTTTTTTTAATGAATTGAGATAAAAAGCTCTTCTGAAGCCAAAGAAATGCAGAGCCCCAACACACGAAGTTTGAGCTCCAAAATACAAATTAATTTGTAGCATTATATCTTGGCACCATCTATGGATTTAACATACGAAAACTACGCGCCACCCCAACCCTCCTCTTAGGAAAGAAATATATCACATAGATGGTATCTTATGTATTCCATTGGGCAATAGATACTGAAGTGAAAGCTTCACAGCTACTTTCACAATCTTTTAGGGACTTTGTACATTTACTTTGAAAAAGGAGTAACTTTAGTCACAGTTATCTAGGTTCTCATAATGACACCAAGATCAGAATGCAGGGGCAGTGAGTCCTGAGGTTGGTCTCCATAGAAAACTTTGAAATGGCTAGTGTATCTCCAAAAGCTATGACTTTTTCTCATTTTAAGAATTTTATTTTAAGGAAAAAAAAAAAAAGAAGTAATTGACAAAACTATTAAATTTTTAACTCATGAGGCGTATTTACAAAGTTCAAGTGTATTCATAAAGTAAATTGATCAAAAATAGATATAAATGGGCATGCCTTTAGTCTATCCCAGCACCACCAGAAGTATGCCAAAAACTTCTCTTCACATATGTCCACGCTGAAACAAACGACCAGAATGGATAAGGTTTTCTTTTTTATCAAAAAAGAAAGAAAGTACAAGCGAGATGGATGAGAAATCCATCTAAAAAGAGAAAAGAAAACCACAAAAGCAATAACAAAGTCAAAATAAATCGCTCCAATTCCCACTGTAAATTAAACTGGATAGTTAAGCAGTGTATTTGCAACAGAACTTAAGATATTGAATTGAGGTCTACAATGAATCGATTACTGCATATATGGGTTCACAACGAACTGAAGCACCAAACTGAAGTCTGATAAAAAACTCTCTGGCTATCTTTTAAGATATATTCAAACTTAAAACAGAAATTTTCAAGTATCACTGAGGTCAGGCCCAAAATTACAATTGGAAAACCCATACCTATAGGTAAGTATGTCCAACCAGTATATACAAATTCATGCATTTCAGCTAAAAATAACACTCCATCTGTCCCATTTGAGCAGTCCCATTATAAAAACTCAAACACTTAACAGCCGAATCATTTCCATTAAGGAGGATATTATCAAGGGGAATCTTGATGAAGGATTCGCAGAAACGCGGATTAAATGAAACTGATATTAAATATAATGAAACTACTCTAGTTATTAGCCTAGTGTTAAATCATGCAATTTTTCCTAGTAGTGAGACAACTGAAACAATAGGTGAAGTTTATCTAGTATATGTATAACCTTCAACAAGCCATCCGGATCTCAAACATAAAAGATGGTCGACAATTACGCTGATATTCTTAGTTTCAATTGAAAAACTCACCCATCTAATCGAAATCTTTCTCGGACATCAATGAGGTGAGGAGATGTGAAGAGCCCAGTGTGAAAGCCACAGTTACGTAATATGGCTTCTGTAAACGTGCAAGTTGATCCCTATATAAATTTCAATCATAGCAATTAATCAAATTAGTATCAAGAATATGCATTCAAGGTCTTTTCCCGTATCACTTTATCAACCATTTACTTGATGTGACTATGGTAACCAAAAAAAATGATCCTAGATATCCGAATCAGAAAAAAGGATATACACATGGCAAGATAAGCAAATCTAATAGCAGCACCACCACCGCAGCCTACTGATGGTAAAAGCACACCACAAGATAACGATGGACTAGTACGATACCCGTCATCCATCCACTAATTATTATGTCCAACACATCCCCGAGAAAATATCCAATAAAGAACTGCAGGAACACATCCACTCAAAAATCCACCGTCCATCTTTCAAGCAGGATTCCTTCTTGTTCTATCCATGTTTGATCTTACGTGAGCGAGAGAACATGTTAGACTTGGCGACACAGAAAAGCACACAATTACACATACGCAAATAGAAGTTGAAACACTTGGATAATTTGTTCGGCATCCGAGGCAAATAAGTGAACTCAAGAGGTCAGAAATGACAGACACTTAAAATAGTGTAGGTCAATGACCTCACATGTGCTCAAGTAGAGAGCAAATTAAGTCCAAATACAACAACAATAAGGAATTATCAGTGTCTCACAATGTCTCTCCCCACTCTACTCTGTCACCCACAAGCTCCACAAACACATATTGACCCCAAAACTCCAAGGGCAAGAAATAGTATACGTGATTCTGTTTCAAAAGTAACAAAACTTGTAAGTGGGGCAGCAGTTGACCATATTTGGTGGGCAAAAAATAAAAAGATTTTCCTACATATACAGGTGGATAAGGAGAATGTGCTTCACGAAATTACAAAATTTGATGTAAAGAGCTCTAACTTGGATGATATTAGATAGGAACTATAGAAACTGGCTAATCTGTATGAACTCGGGAATCCATGAGAAAATGTAGATGTAATATGTACAGTTCTTTTGCTTTTTTGTACGGCTATGCTGTTTGTGGCTTAGCAGGTGTCTGGGGGATGCCCCTTGAATTCGTACACAGTCTCTGTTTTCAATACAATAAAGAGTTACCCAAAAAAAATATTAATATTAAAAAGAGAAAGAAATAGTATAAATTGCAAGGCATAATTCTAGAAGAAGCTATGCAATATAGTTGGTAAAGATACAACTATAGCAAAGTGAGATAACCATTAGTATGGCAAAATTTATATATGCTGGTTTAATAGAAGAAAACATGGCTAGATACCTGCCATGATTGCTAAAGAAGGATGAAAACAAAAAAGAAATGGAGATTTTAATTTCTTGTGTTTACTGGTCATGACAACTACTTTATCACTACATGAGAACCGAAATTTCTAACATAATAACAGTTTCTTCCGACAGTTAAGCCATATAGTGATGTGACAGTTATCCAAACAACTTCAAGTAACATAAATGTGCATTCAGTTGAAACTAGAGGAGACACCAATCAGAGATAGCAGGGAATAATTGAAACACATGCACTGAAGGCCAACTCAAACCAACAACACGGCCATTAGGTAAACAAGATTACCGGTACTAGACGCAGTAGCCATAATGCCAAACTGTTAAGTTGCGAGCAACAACAATTAAAACCAGAAAGATCACCTTTCCTTTGGTGCCTGCAACATGGATAACCTTCAACTGTGAAATTGGCTCCTCCAAGTCCAGTATCTATACATCAAAAATCATAAAACATCTGCTTCAATAACAATTTGCAAACCACAACTTAAAACAATCATTTTACAGTTGTAATGCCAACCTTAACATAGTCAAACAGCAGATCAAATCTATCGCCCTTGTTGCTCTTATCAGCACGACTACGCTTCGTAATCAGAGAGGACAGTGCATCCATTGCTTCATCATAGGCCGACACAGTAGGCTTAACCAATCCGCTGTCACCTTCATCAATGTTGAAAATAAAAAATCAAAATCCAGTTTACTAAACCGGTCCACAAGCCGTCACAACAACTTTCAGCGAGAAATACTAGTAAAAGTCCAGCTAACGCCCGACATTTGATGAGAAGCTAATTTTCAAAAGATTTTGCAGTAGAAACATCCACCAGTTGCATTGGTCAATGCTTCCGACGTGCCTAGGTCACTTGTTAGCATTTTCGTATTAGTGAATCCGAACTTCAAAAAAAAATACAATAATAATAATAATTCACAGCTAAAATCGACAATCATAAGGAAAGTCAAAAACAACGAAATGAAAATTAGATGTCATGTACAGATATAATACTCGTTTAAGATTGAAAATGAATTGAATAATGAATGAATCGGAGAGAGAAAGAAATGGAGGGAATTACCTTCCGACATTGATGACTGCGGTGCAGAGAGTTAAAACCTGATCAAAGTCAGTAGAGAAGGATTGGGGGGATTTGAAGGAGGTGGTGGACTGGCGATGGAGGATAGATAGAGTGGAGCAGTCAAAATGTTTGTGAAGAATAGATGACGAGATTGGATTGGGTTTGTTTTGGGCTTTGGAGGCCTTCGCTTTCCCAATGCTTCAAGGCGTGTGGGAGCGAGGAGGAACACTTCTCTACCTGCCAACATAGTTCGTATGTCTGTTGCCGCTTTCGAAAATTTTATTTTCTGTAATACCCATAAACTCCCTGCTCCTTGGAACTGGAATATACTCATTTTTAATGAGAGCACTTCATAAAAAAATTATTCCTCTTAAAATGTCTCTTATTCTATTTTGTAACATTCTAAAATGAGTGTTTTTTTTTTAAATTATATAATTCTTTATTTCCTTGGCTTTACAAAAACTATGCGTTTGATCCCCCCTCATCAAAAAAATTCAATCTGATCACTCGATTTCTATTTGCTTGTAAGATTCCTCATTTAGGTCTTTAACGTCAAATTTTCTATTTGTTTAAAAAAAAAAAAACCTAAACAACACTTCACGCCTTTAATTCAGTAAAGTTGAAATCCACTCTTCATTTGTACGTACGAGAGGGAAAAATAGCAAAGTTGTGCTCTAAACCTTCCTGCAAATCAAACATCCCGCAATTGAACTGGAAATTGAGTGAAGATTTCGAAGAATCGAAGAGATTTAACTGAAAATTCGAAAAATCAAGGTCATCGCTGGCAATAGGTACGACGTTATCACAAAATGTTTGAAATCGTTAAAAAAAATAGGGTTTATTTATGTTTGCTTTGATTTTAGGGATTTAAAAAATAATTTGTGTTGCTATTATGGCTGAAATATAGGGCTTTACATGTATGGCTTTGAATTTAGGGTTTTACAAAACAACATGTTACTATTATCGCTGAAATTAGGGCTTTGAATTTAGGGCTTTAGAAAACAACTTGGTAGAATGAAGTGGGTTTCCACTTATTATGGCTATTTTGATTGATTATCTAGAAAAGTAAACTTTTTTCTGTCAAGTTATGCTTTACAAGTCAAGTGCTTAGAAAGCACCCTCGTCTTGTGTATGGCTATTTTGTCTGCTTAAACTTTGAAAAATGGAGTGGTCCCAAGTGGTTCAAAAAGAAAGACAAAGTGGGGGACAAACTATATAAGGGCCAATTTTTTTCTTCTTGTCTGATTACAGAATGTAAACTAATTTTTTTTCTTTTCTATGTCTTTTACTTGTATGCATATAATGTTTAATTATGTAATATGTATGCTATTGTTTTGCAGAATGGATCTTTTCAGTATAATAGTGTATCACGAAGGTAGTTTTGTGAAGATGGGGTGCTTACATACAGTGGGAAGACTTATGCTATATATATTTGACAATAATGATACAGAATACACCTCATTTATTTCTTTAAAGGCTGACATTCAAAAGTTGTTGAAGTATAAAAATGTGAGATGTTTGTGGTACTTAATGCCAGAAAAAGAAATTGACTTTCAAAAGGATGGGCAGTTGCAAAAGGATTTAAATAATCGACTTAGGAGAATGTATAATGATTCTGAAACTAGAGGGTTGTGTGCTTTATTAGGCAACTGTGAATATTTAGAAGTTTATGTTGAACATGATATGGATAAGTATATTAAAGTAGTTGTGGTCTTAGCTGGTACAAGGAAAGTGGGATTGATGTTAATGTTGTATTATAATAGACAAAGCACGAGAAATAGGAGGTGATCAAGCTGATTTGGGTTATTCTGAAATGAGGAATGAAGCAAGGTCCGATGATGACCTGAATGGAAAGGGTGAAGATAATGTGAATGGAAAGAGTGGAGATAATGTGAATGGAGAGGAGAACTTGAATGGAGGTGATAATTTGAATGGAGATGATACTGTGAACATGAATGAGGCAAGGCTTTCTTCTGATGACAATAGTGAAGATGAGAATTATGTTCAGCAAAGTGAATAAGAATCTGAGAATGAGCATAGTGAAAGTGAGGCAATAGAAGCAAGTGATGAGGAAGTGGCTAATGCTAGAAGAAAATTTATTGAAATCAAGAGAAATGGGTCGGTGAATGTAGGGGATGAATGTCCAATAGCTGATGTTGATAGAGAAAATCCATTTGCAAACACTGGAATGACTGAGGAGGAACACAGTGCCATGGAGAATGAATTCATTGTTGACACCGATTCTGATCGTAGTTCAAGTGAAGATGAGGCAAACCCTAGGAAGAAGAATAAGATGCCCAAATATGGAACATTCAATCCAATGATTGATCCAAAAGATATTAAGTTTTCATTAGGGATGCAATTTAAAAATTCAGAGGAATTTAAGGAGACAATTAGGTCATATGCAGTATAGAATGGCATAGATTTCAAGTTCTTGAAGAATGAAAAAAGGATGGTGTGTGTAGTTTGCATGAACTCTACTGTATGCCATTGGAGGATTTGGGCAAGTCAATACAAGGGAATGAAGACTTTTAAGCTTAGTACCATAAATCATAACCATATGTGTAGCAATACTATAAGGAGTAGACAACTGACTGCAAAGTGGATTGCCACCAGATACTACACAAGAATCAAGAATAATCCTAGTTGGACACTTGAATCAATGAGGGCAGAGATTATAGAAACTTTTCAGTTGGATGTCAGTTTGGCAACTTGCTCTAAGGCCAGGAGAAAAGCATTGAATGCTGTTGTTACTTCAATGATAAAACACTACAGCAAAATATGGGATTATAGAGATGAGTTGAGGAGGACTAAAGAGGGTAGTTGATGTATGATTTTTAAATTAATCACTAAATCCTACCGCAAGCGCACGGCTTATCGTATAGTATTTAGGATGTCGATCCCACAGGGACTTTGAATCAAGTACCGAAAATGCGCAACTTAAATTATCTAGACAAATTGATTTCAAGGTTTTTTTGTAGAAATGAACTAAAATTAAACTAATTAGACTAAATTAACTAAGTAAACACAAAATTGGATTTTTGATTGAAAACAGTAATTAAAAGCTTCTAGGATTTCGGTTTACCACAACGACGAATTTATAAACTCCGCAACGATCTTCCCTTACGATAAATGTCAAGTTTTGAAGGCGAATTGCATCAATATAGTTGATTGTATTCTCTCGAACTACTCTCAACCGTGCCTAGCTTAATTCAAATCCGATGTCTCGCTCAATGAATTAAACTAAACCCATTATGTCCTACAATTCAATTAGCCTCTAGAAACTCAATTAACCGTCGTTCTCATGAATTTCTAGTTCGATTTTAGGGTTTCATTACCTACACTTCACCTTTCGGTCCTTCGCTTTGGTAATTGAGATTATCACATAAACATAGGAGTTTCACCTCTCGGTTCTTCACTACCAAATATTCATGCAATTATTAACGAAACTAAAATCGAATCAAAACGGGTAACATTCATATAGTAAACGGAAAGATCGTAACTTCATTCATAAATTCATCGTGGGCTACACCTAATCCTAGAAATAGGAAACTACTCACACATGATTGAAGAAATCAACAAGAACATCATGGGAAACATTATAAAACAACGAAATCAAAATAATAAAATTAAAGAGAGGGAAAGAGAAAGAACTTGTCTCCAAAATGATTCCAAATGATGAAGTCTTCAATCTTCAACTTACAATCCAAAATCTACCCTAAAAATTGTGTAGAAAAAGATATGAAAAATCCTAGCTTTTGTAGAGAACGAGAGAGTGTGTCTCTAAAGAGAGAATGCGCTCCCTTTTTAATCTAGAGGAGACGAAAGCGAAAAAGGGGGAACTCAAGAGTTTCTTCCTAATTTAGACTTAAAATTACACTTGATACTAAAACAGGCGAAATAGTAAATTTGCCCAAAATCGTCGATTCGCGGTGCGAAAGAAATCGCAGCCGGGTGCGAATCGAACGCCTTCAACTGGACAGTGCCTTCAAATTCCACTGCGAAATAAATCGCACGCCCACGAACAATGCGATGGCCCGAACCTCTTCCTTTCGGCTTTAAATCACCACCCAAGCTTAAACTTTGATCCAAAATGCTCCAGTGCACAATTAAGCTCAAAGATAGTGAAATGAACTAAAACAACTAATTTTACTTTGAAATACACATTATTGAAGAGAAAACAAGCCTAAAAACATCCTAAAATATAGACATTTTGTACATTTATCACTCCCCCAAGCTTAAGCTTTGATCGTCCCGAGCAAAGAAATAGATTTCAAAACGAGATAGCCCAGGACCAAAGACTAGAAAGGACACCATCTCAAGAATGCAAATGCATTACATCATGGAATTATCACTCAAAACCATCAACACACTAGCAAACAGATTCTCATAATTTCCAAGCTAATAAAGTCTCAAACGCTCAATGCAACCCATGAGTCACTTAAGCAAAGAAATGCCTAGCACCCATCTAGCTCGGATTATGCCACCTCATGAATATTAAAGCTGAAATTATCAGGTCAAGGGACACTCTCCATTCAAGCTATCAACTCAATCGACAAGGCACAGGCAAAGGCAACAAGATCATTAGGACTTTATTTAAGCTTGTAACGTTAGGCCAAGGTGAGGGATACAAATGAAGGAATAGATAAATCAAAGCAAGAGAGCATTAAATAAACATGTTAAATACAAACTTGCTCACGAGAAAGTGCTTCACTTTTTCCCGATCCACTCACCGATTTCAACAATCCCCAAATGAATTTCTTGAATAGCTCACCACCAAACAGTAACATTCCCTTATTTCCTCGTGAGAGATTGAAGAGCACATGCATAACTTTTTCTTCTTTCTTTTCCCTTTTCGTTGGTGCCCTTTTCTTCTTTCTATTTTTCCATTCTTTTGATTCTTTTTCATGATTTTTTCAAGGCATGCTAACTTCATTTTTCTTTTTTTTTCTTTGATTCTCTTTTGAGAAATCACCCACCAATTTACATTTTTCAACAATCACCAAAAATTTTTCAACACCCCTTTCTTCTTTCTCTCATTCCACCACAATAGCGTAAACATAGCACATGAAGCATCAACCCGACAAAAGCACACGATAAACACATGATTTCATTTAAAGCTCTCTTGAAGGGTAGGATAAAGTGTTTTAGGCTAAATGGGTAGGTAAATGCGGTTAATGAAACGAACATCGAATGGGGGACATTTGTGTCTTGAGCACACACCATTCTTCAATTAGGCTCAAGGGGACACTAGGGATACAATCTTTGCAATGGGTAGGCAAGAAAAGGCTCAAATGGTCAAAAAAATGGCCTAAATCATGTCCTTATCACCACAATGCCCATGCCTAGCTTCAATCATCATCAAGCAAAAACTTTAAGAAAAATCCCAAGAAATCAAAACTCAACTAAAATATTCACAAGGTAAACATAATACTTCGCTAGATAGCACCAAAAACAATACTAAGACTTTGTGAACAACACGAGCATACAAATTACGCCCAAGATAGAATTAACAAGGGAATCGCTACTTTCTATCAACTAGCATGCAAATGACTCCAAGATTACTCCACCAATGCAATAAACATGCATACTCTACAAGTACCTTCCAAGAACAAAAATGACCAAAACTAGAAGCTTAGGTGTTTCAAAAGCTCAAAATGTCAAAGCTTTAAAATTTTAAAATTATGCCCACAAATTGAAACCCAAACCATCTCTCTCTCCCCCAAGCTTAAAAATCACATTGTCCTCGATGTACAGAAACAGAAGAGATTACCAACAGGGGAAATGGAACGAACTCACCAAATTAGAAGTTGACCGAATCGCAGGAACCTGGAGACTGTTGGTTGGCTTGTAGAGCAGCTAAAATGTCAGATTGGCGCTTTTGCTCTTCCTGGATTGATGTAATTGATGCAAACAACTCCCGAATCAAAGATTAGCTAGAGCACTTATTGATTTTGCAGCCACCATGATGAAAAGAGGTGTCAATTGATTTTAAAATCCCCAATTTTCCACCTTTCTCGCGCCTTGAATCTCCCTAGAAATCCTAATTCCCAAATCCTCTCAATTGATGGATACATGGGAGTAAACCCTAGCATTAATGTATGAAGAGATGAGGGAAAGTATTTAATTCCTAGGTTTTGATTTGGATTGGGGCGGGTATACAAGAGAGGAATATGAGAGAGCGTGGCTTGATTTGGGTGATGAATGTGGGAAGAGAGAGAGACTGACGTTTAGTTTTGGGCAAGGGGTTATTGACGGTTTTTTTTTTTTTATTTCATGGGTGCGAAAAATTCCCACCTTAGGTGCGAAGAGCTGGAGCTACTTCCTCATTCCTTACTTCAATTTCACAGTGCGAAAAATTTCGCACCATGGGTGCGCTGTGTGAGAATTCAAATTTTCCACCTGCTTCAACTTCATGGGTGCAAAACTTTTCCCACCTTAGGTGCGAAAAAATCTGCGAGAACTTTAATTCCCCATGTTGTAAACTTGCACCCCAAATAAAATTCCCAACCAGGGCATGAACCAATCCTGCTCAATAAATTTTCTACCCTCATTTCCACATCATGGCTTCATCAGGTCAAGCCTTCACACTGATCTTGCGATGCAACACAAAAAAAACTACAAAACAAAGTTAAAACAAAACAAATACTACAAGCATAATAAAAAAAAACTAAAAGAGAGAAAAAAAAAGAAATGAAAACGAAGAAAAACACTTGGGTTGCCTCCCAAGAAGCGCTTGTTTTAAGGTCATTAGCTCGACCCTGTTTTGAATTCAATCCGAAGTCGTGGTTTGTAAGAAGATGTATTTGTGGTACCCTTCTTGTTTTCATATTTATCGCATGCTTCTTTAATCTCCATCCATTTACCTCAACAACCTTAGGCGCATCTCGCCAATTCTCAACATCTTCTTCACGAAACCTCCTTCGAAAAGTACGCTTATCTTGTAACCGTTTGTGTTTGAGTTCTACTCCTGGAGCTTGCTCTTTTTTGAAAGTTTGGGCCATGGAAACAAGATCATTCTTTTCAACTTGTACTTTCTGAAGTGGAGGATTAAAGTTTGCCTCGAGCAAGTGTGAATATGCAACAACATCAGCATTCCCATTGCTTTTGAGCTCATCTTTCACACGAAACTATCCAAAGGATCATTAAAGAAATGTTGTTCATGTTCATTTTTCTTTGTTTGATCCACGAATAAATCCGCCACAATAATTCTCAAGAGAAAAACATTTAGAAGCATTTGACAATTCAAATTCAATTTTCTCCTCCTCAATATTCAAAGAAAGCTTTTTATTTTTAACATCCACAATCACCCCAGCAGTGGCAAGGAAAGGCCTTCCAAGAATTATGGGGATTCGAGCATCCTCATCCATTTCTAACACAACAAAATCGGAAGGAATAAAGAACTTACCCACCTTGATAGGTACATCTTCCATTATACCTACCGGATACTTAATGAACGATCCGCCAATTGTAAAGACATATTGGTGGGCTTTAAATCACCTAAGACCAACTTCTTAAACACAGACAAAGGCATAAGAGAAACACTGGCACCGAGGTCACATAAAGCATGTTCAAAATGCACATTGCCAATAACACAAGGAATTGAAAAGTTGCCTGGATCTTTAAGTTTTGGAGGTATCTTATTTTGAACCATGGCACTAGACTCCTCCGTCAAAGCAAGTTTCATATTCCTCAAGTTTTCTTTTATTAGACAAGATTTCTTTCAAAAATTTGGCATAAGTGGGCATTTGTGACAAAACTTCTGTAAAAGGCACATTGATGTACAACTTTTTAAGAACCTCTAGAAACTTCCCAAACTGTTTATCAAGTTTCGCTTTAGCCAATCTTTGTGGGAAAGGCACGGGCGGCTTATAGGGCGGTGGGGAATGTATTTAGGTTCTTCCTCATCCTCGTTCCATTTTCTTCCTCTTTACCTTTCACTTGTTGTACTATCGGTTTAACCTTCTCATGTTTCTCAAGTTCACTATTTGTAGCCTTCTCTTCTATCACCTTAGGGACATCTAATTCTTTCCCACTTCTCAAGATCACAGCATTACAATGTTCCCTAGGATTGACCTCGGGCTTACCCGGTAACATTCCTAGAACTCCAGAAGATGAAGCAGCTTGTTGTGCAATTTGGGTTTCTAACATCTTATTATGTATAGCCAAATTGTCTACTTTAGATGTTAAATTCCTAATTGCTTTAGTCATGGCATGCCCATGTTGTCTAAACTCTTCATTTTGTTTCTGTTGGGTGACCACAAAATTTTCTAACAAACTCTCCAAGTTCGATTTCTGAGAGGGAGGGTTAAAAGGTCTAGCTTGAAAGCCAGGAGGGCTAAAATTATTTTGAGCTGCTGGGTTGGGATTGTTCCTATATGAAAAGTTGGGGTGATTCCTCCAACCTGGATTGTAAGTGTTTGACATTGGATCATTGAGAGGCCTTTGGTTGAAGTTGTTCAAAGCATTGACTTGTTCTTGAGGTGCAATTTGAGGAAATGAATTTCCTACTTGACATCAATTGCTAAATGACCCAAAACACCACAAATTTCACAAGGAAAATTATTACTACTCACAAAGACTCACATTCATCTTTTCAATTTTTGAATTCAATGCATCAAATTTAGCAAGCATATCAAGAGTATTAACCTCGTACTTACGACACTTTGTTCGATGAAGTAGCACCTCGATCCTTGGACCATTGATGATGATTGGTCGCCATATCTTCGATCAAAGTGTAGGCATTATCTACACTTTTGTTCATAAGTGCACCACCCGCTGCTGCGTCCATGGAGGTTCTATCATTATATGTGAGCCCGTTGTAGAAAGTCTGAACAATCAACCACTTCTCTAGGCCATGATGGGGGCACTGCCTAAGCATCTCCTTGAATCTTTCCCATGCTTCATATAGAGACTCTTCTGTTGCATGAAGCGGTAATTTGGTTCCTCATCCGAGCCGTCTTGCTAGGTGGAAAGTACTTCGCAAGAAAAGCTTGAGTTAATTGATCCCAAGTGGTGATGGAACTGGTGGAAGAGAATGCAACCACGCTCTAGCTCGATCCCTTAGGGAAAAAGGGAATAATCTCAGCCTTATTGCATCCGTAGAAGCTCCATTGATCTTAAGTGTATCACAATACTCGAGGAAAATTTTGAGATGTAAGTTAGGTTCCTCCATGGGCATTCCTCCAAACCGATTTTGTTGTAACATGGAGATCAAGGAGGGTTTGAGTTCGAAGTTGTTCGCCTCAACATAGGGTCTTGTAATACCCGTCTCGCAAGCCTTGGGCATTGGGCACGCATAATCTTTCAAAGTCCTATTATCTTCAGCCATCTTAGCTTCAAAGGTATCCTCGTCGGTTTGTGACTCCTTTTGAAAAAGCCTCCTCCGCCTGTGGAAAGTTCTCTCAATTTCTGGATCTGACTCAAAGAGAATGTCAGCAATTCGAGTTTTCGCATAAGAGAGAGAATTAAACAAATAGTAAAAGCCAACAACCGAGCACACTAAAACAAATAAGAAAAATAAAACAAAATAAAAGAGTGTCTAGTCTAATCGAATTGCAAATTGGCTCGATATTGATTACCGAAGTCCAACGGCGCCAAAAACTTGATGTATGATTTTTAAATTAATCACTAAATCCTACCGCAAGCGCACGGCTTATCGTATAGTATTTAGGATGTCGATCCCACAGGACTTTGAATCAAGTACCGAAAATTCGCAACTTAAATTATCTAGACAAATTGATTTCAAGGTTTTTGTAGAAATGAACTAAAATTAAACTAATTAGACTAAATTAACTAAGTAAACACAAAATTGGATTTTTGATTGAAAACAGTAATTAAAAGCTTCTAGGATTTCGGTTTACCACAACGACGAATTTATAAACTCCGCAACGATCTTCCCTTACGATAAATGTCAAGTTTTGAAGGCGAATTGCATCAATATAGTTGATTGTATTCTCTCGAACTACTCTCAACCGTGCCTAGCTTAATTCAAATCCGATGTCTCGCTCAATGAATTAAACTAAACCCATTATGTCCTACAATTCAATTAGCCTTTAGAAACTCAATTAACCGTCGTTCTCATGAATTTCTAGTTCGATTTTAGGGTTCCATTACCTACACTTCACCTTTCGGTCGCTTTGGTAATTGAGATTATCACATAAACATAGGAGTTTCACCTCTCGGTTCTTCACTACCAAATATTCATGCAATTATTAACGAAACTAAAATCGAATCAAAACGGGTAACATTCATGTAGTAAACGGAAAGATCGTAACTTCATTCATAAATTCATCGTGGGCTACACCTAATCCTAGAAATAGGAAACTACTCACACATGATTGAAGAAATCAACAAGAACATCATGGGAAACATTATAAAACAACGAAATCAAAATAATAAAATTAAAGAGAGGGAAAGAGAAAGAACTTGTCTCCAAAATGATTCCAAATGATGAAGTCTTCAATCTTCAACTTACAATCCAAAATCTACCCTAAAAATTGTGTAGAAAAAGATATGAAAAATCCTAGCTTTTTGTAGAGAACGAGAGAGTGTGTCTCTAAAGAGAGAATGCGCTCCCTTTTTAATCTAGAGGGAGACGAAACGAAAAAGGGGGAAACTCAAGAGTTTCTTCCTAATTTAGACTTAAAATTACACTTGATACTAAAACAGGCGAAATAGTAAATCGCCCAAAATGCCGATTCGCGGGTGCGAAAGAAATCGCAGCCGGGTGCGAATCGAATCGCCTTCAACTGGAACGCCTTCAAATTCCACTGCGAAATAAATCGCACGCCCACGAACAATGCGATGGCCCGAACCTCTTCCTTTCAGCTTTAAATCACCACCCAAGCTTAAACTTTGATCCAAAATGCTCCAGGTCTGCACAATTAAGCTCAAAGATAGTGAAATGAACTAAAACAACTAATTTTACTTTGAAATACACATTATTGAAGAGAAAACAAGCCTAAAAAATCCTAAAATATAGACATTTTGTACATTTATCAGTAGTACAATAGAAGTGTACTATGTCAAGAACAACCTTACATATGGTCTTGTATTTGAGAGATTTTATGTGTGTATTGATGCCTTGAGGAAAGGTCTATTGTCTGGTTGTAGGAAGGTGCTTGGATTGGATGGATGCTTTCTCAAAGGTGTTATGAAAGGAGGATTGTTAATTGCAGTGGGAAGGGATGAGAATAATCAAATATTGTTTCCTGTTGCTTAGGGGGTTATGCAAGTGGAGAATAAGGGAGCTTGGAGTTGGTTTCTTGGTCATCTAATCAAGGACTTGGAAATGAAAGATGGCATGGGATGGACCCTCATTTCAGACCAACAGAAGGTACTTTTAATAATTTTGTAAACATTTTTTCTTAATTTTGTACTGTTGTATATAATGAACTTTTTAATTAATTATCTACTATGATTTGCATTAATTTTTTTTAGGGACTTATGTTGTCTATTGCTGAGATGCTGTCTAACTGTGAGCACAGAGCTTGTGCTAGGCATGTGTATGCTAACTGGTCAAAGAATTATAGAGGTGTTGAGTACAAGAGTCATTTCTGGGCAATTGCTAGGTCAACAAACATGGACATGTACAACAAAACTGTGATGAATTGAAGGAATTAGATGAAGAAGCCTATAAGGATATGATGAATAGAAATCCGTAAGGCTTTCTTCTCTACTTTGACTAATTATGATAATTGTGAGAATAAATGGGTCTTTAGCAGAGGCTAAGAGTCAACCAGTCATTTATTTTTTGGAGCATCTCAGAATGTCTATAATGACTAGGTTACATAAAAGAAGGGAATAGATGTCCAAACTCTGGGATGTGATATGCCCTAGGATTAGAAAAAGAGTTGAGGCAAATATTTCTAAATGCAAAAAGTGGAGGGCCACATATAATAAAAATAACAAGTTTCAAGTTGACTACATGAAGTGGGGATATGTGGTTGACATTCAAAATAGGAAGTGCACTTCCACGGCATGGGATTTAACTTGAATCCCATGCTGTCATGTAATTGCTGGGTTGGTTAGGGTTGGGAAGAGTGTAGAGGACTACATTTCTGATTGCTATAAGAAGGATGCGTTTCTAAAGTTATATGCATATAGTATTGAACCTATATCTGGGGAAAATAACTGGCCAAAATCTGAAAATGGGTCTTTGAAGCCTCCACAGTACCAGACAATACAAGGAAGGCCAGAGAAAAAGAGAACAAAGGCACCTGAGGAAGAACAAACCAAAGGAACAAGGAGGGCCACAGAAAAATTTGGTCAAATAAGGAAGGACATTTATTGTAGTAATTGCAATGAAATGGGGCATAATAAAAAAGGATGAAAAAAGCCAAGGGCCCAAGCCAGTGGGGTTCAAACTAAGGTACTTTTGTTTTGTAGTAATTATTATTTTTTTGTTTTTACCTTTGAAGTTAAGACATTAAGTTTTCTTCTTTTTACTTTTCTTCTAGGCTGTTGGTACTAATGCAACTACAAATGCAAGTGGGGTCACATCTGAGGTACTTGTTTTAAATTTTAACATTACTTATTTCTTCTTTTGTTCTGACAATTATTTATTTGGATTGTGATCATCTAGGCTGCTGGTACTTCAAATAAAAAATGTAAACCTAAAGAAAAGGGAAAAAATAATGTTGAAAGCGTTTACACTAAACATAGGAATGAGGGTAGAAAGAAGACTCATGCTCCTGAAGGTCTGAAAAGAAAGAGAGGAAGGCTGAGGAAGATTCTGAATCAAGAACCAATCGGCCATGATTTTTGTGGACTTTATGTTACACCAAGTGGAGAAACATTCTATAAAGTATGTTTAGTTAAATTATTTGAATTTTGTACCTTTTTATTAGTTTAAAGTATTGAAGCCTCAACTAACATTGAATTTTTTGTATTTTTTTGTAGACCCCTGAAGCATCTAGGCATGTGAATTTGGATACTTATGCACCACCAAGTCAAGCCACTTCCTCAAGCCAGGCAATTCCATAACATTGAATTTTTTGTACTTTTTTGTAGACTCCTGGAGCATCTAGACATGTAAATTTGGATACTTATACACCACCAAGTCAAGCCACTTCCTCAAGCCAGGCAGTTCAAGCAAATGCATCAATTTCAGAAACAGTTGGTACATCTCAATGTGCAAGCAACTTGACTCAAAAGTCACCTAGGAAAGGTGATAAAGACTTTTAAGTGGAGGGGAGAATTACCATTCATTACAAGGAGTGATCAATAATAATTGGTGTAGTAATAGTGGCGAAGTTGTTAACGATGTGATATATTTTGGACAATTGGTACATCTGAAGTCTTTTTGTTAATTATGGTGATGTAATACATTTAGTTTCAATATGAATGTGATGTATTTTGGATAAGTTGTAAACAAGGTTTGAACTTTAACTTGAAATTGGTGTATTTTTTGGACAAGTTGTTATTGATGGTGATCTTTGGAAACTTTAACTTGGACTTGGAGTTGGTGTATTCTGAAGTCTTTTTGTTAAGTATGGTGATGATTAACAGTTTGTATTTGTTGGTGATCATTAACAATTTGTGAATATGTATATTCAAGCATTTAACTTGAGAGAAGTTTAGGCAATTATTCCTTTCAAGTGCACAACAAATACATGCCCAATAAGGGGAAAAAAAAATCCATTTAATGATTTTCTGTAATTTTTGTGAATTACACATTCACATTCATAACAAAAAATTATATAAGACAACAAGAACTATTTACGTAGCATTCATTTATAAATCACAAACTGTTTACATAACACAAAATCAACTATATTTAGGTAACATAAGCCTAACACTACCATTTAGACTCAAAGTGTCATACAAAATTATCAAAACAACAATTGACACAACCCACAGCTTCACATTATTCCAATTAGACCTAACTTGAGATTTCAATAATACAATTTTCATTTCTTTCATTACCAATTTTGATTCAAGCCTCTCACTTCTTTTTTTTTTAGTGTCATTTTTCTCTCTTTTGTCTTGTGCAACTTCATCTCAGCCTTGTTCAACTTCTCTTTCAATTTAAGAACATCTTCGCTCATTTTCGTTCCATCATTTGCCCATTCAAAAAATTCACAACCCTTGCAAGTTTTCTGCATGAACATATAAACACAAACATAATCACATTTATCACTGTATTTTTTCTATCTATTTCTTCCCATTAAAAGATAAAGCAAAAAAAAAATAAATATTGAATTTATAAGCACTTTATATAAATTATATGCATTATTAACAATAATGCAAATTTTCAGAACTGAAATAATCACAAACAATCATTAATTTAGTCTTTGTTTCATCAAATGCAATTATTCACTTACACTGTAATTTGCGCATC
Organism: Platycodon grandiflorus; assembly: GCA_016624345.1. Classification (NCBI taxonomy): domain Eukaryota; kingdom Viridiplantae; phylum Streptophyta; class Magnoliopsida; order Asterales; family Campanulaceae; genus Platycodon; species Platycodon grandiflorus. The sequence continues at coordinate 19,264,619 of CM028361.1, forward strand.
TATAAAAGAGCTTGCCAGGGTTACTATCAGTTCGTGAGGTATTCAATGGAGCTGGAGCATTGCAATCACACCATGGAACACCTTCGCGAGATCTAACACGCGATTGAGCTGTTGATGATGAAGCCATTGCCCCTTTTCAATGAGATTTGAGGTTGCACACTACCACTATCCTTGCAAAGCTGAGATTTGTGGTTTGCACAGGTAAGGATTTGAGATTTGCGTAGATGAGATTTGTGGTTGGGTGAAGGAAAGAAAGAAAGAGCGAACTAGGTGAAGGAAAGAAAAATAACTGATTTCAGCCCCTATCCTTGCGAAGGTTTTTAAAAAAACAAACAGAAAAATTGCCGTTAATGGTCTGAAGGGGGAATCTCACAAGGAAATAGAAATCGAGTGACTAGATTGAATTTTTTTGACGAGGAGGGACCAAACGCATAGTTTTCGTAAAGCCGAGTGACCAAATAATTATATAATTCTTTTTTTTTTCTATTTTAAAAAGGGTTTCTTAAGGCAATTTTTTATATTATGTGTGAGATAAAAAAGGAGGAGAGTTCTACTGATTTGACACTACTAAAAAAATTTAAGGATGAAAATAAAATTACATAAAAAGTCAACTCTCTTTTAAAACTTATATAACTAATAAGAAATACTTATTTTAAAACTGAGAAAATAGTATTGTTAACAACTATATATGTGGAGAAAATTCAACAAATGTCAATTCTGAAAATTGCTCTCACTACAGAAGTGCTCAGAAAAACAAGAGTATTTGGATGGAGGGTATTGGTTTTACGCGTTACCTATAGTATCATAACTTATTTAAACAAAAAATGATTGATAGTGAGAAACTATTCTTCACATTTTTATGAAAAAAACAAAAAAAATATTCTTCACATTTATGTACTACAATTATTTGATGTGTGGCTAATCAATTTTTTTGATAATAGTTTGAGCAATTTTACGATCACTAAATGTGCGATAAATAATTTCTAAAAAATGATGTGACATTTAGTGTATCATATTACTAGCAAACATCCATGTTATGCATCGGAAAATCTAAGAATATACTTTCTTTTTTTGTTTTATGTAAAGACTTCACAATTTTATCTTGAGATATTTCATCTAAAGAGCCTATTTTTTAAATTAAAAATAATAAGATACAAACTTTTATTGGTACAAATTTCACATCTTAATTTAAGTGTCAAGTATATGATAGGTTAAAATGTAAGATTACATATTAAGTCAATGTTAAGTCATGTAATGTCTAACCAATCACATGTTTATCGGCTAGATTGGGACGTGAAAGTTGAACATAATGACTTTGAACTAAGGAGTAAGGACTAAAACCAATATCTCTTTAGCTAACATATGAATTGACTTTTTACGGTAGTAGATTGAGGGACTTTGAAACTCACAGTTTGAGAATTTTTCTTCAATTGAAATTAGTAATTTTGATCGCATATTTAATACTTTTTGTAATAATATTGCAAGTGAACATTTAGACATAATAAATAACAAACGTTAATGTAATAACCTTGTCAAAGAAAAAAATACTCATTTTGGAATATATATATATATATATATATATTAAAGGATGTACCCATTATGGGAAGGAAGGAGGGAGTTAAATCAATTTAAGTTGTGACGTTTTACATTAACTAGTGATATATAGGTCTGTCAATGGATTGGATATGCATCGGATTTAGGTATATCCGAATCCGATTTGAAATATTATTTCGTCAACCTAATTCGATCCGATAATCTGACGGATCATATGTATGTCAATCCATATTCAAATCCGTTACTAGTTGATATATTCGAAAAAATATTTGATCCAATCTGAAATTATCGTTAATAAAATTTTATGAATAAAATAAAATAAAAATTATATCAATACCAACATATATTCATGATTAGTGTATATACTATGCATGTGTATAATAATCAATACGTTTTTTCGGATCGAATCAGGTTTTTAACAGATCGAATATATGTAAATTCATATCCAAGCCATTAAGTAAACAGATTATCGGATTCGGATCAAATTCAAGTTATTGGACCATTATACAAATCCATATCCAAAATTTTTCATAAGATTCAGACCAAAATTCAATCCATTGAAAGACCTAGTGATATATGCTCACGGAGAATGTATTGTGCAACGAAAGAATTTATATAGAGACAAATTTAGGGAATATTCGTCCACTTAATAACTTCGACCTAAATTTTAGAATGTTTCTTCTACATAATCATCAAAATTTGAGAAAGAAACTTACAGCAACATTGATGTTATAAACATTAAAATCTAGACTCAGAATAAACCAGATAGCTTGTGATATATACCTAAACATGGGAGCCATCCAATTTGATATTTCTTTTATTTCATAAAAATCACCCCTCTCAACGAAAAGCAACATTCGCAAATTGAAGAAAGCAAAACTCCATGAAGAAAAAACGAAAGAATTTTACTGAATGTGATAGATAGAAGAATTTGGAACGAAGATAGTAGTACATACTGTACATTTCTATTTACAAAGAAAAGAAAAGAAAAGAAAAGAATTAGAGGTTGACTTCTCAAAGCAAGCACCCACATTTCTATTTACAAACAATAGGTCAATAATACTCCATCCGTACCTTAATAATTGTCTTTTTTTTTTTTTTTGTCCATTAAAAAAAATGTCTTATTCAAAACTTTTATTTTAGAAAAACACTCTTACTACTTTACCTTTATTTTTTTTCTTATTTTTACTTTTTATTTTTAATTTAATTATGACAACATATGCAATGATTTAAAAAAAAAATACTACCTCTGTACCAAAGATTTCAAGAAACATTTATTCATATTTTACCAAATTTGTCTTTATTTATTACTCTCATTAAAGAGAATTGGTAAAAAAAATTAAAAAAAATTTCTCATACAACTTACATATAATAATTAAATTTAAATAAATAAATATAAATCAGTCTTTCTGAAAATTTTATTAATATTATACAAATTACTAAAACGATAATTATTTTGGAGTAGATATTATATAAATATTTATAATAAAATCAAATAGTTTTTCTTAATCTATGTATATGCTGGAAATGCCAAAAACCATCCCATAAATATACCCAGGAGTGGAGGACTAAAAATGGCGCGTATATTAGCACCATCAGACAACCCAAACTGACCGCAGCAGAAACATTAACCTTCGTTTCTAGATTCCCATTTCCTCAACCAAATATTCACACCCTCAGTCATCAATCTTCAACCTCCCATCCCATGGCTCTCTCCCCTTCTCTCCTCCTCACATTAACTCTCCTCTCCCTGACCTTCCTTCAACCCAAACCCACCACCGCCTCTCCCTACTTCTCCCCCACAACCCTCTTCCCAAATTACCTAAAAATGTTAGCATCTTTCAGAATTTACATCTACCCCCCTCCCCAGCCCTTCACCGACACCACCATATTTACTTCCTCCCCCGAGTCTCTCTTCTATGCCTCCCTCCGTCAAAGCCCCTTCCTAACCCTAGACCCGAACCAAGCTCACCTCTTCTTCGTCCCATTCCAATCCGGTATCTCCACGCGTTCACTCGCGCGTTTGGTCAGAGGCCTCCGGACGGAATTCCCCTACTGGAACCGCACCCTTGGCGCCGACCATTTTTACTTATCTTCGGCCGGTGTTGACTACTCGTCTGACCGAAACGTTGTCGAATTGAAGAAGAATTCCGTGCAAATATCTTGTTTTCCCACCACTTCCGGTCGCTTTATCCCGCACAAGGACATAACTTTACCACCGATGAACCCATCCCCAATCGCTCTCCCGGATAACGACGCTACGACGTCGTATACGTATGTAGGATACATGAAGGTGTCGGAGTTAGAGTCTGAGTCCAAGTCAAGCTTCGTTGGCGAATTGAAAGGAGATCCTGATTTCTTCGTTGAATCTGAGCCGTCAGGTGAGACGGGGAGCTTGATTAAGAGTAGCAAGTATTGTATGTTTATGTACGGCGGGGATATGACGTGGATGGTGGAGGCGTTGGCTTCGGGGTGTGTGCCGCTGGTGATTACTGACCGCCCGATTCAGGATATGCCGTTGATGGACGTGCTGCGGTGGTCGGAGATTGGTGTGTTTGTGGAGAGGGGTGGTGGAGTGGAGCGTTTGAAGGAGGTGTTGGGCGGAATTAATGAGGTGGAGTACAAGCGGATGAGGGGATTAGGTGTGACGGCGAGCCAGCATTTGGTGTGGAACGCGGTACCACAGCCTCACGATGCGTTTCAGATGGTGATGTATCAGATGTGGCTGAGACGGCATACGATAAGATACCCTAGGAGAGAGTCGATTTAAGGCATTGTATATTTGAATTGATTTTCGTCTGTTATACAATTTGTAGTATGTGTTGGTTTGTTCTTTGTTTTAATCAATATGAGGTGTTGTAAAATATACTTAGGTCTGTGTGCTTATGTTTATAACAAGTTGTTAGTATGTGATTGGAATAATGTATACTTAGGGTCTTGTAGGAGTTGTATTCAATTAATATTTTGAACATTTTAATTGGTTATTTTTTTATTAATAATTTTAATAATCAAATTAACATAAATTCTTCTACTTCAAAGTTGACCAAATAATAACATAATTTAATAGAAGGGGTGGCATTCAAATGTTTTGGAGGTGGTGCTAGAATTTGACCAAATCTGGAGGGGATGGCAATGCAATTAGGGGTAACCATCTTCACTAGCTATAGCTAATTGTGCATGTGGCTGCTGTATTGTAATATAAATAAAATTTAATAATTAAATTAACATAAATTCATCTACTTTGGAAAATAAAAAATAATCAAAGTTGACCAAATAACAACTTAATTTAAAAGAAGGGGTGACACTGAAATGTTTTAGGAGGTGGTGTTAGAATTTGGCCAAATCAGGGGGCACTACAATAAGTGACAACCGCCTTCACACATATGTTCCGGTGAAATTAAATCATAACCATAGAAATTTAGTAGATGGTGAAATTCTAGCCAATTAAGTTGTAATGTATTATAGATTAACGAATTTTTAGTGGGTAAAGAATAAGGCCAAACCTTATACCATCAATGTATTTATGCTCTGTGTAATTGTCATTTGTTTAGCTGAAATATTACACATAGCTACAATTGAATTTGTAAGTTATTAAGCAAATAAGAGAATTTGTGAATTGAGTTAGAGCAAAAGTTTGTTTGATTTCATATTTAGTTTGGATACTGTATTTATGTTCGTAAATTTCATATTTTATTATTCGGAGAGACTATTTTCACTATACTTTTTGTTAATCCACTACATTACTAATTATTACATTAAATAAATATATACTTGGACAAAATTACCCCTTAATTTACTACTTGCCATTTGAAGTTGAGTAATATATTTCTTATTTCTAAATCACCTTTTAATTCCTAACATGTCAATAAACATGGTAGTTTCATTTTTTCTATTTATATTTATTTTTAATAATATGTTTTTTCAATTATGCTTATGACTCGTTTCATTTATTTTTTATAAGAAATAATAAAAGCATTTATCAAACAAAATTATAGAAAATATTTGATATTTTATTACTAAGTTAAAAAAAAGTTTAATTTAATTTAAAAAATATAATTTTAAAAATAAAAAATTCAATAATAGCAATATGGTAGATAATGAATTGTTTATCTATTTCAATCAATTCAAAATTCAAAATTTAGAATAAATTGGTATAAGTAGACAAAAAGTTTCAAAACTTTACAAGACTATATCACAATATGACTTTACTATTGAATTTATTTTTTACAATGATATCATTTAAATCTAACAGTAAATTTTTTATTTCAATCAGCAAAGATCACTTGTTTTCTCAAAGTTTGATTGGCAAAAAATATCTTTATAATATTAGTTTTTCTAGTATGCAACACTCCAGCCATAAGCTTAATTAATATTTAAAAGAAAAAAAAATTATGTCGTTTTTGTGAACACTAATTAAAGATTATTTAATATGTTTTGAATTAAGAAATAATATTAAAATGTTACTAGAAAAAAGTAACTTTATTAGTCAACTTAAAATGGACAAGTAATTAAGAGTAGTATTGTCCAAACATGTATTTATTTAATGTATAATTACTAATGTAGTGGATTAGCAAAAATTGTAGTGGAAATAGTCTCTTCCTTCTTTATTATCTTAATGTGTATTTGTTGTGGTGGAAGTTTATTTTCTAATATGCTTCGTCAATAGTTTATGTTGTTATGTAAGTTTTATTCATATTAATTTCTTACATCGTATGTATGCTTTGGATTTTATGGAGTATTTGTTTTTTTCCCAATTACACGTAGTATTTTGTTTGCTCGTAAAAGAAAAAAGACGCATTTTAGAAAAAGAAGGTAGACACGATATATATGTTTTATGAACGGTCCCAGCCTTAATTTTTACACGTGGCAAACACCGCGACATCAGAGGTGCTAGGTGGATGACGCCGAGGTGGCATAAAAAGCCAGGTGACATAGGCCAGCTCGAAAGTGACGACCTGAACCATGATCTGCCAGGTCATCCTCAGTAGGCATACCTATCTAAGACACCGGTCTCGGGAACCCATAGTGCAACCTGGGTACATCCCAGGCCGACCACAGGAACTCTCGCGACTTGGGCACATCCCAGGCTGACTTCGACACTACCCTCGGTTAGCTCGGCATAAGCAGAATCCATCATGGAAACTTATTTAAACTGAGTAGAATCCTAACACAATTCTACCTCCCTCAGTCCTAAGCAAACCCGTAATCGTGATCCACAAGTCATGAGATTTGATCATATCATACCAAATTTGAAACTGACAGGATTTAAAATTATCTTCTTATAAATAGCAGCCTCAAAGGCATCATACGGTACGTGCAAATCACATCTTAAAGCTATACTCTATTAGAGCATTATATTCTCCGCAGTATTGCTGATTCTCACGCCGGAGGGTTATTGCTGGACACCACAGCCCCCCTTTACGGTGTTTTCTGTTGATCACAGGACATTATATCTCAACAACGTCAGCCGTAATCCTACTAGACTACACACGTGGATCAGACGTGATCACTAACAACCTTTTTTGTGTGATTATTTTATTAATGTGTTTTAATGTATGAGTCTTTTTTATAATTTTCCTTCATATTCATATACTAATATTAATTTTAGCTCATTTCGATTTCTCTGTATAAACTTCTATTTAACCCTAACATTATTTGTTCCAGAGTTACTCTATTTGAAAAAAAATTAAAATTAAAAATTAACCTAGTTGTGTTTGCATGAAAGGAAGCACCGTAACAATTTAAGAAGAGTAACGCTAAATCACACCCCCCCCCAAATATACTAAATTACACCCCCATTGGAAGTTACATCCTTACCCTTGAAACCCCTCATCCTCCATCCTCCACACACCCCCCCTTCCCTCCCTCCAGCCCACACAGGCCCCCCTCATCCTCCATCCTCCACACTTGTTTAAGAAATATTGAGAGTATATGGGTCGTTAAGACTTTGTGCAAGAGATCAAGTTGGGGAGACTGAAAAAATATGACCAAATCCCAATATTATTTTCTCAATTGACCATTTCCTATTACTATTTGATATTTAATCAACTAATACTCTATTCATTTAAAAAATTTGGCCTTGTTTAACAACTCAAATTCTTTGAAATTGTGGCTTTATTTGCTTGTACTTTCTTTAAATTATATTAAAATTATTACTATTATTACAAATGAGATTATTTTTAGTGAACAAACAAAAAAAATGCCTATTTATTTTTGGGGATAGAGAGAGTAAATTTAAATGGATTTACTGACATGGCACACCATTTTGGCCCATGACACGTTCATTTAAGATGGAAAAATAAAAGTCATGGCTACCTTCTTATCCCCATCATTTCCAAACTTCGAAATTAATATCTCGGTCTTAAAATAATTGTCGTTTTAGCAAAAAAAAATTGTCTCAAAATAATTATCGTTATAGAATTTCAAAAAACATTTGTCCATATTCTACCAAAACTATCCTTATTTACTACCCTCATTAAAGAAGGTTGTTAAGAGGAAGGAAAAAATAAAATACTCATGCAACTTGTCTACAATAAATGAGCTTAAATAAGGATAGCTCAGTCTTTATGTAAGACTCCTTAATCTTTGTGCAAATTTGACGCAACAGAAATCAACAAAGGAACTCTTACACAAGAAATTTCTGACAAACAAGACTATAACGGCTTAGGGTTTCACACACAAAGCGTATGAAAGAAGAAAATTTTTATTGAAAAAGTTGACTTCAAACGTGTTTAAGGAGGGTATTTCGGAACCCTTTTTTCTTATGTCTACAACTTTCATTGTCGTGGCCTCGAAGCATGTAGTGAGAACATAACTTAGGAACTCTCTCGTAGATGATTTCAGCCTCCTCCTGCACCCATTCCTAACCAGATCTGATTTGCCTAGGCTTTAAGAGATCTATCTTCACGCAGCCACGAGCCTTATATTTGCACAGTGGTCTGGCCACACCCACCAAGCCTAACGTTGGGCAATCAAATCTCAGAACCCTACCTATCCTGCTTTCTATTTAGGTAGTCTAGATTGGAAGTTTATATCTTTTCCTTAGGCATCGTAAACCACTTCCCCCTTTGGGCACTAGTGAGTTCTTGAAGTTAGTTCTGAGCTGGATGAAATCCGCTTACTAGCTTCTTTTCCGTAAGGGAAGGAAAGGAAGTGAAGAAAAATCAGTCTTCAAAGTCTTAAAGCCAATCCCAAGTTCAGTTTAAGATTAGAAAACTGGCAAGACAATGGGAGGAAGATCTATTATTTCATAACCTGCATTAGTGCCGTAAAGTGGGACCTTATATGCTCGATCCATAGAGAAAGAGGGATTACCAATTATATCTCTAATTACAGACTGAAAGTATCAGTATTGTGCGAGGATAAATGCTTAAGAAAACCTTTTTGTATTCGCGGAGAGCTGCCCAAAAAAAGGAAAGCCCCCATCGATCCCCCAGGATAAGAGCAGACATAGAGAGGCGGACGCCTATAGTGTGCTCAAAAGATAAAAGACCAAGGATAGATAGAGACGCAGCCAAAGGTAAAAAAGACAGTATTCGCTACTGGGTCATTCATAGCATTACTATACCTTCCTACCATGCTTAATAGATCAAATTAAAAGATTGTTATCACGGGCAGATATTCAAATATTTACAAAGAATCTAACCTTCCACTGTCTTTTGGGATACTTATAGATGACTGATCCCGGCTTGTTGACGAAAGAAAGCATAGCAGGAAGGTAGCTCTCGAGCAATCCCTACGGAAATCAATCATCACTTTATGGATTACCTCAAAAGATTTTTAGGCATTTCAGGGACTACAACATCGATAAATTGGCAAGATGAAAACTAGAAAACAAGAGTGTAGAAGGTTCCTTGCAACTCTCAATATGTTAAAAAATAACTATACCTTTGCCTAGCAAAACACGACTTTCAGAATCTTTTGTGTCCCAAAGATTGGATGTTGGAAAACCCACCCTCAAATGCTATTATGTTTCAATGCCCACGTGGATCAGAACCACGAAAGGACCAAAGACACCATTACAATAAGTAATTACATCAACCAAGCTTTTCGTTGGTGTAAATGGCAGACAAGAAAGAGCCTCCAAGGAAAACCTGCTCTGATACCACCTATCACCGCTTGCTTCAAGCGTCCAGATAGGTTTGTCTTCCACCAGAATTGACAAATTACATTTTAGTCCCATCACCATAAAAGAATAATTGCTTATGAAAGCACTTTCCTGGCTAAAAACCTCAAATTGGGAGGGCCGGTGAACTGACTTGATAGGCTTACCTGCTGGCTAAGACGAGATATCAAATAGCAATGGCAGAAAAGAATATGGAAAAGCAGTAGCAAGATAAGGAATATACGCGCGATATCGAGGGAAAGCGTAGGAGAAAGTCTTCTTATAGATTACAAATTCGGTTTGAAGACAAAAACTTTAAGGGGAGGTATTTTTTCTCAAATCTCGACCGAGCAAGTTCGCATTTTGGCAAGTCTTTCTTGAGCTAGCACAATCTTGTCCATCGTACTACGACCAGGCAAAAAATAGCTTTGGAAAGGTCCAACAATGGCTGGCAGCAATGGCCGTAGGCGATTGACCAAAGATTTTTTTTGTAATGATTTTGTAAGTGACATTACGTAATGCAATCGGTCTAAATTGCCAGCCGAATGGTCTCAGGATGTTCAACCTTGGGGAGTATAAGAGAAATATATGATTCATTAAGCTTCTTGGGAAAGTTACCTTGGAGAAAAAAATCTTGTATTAGGCTTTGTTAGCGTGACTGAAACTACCTCCCTCTCAGTTCTCTCGGTAAAAGGCTTATTAGTTTATGTTACGCAATTAACTTAACATAGTACATAGTTAGCCCGACAGAATACTTTTCAGATTTAACCTACCTAGCCTTTCTTCTAGCTCCGATTCTGTGTAACCTATATGACTAATTGAGGACATCGAGTCAACGTCTTTCCGAACCTTAGCTCTTCTAACTAAGCTCTATTAAACATTTGCACAAGAAATCCTATTTTCATCCTATTCAGCATGTCTTAAGTAAAAGTATGCATCTTTCTGTACTGAGGGGAGAGGGGTCTCTTTCGTCTGCTGCTAGTTGTGAGAATCTAACTTTTCCTAATATGAGACTAGACTCAGTCTTGGACCTTTCTAATTTTCGGTGCAATTTTTATTAATTTCTTATTATAAGTAAGCAAGAAGAAGGGACGTGATCTCGCTCTTTCTTCAGTTAACTAAAGCTCACAACTAAAAATCTTTCGAGGCCAATAACACTGCATAACCAACATTTTTTGGCCTTAAAACGTGCGAGTCACCGTCGAGAGCTTCGATTTCATATGCAGTGGGTCCCATAGTTTATCCGGACGCGAAAGTTATGACCTTTAAAGACAAAATCCTCAAACTCATGATTTCTACTAGTACACCTTTTCAAAACTGACACTTTGTATCTGTTGGGATATTGGATGGCCCAAATGGGCAACCTATTCCACGGCCCAAACCGAAGCCCATCTTCCTTGGTAGCCCACCCATTTCCCTTATGCAACTGGAAACCCCCTCTTCCCTATTCACTCCTAGCTTGCCTCTTCTTCTCCTTGTTGACTGGCCCCTTGTTCTCCCCAACACACCTGGTGCGATTCCCAGCAGCACTCCCCCATATATTGGTCAGCTCTCTCTCCTCTCGATCTCGGCCGATAGAACAACAACGCACGCACATACTCTTTCTCTTCCTTACAAACGAAATTCAGTGCACTCTCTCCTTCTTCTTCACTGTGTGAAGTGTGGTATATGTGAGAGGGGATTTCATTTTGGTGGCTGGTTGGAGCCTAGAACTTCGGTGAGTTAGTGGCGTGGTTGCAATTGTCATTGCGAGTTGTTTGGGTTGCCGGAGACAGTACAAGCTTGCTCTTACTCTCTCCCTTAGCAAACTGAACTTGTATTCTCTCCTTCTACTTCACTGTGTGCTACTGTGTAAAGTGTGTGTGAGAGTGGTTTCCCAGTTTGGTGGGTTTCTTGGAGTGGCGAACTCCGATGATTAAGAACGGAGCTGGTGCTTGTGGCGTGGTTGCGGGAGACAGTGTGGTGGCCTGATTTGTCGGAGACGTGGTGGACTGGGTTGCCGGAATAGTGGCTGGAAAACGGGATTGGACTTTTCACCTTGTACTATGCTGTGTTCTCTTCGTGGGTCACTCCAGTGGACTTGGTCGAGAAAGGAAATCTGAGCCTTGCGGTGATTTTGGTTGAGGCCTTTGTGGCCGGTGACACCATTGAAGAAGAGAATTCTTCTTCACTGTCTTCTTTATTTAATATTCTAATATATTGTTTATTTTTTCCTTTATTACTTTATACTAATTAATTTGGATTACTTTATACTAATTAATTTGGTATTTACAGGATACGTGGAGATTATATAAGTATAGTATTAGAAATATTCCCATAGGTAGATAAAGTGTTATCCCCACCCCTTTTGTAATCTATTTGAGCGTCTTGGTGAGATCTCATAGATTGGTTGTATAGGCTTTTGTTATTCAAAGCTATATTTGTACTTCCACTCCGCGTGCGCGAACGACGGGAATACACAACAGTATCCTTTACTTTTGTTTTCTTTCTAAAACTCTTCGAACCCTCCATCCTACACAGAAACATGTTAGCTACTTGTTCTACATCAAAATTGTTAAAACAACAATTATTTTGGGACGGATGTAATAATTAACTCGAAAAAATTATATATTTGATCATCGTACTATTTGGTAATTACTGATTTGACCAACGTACTCTCAATATCTAAAATGTAACCATTGTACTGATAATTTGTGTTCGATGTGGTCCTTGCCGTTAACTCTCTATCCACGTTTCTAACGAGGCTGCTACCGCGCTTAATATGAGATATTTTATAAGGGGTATTTTTGTTCATTTAAATTTTATTATTTCTTCCTCTTATCTTTTTCTCTCTTCGTTCTCCACCGATTATTCATTGTCTCCATCGTGGTTTGACTGGTTTCAACCTAATTGCTCGTCGTCGTCTCCACAATATCACCGTCACCGTTTTCACTAAATTGCCACGTCATCTTCACTCAGTCATTGCAGACATCGATGTTGTCTACCCATGTCGAATCTGGTACAAGTAAGGGCTTCCCAGTTCCTATTATCAAATTCATGGAGGGAAAAAAAATTCTCAATGTTGGCACAATCTTGCTGCCCCTGTTCTTGACAATCTTAAGAGGCCTTAGATGAGATCTTCGTCGGATCTGGATCGAAACACATCGTCATCGCCTCAATCGCTCCTTCATTGCTGTTATGTGTTGAGGATTGTGGTGGCAAAGAACCCCAACAAGCGTACCAGAGCTTCCCGGCAGGAACCCACCACTGTTCTCACCAGATTGCTATTACAGCGAGATCCAAACACTTAACGAGCATAACTTCATTGAGCGGAAGGTAGATCGCTCTATGCACAACCGCGCTCGCTCCGTATCCAACCTCTTCTAGAAGCTTGTAATTGTTTGGATTTGCCATGTAGCTCTTCTGTCCGCCGCCCATCCTTCCCATACACCATCACGGCCACCGCGGGCAAACCACCACACAGCTGACCGGTCAAACCACCACCACGTATAATTGATTGAACTATGTTGTATACTCTTTTTCTCTCTAAAAGTTATTTTTTGTGTCAGAGCTCTTCCACCCAACTTGTTCGATACCTTGAAGGTTGTATCTAATTGTTATCTGCTAGGAATATGGGTAGAGTTGGGAATTGGGTTTAGATTCAATAGATTTAATTGAGTTGGTGGGTTTTATGATAATGGTGTGATGGAATTAAAATAATGGATATTATTAAAACCCATGAATCTTAACCCTCATATAGGAATTACCCGAAACAATAAACTAGATGCGGAAGCGTACCTGAATCCATGAGAGCGATTGTGCCTCTTGTTATGCGTCTTCCAATTGACGCGTAGTATCTTTAGGCTTTCTCTTGCTAATGGGACGGCAGAGAGAAAAGATTGTAACCCTACGCTCAATTGGGGACCATAACCTTTTATAGTAATAGTTTGACCTAATTATCAACCGGCCCATTATAAATTGACAATTAGCTCCCTTAAGGTCTCTACACATATTTAATAAAACCCCATACTTATTAGAAGATGACATAGACCCATTTAACTCAGTAGATCACTTCAATTAGGCCTATTAACTTTAGATAACATGAAATATACGATCAAGCCGCAGTGCATACACGTCTGTATGCCCAAATGCTCATATTAATAATATACACATATATATAAGTCCATAAAATTCTAACAATCTCCCACTTGGACTATATATATGAAAATGCGTATAAACCTTAGAATCGTATATCATATTATATACTTTAGTAGCTCGAGCAAGCCTTTTTTTTTTAATCATCTTAAACCAATCCTGTCCATTAGTCAAAATTAACATAAGGATCAAAGAGGCTTTCGTTGCATTTATCGCAACTAGACCCATCAATGGTCACATGCATTAACATAACCAACGACATGGATCAAGTATGGATGTGTAGCATGAAAATTACATGTAATGTGATCTTCACATGTCTATCTCCAACTGGTCCTACCTTAGTCCGTATGAGATCAAATGTAACATTCAGAGTGCTGAATGCTGAATAACTTTATACTTTAACAATAATCCAAAACTGTAGAATTGTCATGACAATGAATCATAAATGTCGAGCAAATACATAACATAAACTCCCACTGAACCTATGCATAATCCAACTATAGAACACCCATACGAGCAGTATACTCGTGAAAGACCTTGGGTGTCAAACCCTTAGTGAGCGGGTCCGCTATCATGGAGTTTGTCCCAATATGCTCAGTACAGATATGACCACTCTGAATTCTTTCTTTAACAACAAGGAACTTGATATCTATATGCTTAGATTTCGAAGAGCTCCTATTATTATTTGAGTAAAGGACTGCAGACTTATTGTCACAAAATAACTTTAATGGTCTTTCAATACCATCTACTATTCGCAGCCCAGTAAATTTCGCAGCCAAACCCCTTAATTTGATGCCTCGTAACATGCTACAAATTCTGCTTCCATGGTGGAAGAAGCAACGAGTGTCTGCTTAACACTCTTCCAAGAGATTGCTCCTCCAGCTAGTAAATAAATGTAGACTGAAGTAGATCTACGACTATCTTGGCATCCCGCAAAGTCGGAATCAGAATACCCAATGATCTCAAGTTTATCCGACCTTTTATATGTGAGCATGTAATCATTTGTTCTCTATAGCTATCGCATAACCCTTTTGGCTGCTATCCAATGTTCCTTCCCTGGATTGCTGAGGTATCTGCCTAACACTCCAACAATGAATGCTAGATCTGGACGAATACAGACCTGTGCATACATCAAACTCCCTACAACCGAAGCATAAGGAATATCTTTCATTTCTTTAGATTCAATTTCATTCTTGGGGCATTGATTGAGACTGAATCTATCTCCTTTAGCAACTGGAGTATCACCTGGTTTACAATCCTGCATGCCGAACCTTTTTAAGTACTTTTCAATATATCCCTTTTGTGATAATTCAAGAATACCCTGAGAACGATCTCGATGTATCTGGATTCCTAATACAAAAGATGCATCACCAAGATCTTTCATCTCAAATTTCTTTGATAGAAATTTCTTAGTCTCATGCAATAATTCTATATCATTAGTGGCAAGTAGGATTTCATTCACGTATAAAATCAGAAAAATATATTTGCTCCCACTGAACTTATGGTATATACATTCAACAATTGTATTTATCTCAAAACCAAATGATAATACAACTTGATGAAATTTGTGATACCATTGTCGGGAAGCCTGTTTGAGCCCATAGATGGATTTCTTAAGTTTGCAAACCATTTGCTTTGAATCTTTCGAAACAAAGCTTTCTGGTTGCACCATATAGAATGTTTCTGTAATGTCACCATTAAGAAACATAACCTTTACATCCATCTCATGTAACTCTAAATCAAAATGTTTTACTAGTGCCATAATTGTTCTAAATGAGTCCCTCGAAGAAAACGGAGAGAAGGTCTCTTTATAATCGATGCCTTCCTTTTGAGAAAATCCTTTAGTGACTAGACATGTCTTATATCTTTCCACATTGCCTAATGAATGCCCCTTGGTCTCAAATATCCATTTGCAACAAATAGGCTTCACATCTTCAGGCAATGGGACAAGATCTCATATGTCATCGTCTTTTATTGATTTGATTTCCTCATTCATGGCATCCATCCACTTTTGAGAGTTTGAACTTTCGATGGCTTGACGAAAGATGATTGGATCATCTTCCATCATACCAATGTTTGCCTCATGTTCATTGAGAAATACTATATAGTCATCTAGAATTGCACTTCTCCTCTCTCTAGTGGATCTCCTTAAAGGCACTGGTTCTTGAGGTTGTTGAGCTTGTTCCTCATGAACAACTGGTTGACCTAGATCAAGGGGAATTTCAACATTGTCTAATTTCAAGTGTTGTTCTTGAACCGTGTTAGGAATAAGATCATGATCATGATCAAGGGCAACTGTATGAAGAGGAATAGCAACCGAATACTCCTTAAAGACAAAGTCTCTTACCTTATCTCCCCTCCAAGCTCAATATCCTCAAAGAACCGGACATTTCGTGTCTCGAGGAAAGTTCTAGATTTTGGATCATAGAACTTAAAACCCAGTTATCTTTCAGAGTATCCAACAAAATATCTTTTGTTAGAACCCTATTAATTAGGATATAAACTGCAGTCTTAAGTGCCTCTCCCTAGAGTGAATTAGGTAGGGTAGTATGACTAAACATACCTTTTACCATATCTTTTAAGGTCCTATTTCGTCTTTCAGATACACCATTCATGTTCGGTCTACCTTACATGGTGTACTGTAGGACGATTCCACACTCTCTAGGAATTTGGCAAAAGGCTCTGGACATTTTCTTACAAATAAAGTAGGTCATTTCCTTATCTTGTCCCCTGGACACCTTATGTTGCTTCTTTTATGGGTCCAAGCCCGCAGTTTCTTTACCCTTCCTTTTCTTGTTTCCGCCCGAGGAAGATAATACCAAATGAGCACTTTCTGCCTTTTCATGTCTCATTATATCTTCTTCTTGTGCACGTTGCGAAATGAGCTCGTTAAGAGTCCATTTCTCCTTCTGTCAGTTGTAACTGACCCCAAACCGAATGAATTGTGCAGAAAGAGATATCAAAACTAAATAAACAAGCAGGTCATTAGACTGCTCTAACTTAAAGTCCTTTTGTTTTGATGCCAACAGAGCATTTTCATAATGTATTACCTTATGTTTCTTTTGCCTATATACCTCATGGCTCTGTAAGGAACGTCGTAGCAACCTTTTCAATACAAACAAACCCCAGGGACTATATACCTCAAGGCTCTGATACCACTTGATGGAATTAAAATAATGGATATTATTAAAATCCATGAATCTTAACCCTCACATAGGAATTACCCGAAACAATAAACTAGATGCGGAAGCGTACCTGAATCCATGAGAGCGATTGTGCCTCTTGTTATGCGTCTTCCAATTGACGCGTAGTATCTTTAGGCTTTCTCTTGCTAATGGGACGGCAGAGAGAAAAGATTGTAACCCTACGCTCAATTGGGGACCATAACCTTTTATAGTAATAGTTTGACCTAATTATCAACCAGCCCATTATAAATTGACAATTAGCTCCCTTAAGGTCTCTACACATATTTAATAAAACCCCATACTTATTAGAAGATGACATAGGCCCATTTAACTCAGTAGATCACTTCAATTAGGCTTATTAACTTTAGATAACATGAAATATACGATCAAGCCGCAGTGCATACACGTCTGTATGCCCAAATGCTCATATTAATAATATACACATATATATAAGTCCATAAAATTCTAACATGATGGACTATGGGGGCGGTGGATTTTGAGGAAGTATTTCTTGGTAATCTTCACAAAGGCAAAGCAAAGCCTGTGAATTGTCAAAGAGAAAGGGGTAAGGGAGGAGAAAGAAAAATTATTATATTTGGACAAATTTATCCTTCAAATTTGTCAAAATGCGAGCACATTTTTGTCATCATATTTTTATAGGTGGGGTTACATAGTGTTTGGAAAAGGGGAATGAGAATAGATAAGAGGAAGAAATAAAAAAAATTGAATGGACCAAAATACCCTTCATAAAATATCTCACATTAACTACGATAGCATTCCCATTAGAAAAGTGGACGGAGTGTTAACGGTAGGGACATCGCACACAAATTGTCAGTACAATGGTTATATTTTAGATATTGGAAGTACGTTGATCAAATCAGTAAATCTCAAATGGTACGCTGGTCAAATATTTTTTTTTGAACGGACCGGTCAAATATATAATTTTCCCAAATTAACTCTTTAACCACACCTAACTCTTTTAACCTTTTATATTATAGTCCACGCTTCACCATATATAAAAACGGGCGCTGCTAAATGGCGGTCAGAATAGAAGTAATTAACTAATTAATGTAATTAAAGTTATTAAGTTACTGTTCTGCCCTTAGTTATTTTGGCTCCATTTTCCCCCTAATGGTGGCACTAGTATTCTTATTTCCCTCCCTTATTACCCATTGAAATTAGGAATGACAATAGGGCGGTTCGGGGTGGTTATACATAATACTACCTTCATTTTTCAATTCAATTTTATGCCCCATAACTGCTCCATTTCCCACCAGGGAATCAATTTGTCTCCCTATATCCATTCCCTACGGATAACGGTTAATCGGGGAATACCCACATGTAATTGGTCAAAATAAAAATTTAGCTTAAAATAAATTTATAATTAGAAAAAATACTCAAAAAATTTTTTAAATAGCATACTATTTAATCAAGTTCATAAGACTTGATAAAGGATAATAATTTTACTTTTCATACTACCTTCGTCCAATAATAATTGTCGTTTTAGTAATTTGCACACAGATTAATGAAGTTTTCAAAAAAACTAGTCTAACCTTATTTAAGTTCGATTATTGTGAGTAGGAGTAGTTTTTTTTTTTCTTCTTACTAACCCTCTTTAATAAAAGTAGTAAATAAGGACACTTTTGACAAAATATGAGTCAATGTTTTTTGAAGTCCTATAACGACAATTATTTTGGGACAAAAAAACTTTGCTAAAATGACAATTCTTTTGGGATGGAGGTAGTAATTGGTTTTCTAATCAAAAACTCATTTTTTTCTTCTTCTTAATTTTTTGTTTTTGTTTTTTTAACTATTGAAACTCCTCCACTTATAACATTTAGTCAATTTACCAACAAGCGCGTAGATCAGCTGATTAAGGGGATGTTTTAGCTTAACCATGTGCGTTAAAATCTTGTATACCCGTTGATTCACCTAAGTATTTACAAATATATTGTAGAAATAAAACTATTATTTACATAAAAGATATTGCAAATGAAACTGTTATTTACATACTTTAAACACTACGTAGTAGAAGTTACGTAGTTCAATTTTAACAATTCTTAGATAAATTTTACCATTGGTTGTCTATATTTTTAAGGTCCAATTTGTTTCGACTTTATTTGTTAATAAGTTTCCTTTTTTAAGACTTCTAATGAATTACCTTAAGCTCGAAAGACGCTCACGAGTATGTGGAACTTTTTAATTTGAAAGTTCTCTCAATTTCAGTCTATTTAATGATTTAGAATGTGTCAATAATTAATTACTCCGTACATTTTATTTAATGGCGCAAAAGGCTCGAAAAGAGTACAATATATTAAAAAGACAAGTACGTAATATTTTTTCTGTAAAAAGTACAATATATTAAACATACAAAATTTGTTATAAAAAGTACTAAACCTACAATAAGCATTACTAATTTCATTTTAAGAAATTAATAAAATTTTCAAATTGTGAGGTTCCAAGTTCCTAAATTTACTACTGCAAAATGTCAATTCATATGTTAGCTAAAGAGAGATTGGTTGTAATCCTTATTAGTTATTCCTTAGTTCAAAGTCATTGCGTCCATGTTATTTTTAAAGACATACACTTTAATTAATATTTATTTTAATGTGTACAAGTTTATGGTAAGGAATTAATGTTATTGTTTTGATATACGAGTCTACTGTTTACGAAATACAGGATATGGAAGGAAAAAATTAAGAAAACACAGAGTGAATTATCAGGCTGATGACTAATTATAAAAGGAAAAAAAAAATATTAATTTGAAAAGTATTGGGCAAATATATTTTCTTTTTTTGATAGAGTCCACATTAAAAAATTCTAATATTTAAGAGTTATTTTTAATATACAGTAATTGAAATTTGTAATAACTACAAAAATATTTAAGTGTAGCCAAGATGCTTACAGCATGGGTGGATGATAACATTGAAATTTTATGGAGATCATAGCATAATTTTTAAAAGTTGTGATTGTTAAATAAATTCATTTGTACATTCAACTTTCTCAAACCAAGTTAAGTGCATGTAATTAGTTAGATGTCTCGTTACTTAGCATGATTTCATTTGTTAACTTATCATATGTTTGACACTTAGATTATGATATTTTTGTACAAAAAAATAAAAGTTGTATCCTTATTATTTTCCAATTTTAAGAATGAGCTCTTTAGATTAAATATCTTAAATAAAATTGTAAACTATTTGCATAAAACAAAGAAAGAAAGTATTTTCTTACATTTCCCCATGCGTAACACGGGTCTTTGCTAGTTATATATATTATAACAATGTGACTTACCCTAGATGAGCTCCAAAACTCCAATTCTAATTTTTCATAATTTTAAAAATTGTAATTGGTATAAAATGGTTGTCAATATTTCATTGGTTATTATTATGTTCTTAATCTCAAATTTAATAAAACATATTTCCTTTTTCACAAATCTGAATCACTCCATCATTTTACTCTTACTTCAAATTTAAAATCTTAAATGGTAAATTGGAAATTTATATATCCAAAGTTGTTCTCTTGAATATTCTTTATTTAAAGAAAAATCAAAACAACTAGTAAAACGTAAGCTTAATATATGTTGGATGTGGTGGGTGCAGGCAGGCACGCATGCATGTAATTATTATGAGTAATGTTATGACTACCTAAAGAGTATTAAATTTTTTGCAACAAATGATGTGTCAGCTGATGTGGTACAAAAAAATTTAAAAATTATAATTAATGCATCATATCATCTGCCACATCATTTGGTGCAAAAAATTTGGTACTCTTTAGGTACCCATAGCATTACTCAATTATTATTGAATGTTATTTCAAAAACAAAAAAAAAAGGTCATTCAAGAATTAAAATTTTATTCTAGCTAATTCATAAACGAAGTCTGGGTGGTGTAGTCGGTTATCACGCTAGTCTCACACACTAGAGGTCCCCGGTTCGAACCCGGGCTCAGACATTTTTGGATTTTTGCACATGTTTGCTGGTTTTTCCTTTACAAAGATATTTTGAAAAAAAAATTAAAAAAAAAATTTGCAGTTAACCAAGTCTGGGTGGTGTAGCCGCTTCGAACCCAGGCTCAGACATTTTTGGGTTTTTGCATATGTTTACAGGTTGGTGATTTTTCAAAAAAGATAAAAATAAAATTTGAGTGTTGAATAGTGGGAATGGGAATAACAAGAAATAATTTCATTCTAGAAATATGTTTTATCATTTTATCATGTGTTGGGTACCAAATACTTCTACTTAATTCTTTATTAGGTTCATTACATTGTGATAATAACCGTAATAGTTTCAATATTATAAATTAATCACGTATATAAGTAAAAAGAACCCCACAATAAAAGGTCCACAAAAAAAAAGGAAGAGTAAG
Source organism: Platycodon grandiflorus (assembly GCA_016624345.1). Taxonomy (NCBI): domain Eukaryota; kingdom Viridiplantae; phylum Streptophyta; class Magnoliopsida; order Asterales; family Campanulaceae; genus Platycodon; species Platycodon grandiflorus. The sequence continues at coordinate 19,285,960 of CM028361.1, forward strand.
AAAAATAAGAAGTTGCATAGAGTAACACCAAAGATTTCGAGCCCATTTGTTCGCGCGTTTTGGCCAAAACGCAGCTTATTCCTTAATTTAGCGTTTCAGTGCTGCGGTAGAAAAAGCTGCGTTTTCAAAATGCAGCTGCGTTTTAAAACGCTGGAATTCCTAGCTTTTTCCCAAAACACAGTAGGGAATAAAAAGCAGCGTTTTGACATAATATCCCAAACGCATTTATAAAGAAAAAAAATCGGGTTTTAAATAATCTGCGTTTTAGAAATGTTGCCTTTTTAAAACACTGCGTTTTCAAAACGATATACCAAACAGCTCTTCATTATAAGTGTCTATTTAGACATCAAAATCTTTTTTATTTTTATTTTGTCAAAACATGCATGATTATTTCAATTGTATAGAATCTTAGTTTTATTAATTAGGGGTGTAAGTTCGAACCGCCGAATCGAATCGAATCGGCCAGTTCGGTTCGGTTTTGGGTTAGGACGGTTCGGTTTAGGTTTGGAAATTTTATAAACCAAGCGGTTCGGTTCGGTTTGCGGTTTTTGGTGCCAAACCGAATCGAATCAAATCACCGCCATTTAATTTTTATTTTTTTATTTATATATATATATTATTTAGTAATTAGTAATTAAATTTAATAAGAAAATTATTGTTGTTTGCCTACATTTTGATTGAATTATTGTAATTTTAAAGTTAATTTTTTTACTTTTAGTTATTTAGTTTATTTTTTTGATATTTAAAAGTTTTTTCTTTTTTAAAATATTTAAATAATTAAACCGCGAAACCGAACCAAACTGATCGGTTTGAAGTTTGTGGCGGTTGGGTTCGGTTTAAAATATGTGGAACCGTTAGGGGATAGTTCGGTTTACGATTTTTGCTCAAACCGAACCAAACCGAACCACCTTCACCCCTATTATTAACTATCGTAATCTCTCTTCTTAGAAAGTAGTTTTACTTTCCTTTTGGTTTGTTTCAAACTATTAGCCTCATTTCTAAAATTTAACCTAAAAATTTAAATTGTTTTTCTATTACATATCATACAAAAAAAAATGTCAAGTTAGTGCAAATTACAGAAGATGTATTGAAACTAGGCAAAACACATGACCGGGCCACTGTACTTTGGGGAAGGTTGCAATTCGACCACTGAATGTTTGAAAATGTTATTTGGGTCACTGTACTTTAGTTATCTTGCAAATGAGACCATTTTTTGGACGGCTGTTACTTCAGTCGTTAAAATAATGTAAAATACCAAATTTACCCCTGTATCCATCTTCATCTTCTCCAATTAAGAAAAACAAATCCTAACCCTAACACAAATTCCCCATGAATGGCTCAATTTCTTGAATATCTCATTCATTCATGCTGGAATATCTCATTCAACAATTTCTGGCCTTAATTTCTTGAATATCTCATTCAACAATTTCACTGACCTAAAACCCAATGTACAGAAATTTGGCAAGTCCCCTTTAATTCATGCTGGAAATTTCAACTCTTCTAAAATTGGCCCTATCATCTCTTATCACAAAATTGCCCCTGAACAATCAATCATGCATCTATCCTCACAAAAAAACACCAGAAATCCATCAAGAAAAACAAACTCAAATTAAAATCAAAATCCAATGATATGTTGTAGGGCTGTTGATGAGAGATAGCGGGACTGATTTTTAGGGCTCATGAAAATTATGGGATCGCTGTGCTGGATTCGATGGTAGGATCTTTTACTGGTTTGTTGGTGGAGATTTTCCACTGGACGACATCCATTCCGGTCGTCTTCTCTTGCACCAACGAGCCCATCTCCAATTGTCTCTCCAGCGTCGGCAACACCATCGATGTCTTTATCTCCGGCCATCTCTCTCCTCTGCCTTGAGCTCATTGACGCCGTCGTCTTCGACCTCGACATTGCTGCAGTTGATGAACTGAAAAATACTTCCAGATTTATGAATCTGTCATTTGGTGCAATCTCTGAAAAATTCTTCCAAATTCTTGTTTAACAAGAGGAGAGAGAAAGGGGTTAATCCTTTACTCTTTTTTGCTGTGAGAGCTGAAATTGGACCATCCCACCTAGAAAGGGGAGTTATAAAGCAAGGCTTTTCGATGAAACTTTGAATGAGAGTTTGAGATGTCCACCTTTGAGCCAAAGCTCTGCCCAAACTTCTCCTATCAAATTCCAGAAAAAGCTCTGCCCAAACTTCTCCTATCAAATTCCAGAAAAAATGGGAGGGAGGAAACATAGATTGTTTAGAGAAGACATGGGTAAAATTGGTATTTTACGTTATTTTAACAGCAGAAGTAACGACCGTCCAAAAAATGGTTCCGTTTGCAAGATAACTAAAGTACAGTGGCCCAAATAACATTTTCAAACATTCAGTGGCCGAATTGCAACCTTCCCCAAAGTACAGTGGCCCGATTGTGTGTTTTGCCTTGAAACAAATATATATCAAAAACAAACCGAATTACATAATTCACAAAACCAAACCAAAATTGCACAATTCAACTTATTTTGGTTTATAATTACAATTAGTCGATTCAGATTGACACCCCTATTCAAAAGACACTTATAACCAGATCAACATTCTCTAGCTCGCAATTTCTCTTAGGATAGAAACAAAGATATATCAAAAACAAACCGAATTACATAATTCACAAAACCAAACCAAAATTGCACAATTCAACTTGTTTTGGTTTAGAATTACAATTAGTCGATTCAGATGGACACCCCTATTCAAAAGACACTTATAACCAGATCAATATCCTCAAGCTTGTAGTTCCTCTTAGGATAGATGCAAGTAATGCACATTATGACTATCTTTTTACAAATGAATCATATTTTTTCTATCATTATCTTTTTACAAATGAATCATATTTTTTCTATCATTAACGAGGATTTCACCTTTGATGGAAAACTCTATCAAAATCACAAAATGCGATCTTAGTGCCTTTAGGGCTCGATTATAAATTGTTAATAATAGCTGGCTGCAACGTACAAAAGAATTTATGTTAGAAAAGTAGTATGTCCTCAATAAATGACTGAAGAGGCTTAAAATTTTGATGTAAACTAGAAATTTGAATTTCGATAATCATGGACTTAACTAGAATTGAATAATTTATGTTTAACTTTTGACTCGCTTAAAATACTCCATGAATTAATTGGTCACACAAATATGTATCAAAGCATTATCAAATCATAAAAATTCAAATAAATTTCACAATGTAGGCTTTTTTTTTTATAAGCTCAGTGCATGTTTATTTATTTTACTTGAGTACAATTTTGATGCAATGTGAGTTTAATTTTTGTTTACACAAGTGACCTTAAATCTTGTCTAACTTGATCTCAAACTCATGAAAACGGCCACACATTGTTTTGTTATCACATACGTATACCATATAGTTTCTTAAGAAAAATTTGATTTTTGAAACTCAATTATAAAATTTTTAATTTGAGCCATTTGATTAATCGATAATCAAAATTGATTTAAAAGACATCAATATATATTTTTACAATTTGAAAAATACATAAAATTTCAATTACTACGCTATCTAATACATATCAACTGAGTTTTTAAATCATTTCATTTAAAATTGATGATTTTATAAGTGCTTGTGTAAATTATTTTTACGCTAAAAGTGTATCAAAAATAAACTCTAATTTACTCTATTTATGAAAATCAAATCGAAATAATAGTGAACCAAACTCAAATTGAGTTCGGTCCAGACCCAGACCTGCCTAGTTCCATATCATTTGGCGCCACGAATGGTTAGTTAACCAGAGTCGTTACCTAACTGTGGAGTGTCACAAACGCGTATACTCCTACAGACTATTGCACAAGTCCACTTTGTTTATTGCTCCAATCCTTTCGAATTAGGGGCAATTTTGCTTCCAGACTAAGCAAATCAAATCGACATTAGGGGCTGATCTCGGGATTCCCCTTCTATTTCTACTCTCAAAAATCTCGAATCTCCATCAATTCACCGAGACTCCATAGACGATCATATCTCTCTATCTCTCTCTCTATCAATGTCGATGGAAGAATACACTAGCCTTCCCACCAGTCACATGCTCGGTTCCGTTCCGGTAAGCATTTCAAATTTATGCTGTTTCATCTTTCTGTGCCGTAATTTTAACCCTAATTTCTGATTCCGTGAAGAATTGTTACCGAGTGGTAAATGTTAATTTGTAGCATAGAGATTGGGAGCTACATTATTAGATCTTATTGTGATACTTTGATCAAGATTGGCCAATTTTTTGCTCTATTACATCTGTTTGATCACTGAGAAATGTTGGTTTATGAATTATGAAATGCATTATTTGGGTTATAGTTGTTGATGCTATTTTGAGTGGAGCCCTTGGTAACTATGACCTGCCGTTACACTGCCTAGCTATTGTTTGCTATTCACTTGCGCGTCTCTGCACTCACACTGCCTTGCTACTGCTCGTTAGTTAACCTCCACTAATTTTGAATCTTTGATGGGTCAACTTGAGACACTGCCGAAATCATAGTTATTGAAACGGGACCACTATTGCGTTTCACAAATCTATTGTTATGATATATATCGGGATATGCTTTATGTATCTTAGGATTTGTTTTGCTTATAGAAATACATCAAAAAATTTGGTAAGGCATCTACTCTTTTTTTGGGTAGAGATATGTATACCATCTGACATCATACAATAAATGCAAACGATCATAGATAAAGAAAGGCAAAAGCTAACATGTCTCTTCAGGGTACATGTTAAGCACCGATTTATAATTCGTTTTGTCTAGACAACTACGCTAATGGCAGTGGAACTTGTGAAAAGGTGACATTTGAGACAAAATTTACTATAACTAGGTTTTTAAAAGTGTCCTACGGCACTAAGATACCTATCTCTCACCCTTTTTTTTTTAAAAGAAATAAGTATTGTGTTGTAGGATACATTTTGCATTGCATCGTGGGATACTATTAACTATTGCAAAGCTATGTTTCTTAATTAATGGTTAGAGTAACTATGTAGCAACTCCATATCTAGTTTAAACCAGACCAAACATTATTGTTCACAGTAGTTAGATGACTAACTATCTCACTTAGTGATAAGATGGATTACATTGGTGGTTTTCTTGGTTCAATATTTACATAGGAAATGCTAGTCTTACTTTAGCAATGCTTCGCATAATTTGGAACTTTCAACAAAGGATTGGGGGGTGTTCCAAATGCAAAACATTTCTAAAACTGTATTGATAATGTGTGCCCAGTGTCCTACGGGCGCGCTTTAAGTTTCCAATTTTGGAAACTTTTTGTATTTGACTTCTTTCTAGTGGCATTTTGCTTCATAAGATGGGTAAAAATATAAAAACTGTCCGGTGTGTCTTGAGGCACATGTTAGATGTTTCCTTTCTTTAAATAGACTGTTAAAGAGTAACCCTGTGGGCATTTGTTAGCTGGATTTAATTGCATGAACTGATTATCAGTGTTTATACCTTCTTTAGCTTTAATATGATAACATTGATGCTTGAAGCACAAGTGGGGAAACATAAGGGTTTTTATCCTCTTGCTTATTAAAACAATGCTGTATTCCCTTTCATGTTCAGGCTGTCATCGCTGAAGAAAAGGGTACCATTATACAAGAGGGTATGGAGCTCTTATTATGTTGTTCATAGATGCAGTTAAATTAGTGCAGTTGGGTCTAAATCATACATTTCATTCAGCTGATGTTTAAATCTATGCAGTCCCTGGAGCAAGTTTGCAAGTATTTCCTCCAAATAACAGTGGTGGAGGTGGAGGTGGAGGCGGTAGACGGGGATACCAAACACTTGTAGGTCCAAGTGGTATGAAACTATTCTCTTTGTGTAGAATTTGATGAAAAATTCGTTTTGCTAAGTCACCAAATAGAATAGTCAATTCTTGTTCATTTACGCAATTTGGTTAAGTAGTTTTATGGGTTAATTACACCATTAGTCCCTTGATTATTAACTTTTTCATGATTAGTCTCTTAAGAATTTTTTTTCAAATTTCAGTCCCAGTCCCATGAGTTTCAAAAAGTCACGCAGCTAGTCCTTTTGATGGATGCCGTTAGTAAAATTCCGTTAAGTGACCCATGTGTCTTCCACGTGCATTTGAGTAAAGGTAAAATTGGAATTCAATTATCATCTTCTTCACCAATTCTTCAAACCCTGATCCCAAAACACACATATTCATTAGAGATCAAATCAACCTCCTCCTCCGGCCACCGGCGGCTCAGCCTCATCCTTAGCTACTCCCTTTCATCTCTCCATCTTCGTCGTGGCCATGGTTGAGAGTGGTGGCGGTTACCTCTCTTTACTCATTTCCTCCTTATCAACCCCAAATCTTGCTGTATTATTTAATTTCCATCGATCCAAGCCCCAAATCTTGCTGTATTATTTAATTTCCATCAATCCAAGCCCTAATTGCGTGCCACAATTGTATAACAATGACACATTCGAAGCACATTCCGATCGACCTCATTGTAAAAATCCTCACCAGATTACTAGCGAAATCCCTAATCAAATTCACCTCCGTCTCAAAATCATGGTACGCTCTCATCAAAAACCCTAATTTCATTTCAACCGATCTGAATCACAACACTCGTAGTTACCCTAATTACTATATTCTTGCCGTTAATAGAAACTCATGCTCGTTAATTTCCGAATATACGTTTATGGAGCATTAGAAATTCGAAATCCCATTTGATTCCCACTCTTCGAATTTCCTACTTGGTTCTTGTAATAGATTGGTTTGTCTCGCTTGTACCATTTCTTGCCAGTACACCAGTGAAGTCTTTCTTTGGAACCCCTCAATTAGGATCGTTTATTTTAAAGATAATGGTGAAATGTTGTTGGGGAAAGTTCAACCTGAGGTTGAGGTTTACAGTTTGGTTTCCAATTCTTGGAGGAGGGTTGAGGCCGTGATTCCTTGTTTGGTACGAGATACGTCTGTGACATCTTGTAATGAAGCTTTACACCTCGGGTAATTTTTGAGCAGGGAGGCCTTCGAATCCGTCTTTGTCCCAGAAATCGAAAGAGGAGGTAGCAGGTGGGGAGGGTTTTGAATCTGAGATGGATGGGATGAAGGAGCGGTGGCGGTGGGATGGGGGGGAGGTGGGCCATGGTGATGGCTTGATGAAAGGGAGTGGCTGGGGATGAGGCTGAGCCGCCGGTGGCCAGAGTAGGAGGTTGATTTGATCTCTGATGAATTTGTGTGTTTTGTGATTAGGGTTTGAAGAATTGGTGAAGAAGATGATAAGTGAATTTCAATTTTGCCCTTACTCAAATGCACGTGGGAGGCACATGGGTCACTTAACGAAATTTTACTAACGACATCCATCAAAAGGACTAGCCGCATGACTTTTTGAAACTCTTGGGACCGAAATTTGAAAAAAATTTCTTAAGGGACTAATCGTGGAAAAGTTAATAGTCAAGGGACTAATGGTGTAATCAACCCTAATTTTATCTATATAAAGTATCTACTTTTTATTTTTTCCAGATTTTGCTTCCTATCTATTTTAGCAATGAATAGTCAAGGGAACAAAATTCATTCAGATCTAACATTTTTGTGGAGGAATTGCAAAAAGGAAGAAAGAACAAAATTCATTCAGATTTAACATTCTGCGAAGGAAATACAAAAATAAAGAAAGGAGGCACAAGTGTTTTATAGCTCTTATGTTATGAGCTGAGTGAAAATATAGATATAAGAAATACATCGTGCTGCTAAAATGAAGAGTGCTCAGAAGTAAGTTATTAGTGAACCATGTTGTCCATCCGGTAGATTAGTTTTTATTCTTTTCCTTGATGTGCATCCATTAGAGAGACAATCAAATCAATGATAACATCCACTAAAACTATGGAAAGCTCTTCCTAACCCTTAACCCCAAATGGTCTTGAGACATTGATTATTTATTACTCCCTCTTTTTCACGCAAAGAGTCCACTATTCTATTTTGAGATGTTTCACTTAAAAAGTCTACTTTCAAATTATGTCTACAATCTCCATAACTTTTTAACTTTGCCATCCACATGTGATATTAGCATCTTCACTATGCTCGAGTATTTTTGTAATTATGACGAACTCTAGTGATACTTATATATCTTTTAATTATTAGACTTTTCAAATGTAAACTCTTTGGGTATAACGGAGGAGTACTTAGTAAATGCTTACATAGGACAACAATTAGACAACTTTTTGTTGTGGTGTAGAATGAAGTGACATGTTTGTAAGATGAGTGTAGCTGAAGCCCAATGAGTATATTACAATGCATATTTCATAAAACTAAGTAGGCATAATTGTAAATGAACATCTTTTTAGGAACTGAGACTAAGGTTTTGAAGGAGGAGATATACTGAGAGATAATTTTTTGTCAGATAGTTTAGATTCATGTAAAGAAGCCCGTTGAGTGCATCAATGAGGAAGATGATAATTTTGGTACAAACAGTAGGTGTTGCCGGCAGAGAGAGCAACATGTTGCACATGATTCATTAGTCTATCCACATAGATGGGACAAGGCTTGTTCAGGTGGTTTTCTTTTATTCTTTGAATTATCGCTACATCTATTGCAACTCAAAGCTAAAGGATAACCTTAACTTCCTCTAGTTATTAATGTCATTTGTGACTTGCATTAGGATACATGTATGTATAGATTGTTCTGTATTCAGTGGAAATACAACTCTACATTCTTTGTTCTATAGGTTTATTAATTATGAGGCATTAGGATACGTGTATGTATAGATTGTTCTGTATTCAGTGGAAATACAACTCTACATTCTTTGTTCCATAGGTTTATTAATTATGAAATTTTGACTATTATTGTAATGCCTCGAACCTGAAAGCTCGACGCATGTCCACGCACTAGCTCTTTAAGCACCTGGGTTAACTAGGCCCACCCAAAAGTCAATAGATGATGTTGGTGCCCAGTGGTAGTGGTGGCCACTTATAAAGCATACAAATTTCTCACATCTATCCGATGTAAGATTGGGGTATTACAATCTCCCCGACGTCCTCATCCTCGTCAAGACCTAAAAGATCGACACCCCAGGCAATATGTTCAACACATTTTTGGTCGAGACCCAATTTGATGCAATTCATAACGTCCTGAACCCGATAGCCCAGTCCGCTATGCATAGCCTAGCCCACTAAGCACCTGGGTTAATTAGTCCCACCATAAGTCCACCCAAAAGTCAATGGATGATATTGGTGTCCAGTGGTAGTGGTGGCCACTTATAAGACACACAAAGTTCCCACATCTATCCAATGTAAGATTGAGGTATTACAATCTCCCCTATTTAGATCCTTGACGTCCTCATCCTCGTCATGACCCAAAGGTTCGACACCCAGGCGGTGTTCAGCACATTTTTGGTCGAGACCCGCTTTAATACATTCGTAATGTCCTGAAACCTATAGCCCGGTCCGTTATGCATGGCCCACTAAGCACCTGGTGAATTAAGTCCACCCAAAAGTCTATTATCAATGATGTTGGTGCCTAATGGTAGCAGGTAGTCACTTATAAGGCACACTAAGTTTCCACATCTATCCGATGTGGGATTGGGGTATTACAATTATGGAGACCTTTGGTTGACCTTCTACATGGGAATTGCTTACGTATTTTGTCACACTGTCTTAAAGTTGTGTGAGCTTTTTAAATGGGTTGCCATGTGCAAACAAGACTTTGCCAAGCTGCTTTTATGATCATTATTCATTATGTATGGATGCGTGGAGCACTTGTGATCTTTTTCCATTCTTAGGTGCATTGGCTTGGCAATCATTGCTTCCTCTATAACATTTAGGGCTTAGTCAATATGCTGTAAATAACTAAAGATATTGATCCTTTGGTTAGTCGGTGTCCTACTAAGAGCCTAAGATAGAGGGGCCTGAGTGCCTACCTTTTTCTCCATGTCTCGTGATATTTTGAGTCATAACTGACAGTACGCTTGCATAAGCATATTGCAATTCGAGTTAAGTTATTATTAGGTTTTGTTGTTTTATTATTTAGGAATAAAGTGTATTGTATTTCTTTTATTTTGGTATTATTTGTAGTTAGGTTATCCTAGTTCAGTTAGGATCTTGTTGTTATATTAATTAATTAGTCCTAGTTGAGTTAGATTCTCTTTTCCTATTCTTATTTCATTAATTAGCCCTACGAGAGCGCACACAAAAAAGAAAAGGGGGAAAGAAAGGAGAAGAATGCGTACCCTTGCAAGGGATCAGCCATGCCTGAAGACCATAATGGCGAAAGCCTCAAATCAAATATTAGTTATTCTCTCCTTGAATGATGGGGGATTACATAGATATTTATAGACAAATCAACTCTTAAAGCTGTTAGGAGTAGGGGTTAAAAATAAAATACCAATAGGAAAAGAAACCGACTAGGACTAGGTAATTAATTACAATAATACTCCCTCCATCCCAGGAAAAAAAATAAAATTCCTGACTTTCCTCTTTGGTTTGTCCCCCAAAAAAAGTCTTATTTCTAAAAGAAGATATTAATTTAGTGCAATTTAAGAAGGTACAAACAAACAACTAACACTACAATCTTAAAAGTTTGACTTGTCGAGACTATTTTTTTGGGACTAAGGGAGTAGTATGATCCTTATTGAACTAGAATAACCTAAATACTGATAATCCACAAATAAAAGAATTACAACACAGTTAATTCCTGAATAATAACACAAGATAACCTAGTAATTACTCAACTTCAATCCCAATATGCTTGTGCATGTGTCTTGCATCATTGCATCATAGACTCATGGTGGTGGTTGTTTTGGAAAATTCATGTTGGAAAGAGAGCCATTTACAGATGTATTCTCCACATATGGAAAAGGATGATTGTGGTCATAAGTGTGAAAAACAAAGATTTTTCTCTCTTTCGGTCATTGTCGATTTGATTCTAACCTTCTGCCCCATTGTTTTCCTACATTAGGTGTCTGTTTTAAGTTTACTGCAAATATTTTTTAAACCACCAAGGAACCAAGTTGTATCAAGCAATTACAAACAAGGAGAAATAACACATTGTGGAGACATGATATATATTGTTGGGCTCTCTCTTTAATAGCTGAAGCTTTTAAATGAGCTGGTTACTTAATGTGGCATCAAAGTTGTAGAGTTCTGGTATGATGAGTCTTGGGTCCAAGTCATCTCACGTGCGTTGTTTTCCCTAGTGTTGTTAATGCTCAAGTTGGCACACTTATTGATTTTGGATGCACCCCGGTTTATCTCCCCACGATTGAGGTCAGGGGTCATACATGAAGGGGAGTGTTAAAAAATGATATACAAACAAGGAGAAGTAACACATTGTGAAGATACAATATATATTGTTGGGCCCTCTCTTTAATAGTTGAAGTTTTTAGGTGAGTTACTTACTTAACGTGGCATCAATGTTGTAGAGTTCTGGTATGATAGGTCTTGGGTCCAAGTAATCTCGCTTGCACTGTTTTCCCTTGTGTTGTTACTGCTCAAGTTGGCGCACTAATTGATTTTGGGATGCACCTCCGTTTATATCTCTACGTTTGAGGTCGGGGGTCGCCCATGAAGGGGAGTGTTAGAACATGATATACATTGTTTTACGTCTCTCAAATAAGTTAAGCTTTTAGATTTGGGCTGCTTTCCACCTCCCAACCAAAATAGAATACAGTCTAAAAACGACAGATCATTAGCTAAATTTGTAATGCCAATTGCAAGCAAAATTCTCTTCACTTGCGCCCTAAGCAAGCTTAGTATGTTGATTGAACTCACTGTTCAAAAGTCTATACATTCATCTCCGTCAATTAACACGAGCAGCAATAGTCAGCTTCCTACTTGTATTTTTGAGGATTTACCCTTGCATTTCTGCACCTGCAATTTCGTACCATGAGGAAACTTTCAAAGATAACAGAACTACAGGAGAAAAACCAAACTGAAAGAAGGAATCATCACCATATTTGCAGCCCTCCTACACAGCTCATACTGATTATAATTCAAAACGCCTCACCTAGGGTTGTCAAAGTCATCCACCTGACTTGAGGTTATGTAGGATGCGCAAATAGTTCTACATAATCATTGTGTCATTCTTGAACACTTATTTGACAATTACGCCTTCTAGACGTCTCCATGATTTTTATGTAAAGTTTGTCACGTAGTACACAAATGTGAACCTTTTACTTTTAGATATGACATCCATTTAGCATGCGATCATCAATTATTCTGATCTGGAAATTGAATCTTTGTGCGATGCGGAGGACGAGGAAGAAGAAGAGGAGGAATTTCTGATTGAAAATCTTATGCGAGAACTTGAATATTATTCTTCTTCTCAAGGTAGGTTTCAAGCAGAGCAGATGGTGCGGGAGGATGAAGGTTTGCATGCAACTGACTTGCCTCTTGTTGAGGATATTCCAGATGGTCTAAATATTGGGTCTCCAGCAGTGTGTTTATTAAATTGGAAAGGCATCCTTCGCCCATTCCTAGAAGTGCTGCTTCTTACTCTGTTTCATATGTTGTTTAAGAGGGGGAAGGGAATAGAGATCCTGCTATACCCATTGTGCCGCTTGGGGAGGGGATGGATATTAGGGATCCTGATTGAGTCCTTTCTCATATGGGGATCAAGTTTGTGAGTCCATCGGGAACCTATGAGAGTAGGTGTGTCATCGGCCAATCGTAAGAGAGACAGAAGGGTCAGAGAAATGCTTAGGAGGGGTGGTTTCGGGTCTTTAGTTTCGCTAGGAGGATCCTGAGTTGGGTTGTTTAGGCTCGAGTTAGTTTCCGTAAGAGGCATCTTGTCATTGAGCTGGTCTGCATTTGGAACGCAGCTCTTGGTTGTTAGTCTGAGTCTTGTTTTGGTTGTGTCTTCTCATTCTGGTTGTAGTGGTGGATCTTTTATCCACTTCTGTTAATTCTTCTTAACTATGAAATCTTCTTTCTCTATCCAAAAATAAAAAATAGTCATGGTGCCATGTTTCGTCTATGTCTCGGTTTGTTGGAGTTGTTTGTAATAAAATCCTATCTGGGTTATGTGTGCTATATATTACAAATAATACCTGGGAATTTCTGCTAATTCCCTATCTTTCTATTAGTGCAGAAGGAGACGGACAACAGTCTGCAAACACCTGGCAAGGATTCTTCAGCATTTCATCATACACTCAATATTTTAATGTCGATACAGACGTTGTTATCAACAGATTGACAAGTTCTTTGTACCCCACTGGAGATTTTTTCAGCAAGATCGACGCTAATCCTGATCTGTAAGTTCCACATTTAATTGTATATTTGAATTACTATACTTGATGATTCTAAGTTTGTTCGACTCGTCCTGTAAAAATCTAGCTGTGGAGACTATTTCCTGTCTGTTATAAAGGAATACCTGATTCCTCAGTTCCAAATCTTTAAGGCCGAGTCCAGACTAGTAAAAGAATGATAAACAGTGAGTCTCTATGTTTATTCCCTAATTCAGGGTGGGGATGATATGGGGTTGTACCTTTTCTGATAGGACCGAAGCTGGTATCATAAGGCTGACTGTCAAATATTTCCTCCAAATAATGGTGGAGATGGGTCTGGGAACATAACAAAGTCTTAAAACATCACAATTATGGTAATAGTTATCTTCTACATGTAAAAGCTGATGAAGAATCTTGTCGAGCTTGATTACAAAATCTTATGGTTGTGTTACTGCTCATTTTGGTGGATGTAGTTATCCAGTAAATTAATACTTCCTCCGTTCCAGGCAAAGAGTCCACTATTTTATTTTGGAATGCTTCACTTAAAGAGTCCACTTTCAAATATTATGCCTACAATCTTCACAATTTTATAACTTTACCCTCCACATGTGGTGTAAACATATTAACTTTGTTAAAATATTTTTGTAATTATGACTAATTCTAAGGATACTTATATATCCTTTAACTATTTGACTTTTCAAACGTGGACTCTTTGGGTGGAACGGAGGGAGTAATTCACACTATCAATAAAAGCAGCTTATTAGTCTTTTTCTGTTTTGTACTTTTTGTCCTTTACCAGTCTGCTCATGTGACTGTAAATGTAATGTCTTCTCATACAGTAGGAAAATAAACTGTCTATACCCATTTGGCCATTTCACATTCCTCTAGTGTCGAGAGGAGGGGGAACATGTTATAGTTTTCGGTGTGTTTTAATATCCTCCCTAGCCTAAACTGTTGTGCAACTTCTAGCTTGAAGTTAAATATTTGTGAGATTTCCACATGTTAACATTACATAGAATCATTCACTAACATTACTATTTTGGATGATCTAATTCCTGTTAGATAGTTGTAATTGCCAAAGACCCTAGTACATATTGTTGTCTTATCGGCATTCACTTCTTTCATATTTCAGCTACGGGCTCGTTTGGATCTCCACTACATTGATATTTGTGATTGCTTCCCTTGGAAATTGTGCATCGTATCTGATGCTTAAAAGGAGTGAAAGTACTACTTTGTGGACCTTTGATGTCAACTATGTAAACTTTGCAGCCGTCTCAGTGTATGGTTATGCTGTCATGGTACCAGTGGCATTTTACTTCTTGCTTCAGTATCTGGGTTCAAATGTCAGCCTTGTGCGCTTTTGGTGCATGTGGGGATATTCGCTCTTCATTTTCATTCTCAGCAGTGTAAGTATCTCATCTTGCTTGTGGCTACGTATTGAATTTAGATTTATTTAATTAATTACATTAGCTCCGATATCATGCCCAAATCACATTCGCTCTAGGAAATTTTAGTTGCAGGGGCCAAGCATAACCCACTTGGCTATGTAGTTGTATTTGCTTGTTTGCCACTCCACTCCTTTTGCTTAGAAAGGAGCATTATTTGAACAGATGGTACTCCCTCAAAATAGTCATTCTAAGTTGAAAAGCTCTAGGTTGGGTCATTAATTACTGCTGGGCCAGCGTACTGTGGTCCTGCAGAATGTTATGCTTATGTGACTCATCAAATTGGTGAAGTTGAGTGCATATCATAATAGCCCCACAATAATTCTCTCTCAACAACGTGTGATCTCTGTATTGTCTGTGGGCCTTCAGTGCAAGGTTTTGCATCCTTCATGTTGTCTGCCGACTTTCTTTGTAACTGTGAACACCATGATAAAGACTGCTAAAACTCAACAGGATCGATTTACATTGTTTGCAAGCATGATATTAAATTTTACCTACCTTAGAAAGGATCATTTTTGAGTCCTTGCTTAATACAGTATATTAGAATCACGTGGTCCCCTGATCAATCTTGGATTTTTTGGTTTTTGAAAATGTGCAGTTTCTTTTGGTCATCCCTGTTGAGTTTATCCGATGGACCATCATAATCATTACTGGTGCCGTATCAGCCGCCTTTGTCGTTTTGAACCTCAAGTCATATGTAGTGGCGAATGATCTGACAATGATGCTGGTTGCTGCGTGTGTCTTGCAGATGGGTCTAGCAATCTTCATCAAAATGTGGTTTTTCGCATGAATCTTAGAGGGAAACATTGTTGGTTTTTTTGTATGAAGATTTTTGAGGTAGTCTAATCGATCACTGGTTTTAATTTTAGAGTGAAGAGTTATAGAGTAATTCAAGAAAAGATGGTGGTGAATGTGATTAGCAAGTATTGTTGTTGGTTGTAGGGTTGTTTATTTTTCTTTTGGTCCATAGGTTTTAGAGATCAAAATTAAAGAAACCCTATTACTGATTGGTTTTTTTTTTTTTTTTCTTCTTAATGGGAGGGAGATTGTTTGCTTTTGTTTGAGCCATGGCCATGGGTTTGTATTTTGTAATGTAAATACACAATGCTTTGATAATATCATGACGACTTATATTAGCTTTGCGTCACTGCTTGTTAACAACTTGCATGAAATTTTCTCATAATGGATGCATTTTTGTACCAGCTGGGTAGTAGTATATCATTCTCTTTGCAAATACTGAACAGTGGGAGAGCATCATTCAGTTCAGCAGACCAAATCTACAAGCTGACCAATTACAGAATAGCATATGCGTACTCCTTTATTTACATGTGTCAGTGGTATACTATTGGGGGTATTGTGGGATTACTAATTAAAATAATGAATGATAGGACCTGTCTGTCTGTCTGTCACCGTCAGTCGAACTGTTGTTGTACCAAAATAAAAAAAAAGTTGGCTCGTAGACAGTTGTAGGAGAGGAGAGGAGAGGAGGGAGGGTTATCACTTATGCCACGCCGCCCCATTTTGTTTCAAAGATACCTTTCGTATATTCTTCTCAAGGGAAACCTTACCTACCTCTTTCTTGATCATAAACTACACAGTCCACACAATGCAATCCCTACTAACCCCATATACATAGTTTGCTGGCCTGGACGGACATGCAATAGTTTCTTGTTTCTCAAAACAATACCTTCCAAGTGTTCTTTTAACATAATAGAATACTTACACTCTCTTTCAACCAAATCATATAATATATATATATATATATATATATATATATATATAATCCGTTAAATAAATAAACCAATCAACCAAGTAGGCACACTTTAAAAAGGAAAACGTCCTGGTTAACCAACCCACTTTTAAATAATAATAATAATGATAATAATAAATAAATAAAAAAGTGTAAAAGGTCTTTTATGTGACGTTATATGGATACCAATTAGTAAAATAAAATTTCACTCTTTAATAATTCAGCTCACCAAAATACGGTGAGTCGTGTGTTAGGGTGCTTCGTCTTATAATCTTAAATTCCGTGGCCGTAGCAACAGATGTCAAATCAATTAGGATCGAACCAGAATCCAAAGAAGAAGAAAAGAAACAAACAGATGTGAATTTGTTTGCAGGAAAAGCACATGAACATGGGACAATTTACTTTTGGACTCTTTAACATCGCCATGTGACTTTTACATCTCATCTATTGGGCAGCCTAACCTAACCCTCGGCCAGGAATATGATTTTACTATTCACACGCGTCTTACTTACCGTTGGATTTATCTATGGGAATTGCTATTCCAACCCCCCTTTTTGCTGAGTTTACCCCCCTTGGAATATTACAAAAATTGCCACAATATAAAAAGACTTATTTACCCTTAAAATAAATTCATTACTAAGTTGACCCCCCTACTGAATTTTAGAATCCTAAAAATACTAAGTATACCCCCCATCTCCTATTACTCTCACCCCCTTCTTCACCATCCTCATTCTTAACAACTTAACAAAAATTCAAAAAACTCTACCACTAAAATGGATTCCAAACCCTCAAACCCTAGCAATGAATCGATCCACATTGATGAAAAGGAGCACAAGGAAGTGGAAGAGATGAATTGTGTAAGTACTACAACTCTTTTTATACTCATTTTACCGTTTAGTTTAGGTTAAAAATGCAAAAAATTTCAAAAACCGAGCCGCTAACCCGTCGTGTGCGACAGCCAGACCGCACAATGTATAGAGTGTGCGACTGAACCCGCACACTCTATGAGGGTGCGGTATGGGCCGCCGCACTCTATAGAGTGTGCAACAGGTCTTGCCGCACACTCATAGAGTGTGCAGCAGGTCATGCCGCATGATGAGGTTCACTTTTTTTTTTTTAAATTTTTTTCGTAATGTTTAACAGATTCAAATACGTTAACTACGGAGCCAAGTGTGAAGGGTCCGAATAATGAAGAGATTGTTGCGTTGAACATGCACCGGCCCGAAGCACTTGATGTTGACTTCACGATGTGTTCACAACTCAGAATCTTTTATTTCTCGGGATAAATTGATTGAATGGGTTCAAGCCGGGAGCATGGCATGGTGATTATCATTGGTAGGTCGGACGGTGGTGCCGAAGAAACGACCTCGGTTATTGATTTGTGAACGTAGTGGTGTTTATAAAGAAAAGGTCAAGATTGGGTCTTCATCATTACGAATTGGTAATGAAGAAAAAGTTGAAAATGTTGATGATGTGGTAGGTAAGGGAAAAGGAAGAGAGAAACCGAACTAAAAAGTGTGGTTGCCCATTCCGTTTGAGAGGAAGCAAGTCTCGATTGATGAATGGGCATTAGTGGTTGAATGTGGCAAACACAATCATCCAACCGCCGATCACATGGAGGGTCATTCATATATAGGTCGATTGAAGAAATCGAGGAGACCTTTGTTGTTGATTTTTCCAAGGGCAATACTAAGCCCAAGGACATCTTATTTGGGTGAAACAAAGATTTGAGGGAAATAAGTCAACAATAAAGACAATATACAATGCTCGGACAAAGAATAGAGTTAAGGAGCGTGATGGTCGATCCGAAATGCAACAACTTATCTTCAAGTTGAAGGAGCATGGTTATACCTTCTACGATACACGCCGCGAATCGACCAACATTGTGAAGAATCTTTTTGGGCTCACCCAAAGAGCATTGACTTGATGAGATGTTTTCCGAAAGTCATCTTCATGGATTGCACGTATAAGACAAACAGTACAAGTTACCATTGTTGGAGATTGTTGGTGTGACATCTACACGATCACATTTCGATTGCGCAATTTTGGAGTTCGAGCGGGAAGAGAACTATACGTGGGCCTTGTCAATTTTGAAATCACTAATGCACGAATCTTCCTTGCCCACTGTTATTTTGACCGACAGGGAAAAGGCTTTAATGAATGCAATTGAGAAAACGTTCCCACGTCGAGCCATTTTCTTTGTAGATGGCATATAAATAGGAATGTCTTGGCGAATTGCAAGAAATTGCTAGGCCGAAAAAGAAATGGGATGCGTTTAATCTCCATTGGAATGTATTAGTGATTTCGGATCGAGACGAATTTGAAGAGGGACTTAAAAGACTACAATCTCTATTCAAGGATTCAATGCTGCGGTGAACTATGTAATGGAGCAATGGTTGTTGCCGTATAAGGAGAGATTTGTGGCTTTTGGATCGATAATGTCATGCATTATGACAATAACACAACCAATAGGTATATTTAAATAAAATGCAGCTTTCATAACTTTCTCATGCATCAATATCTTACATACTGTATCTTATTTGTTTTCAGGGTGGAGAGTCAGCACGCAATGTTGAAACGACAGCTCGGATCGAGCCAAGGAAACTTTGACACATGTTGGCAACAGATTCACACGCTTATTGAAACATCACACGTTGCAATAAAGGATTCATTCGAGAAGAGTAGAAATGTCGTCCAACATAAATTCAAGGCAAATGTATTTAGGTTGATCCGAGGTATGGTGTCGGTGGATGCATTGAACAGATATACGATGAAATGCAAGCTATTCTGAAACAGTGTTGACGAACTCTTGTGTCCATGTACATTGCGAAAGACATGTGGTCTTCCTTGTAAGCATGAATTATCTGAATATATCCGATTGGAGGAGCCTATTCCCCTCGACAAGGTTGATGCTTTTTGGAGGAAATTAGATTTCGTACCGAGCAAGGGAGATGTTGTTGGTGTCGGGAGGAAATAGTTGGCGCATGGAGTGTACTTCATCAAAATCGGATGTTAAGTTTAAGGAAGCCACGGATGATGTGAAGGTAGCAATGTATAAAAGGCTTATGGAGGTAGACAATCCTGTTACCCTTGGACTAATTATGCCCGCTCCGAAAGTCGACTCGACCGAAGCCTAAAGGTCGTCCCAAGAATGTAAAGACTAAACAATCAAAGTCAACCAAACGGGATCCGAGCAAGTTTGAGTACGTGGAATCGATTGAAGATAGTTGCTCGCCGTCGCCGGTTGATGATGTGGTAACTTATGAAGTAAATCCATCAGACAAACCTCCGATGTTCACTTCTATTCCAAAGACAAAGATTCGTAAATCAACTAGGTTGTTAGCCGAGATAATCTTTACTTTGGTCAACATCTTTTTACTTACCGGCTAATCTTTATATACTTTGTTTTTCAATAGGTTGTTCGCGAAATACCGCTTTGGACAGGCTAGTGATTATATCAATCAACTACCAATATGGATTCGAGAGTTTGTCATCGAGACGAAGAATGTCATTGCAGATGGGCATTGCGGTTTTCGTGCCGTATCTGCACATATATATGACAAGGAGGACAATTGGGGTAGAGTTCGAGGTGAACTAGTTATGGAGTTGGACGCATACCATGGGTTGTACGAAGATGTTTTCATGGAGCGCGGATCGGGCTTTAGTTGAAAGTATGCTCAATCGCTACGCGATGTTGCACCAAAGCAACATTGGTTTCGAACTCGGAGATGGGTTACTTAGTAGCATCATTCTACAATGTGTGCTTTGTGGTATTTTCGAATCATCTTCTTTGACGTATTTACCGTTGAGAACCGAAGCCCCGAAGA
Organism: Platycodon grandiflorus; assembly: GCA_016624345.1. Taxonomy (NCBI): domain Eukaryota; kingdom Viridiplantae; phylum Streptophyta; class Magnoliopsida; order Asterales; family Campanulaceae; genus Platycodon; species Platycodon grandiflorus. The sequence goes on from CM028361.1 coordinate 19,306,159, forward strand.
ACCTAAGTTGATCTGCATTGCATTCGTGAATGGAGACCATTATATTCGGTATAAAACTAACATTTTGTTTGGATATCGTCTGTCACTTATCGAATACAATTGTTAAATTATCGATAAATTTTTGAATGTGTATAGGTCTTCTTGCGACGATTCCCCATTACCACCAATCGCAGCGGATGGACTGATTATAAACAAGCCATGGCTAAAGGGTGGAATACAATATATAGTGAACGATGGGCTAAGTACGGTGAAAGAGCAGGAAATAGTCGTGTTAGCAACAAGCGTACACCTATTGTATTAGACTAGTCAAGTGTTGTGAACGAGAATGTTATGTATGGACAAGTGAATTTTTATTTATGAGCTTCATTTGCGTTATGAACTGTGTTGTTGTTTATGTATGTTTATGTTCAAATATAATTGTTAAATCATTGAACATGAAATTGAATTTGATATGAAAAACTTAGAAAAATGCCAAGTCCGGAGATCACACATTGCAACAAACTGTTTGTAAATAACAAATACAATAATAAAGAAGATGTTCATTACATAAAATTGTTTGTACATCAACAACCTAGCTCATCTAATCACCGTCGTGGATGCCTACGACGACGACTTGAAGGACTGCCCGATCCGAAGGACCCGCATCCCCGATATGAGGAGCCAATATAGCGTACGCTTGTTCAAGAGCGACCCCAACTCTTCGTACGATATACTTCGATCGCCTGATTGATATCTTAATGTCTCTCGTATTGCATCAACCATAGCCCGAAACATGGTGGGATAATCCAAAGGACGTTGTACATCCGCGAGAAATAAATGTAGATTGGCTACTGGATTTTGCATCTTTGGATGTGAATATACGTGTACCACTTGTAAATAGTCACCGAGCATGCACTTGATGGGATGGCTTCTTGACCGAGGCTGGTATCAGATAAAACATGGTTACGCCATTGACGATAATATGGGACTTGTTGCATTAGCCTTGAAATGTTTTTGTTGTCCCGTAAACCAAGACCAAGTGCAATCGGAGGGAAAGGAATCGTGCGGACGTAACCGAATTGCCTAAGCACTCGATCGGATTGTATGGCTCCACAACACCGGTGCGAGATAAGCATCCATGGTAATAAGAGATCCGGTGAAATGGATGGGACTGGCGTACCATCGCAGAATACGGAGTCCAATTCACCTACATACAATAAACACAGAAAAAGTTATAACCATTAACACAGTTAATATAGCATTAATAGGTCGACTGCATAATATGAAAGTTATAATAGTGCAATTAAACTCACTTCATCGGCTGTTAGGACATCAAGTCTTTCTCGGTACACCTGCAGTACATTATGTCCGGCGCCTCTGGATAATGGTTGCCACTTCCGAGCGAGTGGCTCAGTGACGTCGTACTCAATGTTATGTGGAGGTTGGAAACATGGAAATCTCTCATATATCCAAGCGCAACAAACAAAATAATGCAATACAATATTATATAACCGGCCCCTATTAACAACTAAAAATATATATCATTTTAAGTATAAATCAAATAAATTTATTACCTCCAATAGCGTTGTATATCCCGTCATCCGTCGACATGCGACGAGATGCCATGCCCAATTGTCGATATAAATAGGCAAGGGTTGCGGCTCCCATGCATACTTTGGTATCTTATCGACATTCTCCAAAAATTTCATATAGGAACCAGGAACTCGATTCCCACTCTTGTCCCCAAAAATGGTGCACCGAATATGTACAATAAATATGCCTTAGCAAAGACTAGTGCATAACATCATTATCACTTGTAGCTTCATCTTCGAACCTACCACGAAGCCACTCTAACTTGAAAGAGCAGCCTCTCCTACCATGGGTGCCTGAATCACCTCGGATTTTCCAAATGGAAAATCTCGGCAAGCTCCTCAATAGTATATCCCAACGTCCGTGTATAAACAACAGGCCTCCCCTTGATTGGAAGACCGGTAAGACAAAACACGTCATCCAAGGTGATTGTCATCTCACCAAATGGTAAATGGAAAGTGTTCGTCTCCGGATGCCATCGTTCAACAAAAGCAGCAACCAAGGCTTTCGATGACTCCTTATAAGAACACCTAGGCAGCGTATATAGTCCAGACCTCAGGACAATATTCCACCACCTACTCTCCAGCTTTTCCGGATTTGCAAGCGGAACCGACCAACTCAACAACTTAGATGTGTGATTTTGCATCTTTAGCACCGGTCGTTTTATCCCATTCCACACATACCTAGCTACATGTGTGTTGTACGTAACTAGCAGTGAACCATCAACTGGCCCACCTGGAAATGGGGCCTCCTCTTCAGGCAAAGTGTCACCACCAGCACCTCCATCACCGGCCCCTTCATGATCAACATCTTCTTCCTCTTCATCATAACCGGCCCCCGAATAACCGGCTCCCGAAGTACCCGAAGCACCGGCCCCAGAATAACCGGCCCCCGAATAATAACCAGCCCCCAAATTACCCGGCCCAGAATAACCGACCCCCTCATCACCACCCCCCTCAGTCATAACTAGCCCCTGTATACGTTCTGCCTCATTTTCAGGGTTGGGATTCTGTGCCCTCCTAGCGGAAGCCGTAACCCTGCGCATATATGTCCTTCCTGCATTCATTCAAGCCAAAGTAATGTAAGAACAAGGAAATAATAATGAGGAAGTAATAAGCTTACATACATTCATCAAATAGTTGATGTGCAAGTTGATTGAAGAAGTGATTTTAAAAAAAAATGGTGCTGTGCGGCACCCTTGGCCGCACGGTAAACCTTCTGTGCGGCATGACACGGCCGCACGAGTCCGTGCGGTACACATCGGCCGCACTAAGACACGTGCGGCACCCATGTACCGCACGCATGCTTCGTGCGGTCAAAACCTAGCGCACAACATCATGTGTGTGCGCAACCCCCACCGCACGCAAGTATGTGCGGTGGACCGGTCCGCACGGTCTACGGTGTGTGCGGTGGGCCGCACATACATTACGAAGCTTCCCCAGGAAATTGCAAAAAAATCATCAAATTGGTAAAAAAATGCAACAAAAATTAAAAAAAAAATGCGTGTTCACAAAAACAAAAACAAAATGCAACCAAAATCTAACCAAAATGCAACCAAAAAGCCAAAATTTAAATGAAACACTTACCGAATGGTTCCATTTTTGAACTTTGAAATGTAGCTTGTAGTGGCTTGAATTTGTTGAAGTAGGTAGCGAGAAGGAGATTGTGGAAGAAGGTAACTAAGAAAGAAGAAAGAAAGTGTTTGAGGGAAAGAAGAAAGTGAAGAAATGGAGTTCTCTGTTGTTGGGAAAGAAGAGAATGTTTTGATCGATGTTGTTTTGGGAGGGAGATGGGGTAGATGTAGGTGGGGGTATACTTAGCAAATTAAAATTTTGGGGGTTTAAGCTTAAGGGGTAAAATAGGAAAATAAGGGGGATATACTTAGTAATATAGGAGGTATAGAATATAAAAGGGGGGGTAGACTTAGTAAGTGGGTAGGCTAAGTAATTTTGGGGGTGGGAATAGCAACACCCTTTATCTATCCTCTTTACTTCTTACTTATTCTTTAACTAAACTTTTATACTCCATTTTACAAACCTAATTCGCCTATCTTTTCACAAGTGAGATATGACACGAAACTACCCCCCTTCCCCTTCCTTTTTTAAAACTATTTTACACAAATTTTAATTACTTACTTGACTTTTAAGAGTAAAAATTTGATATAATGTCTGCAAAATTTCTTTTTTTCTTTTACACAAACAGCTTTAAAATACCTTATTTAATAAGATTTTTCTTTAACATTTTTTTTTTTTAGTTTTTTACGAGGTGTCCTCAAATCACATTGAGTTTAAGACTAACCATTCCTGGTACTAAGTCTGCTGCTCACCTGAAAAAATTTGTACCTAATGATATTATTATTTTTGATAATGAACCTTTTATCTTAAGGCGATTGATGTTTTAATACGAAAACTACTTCAAAAAGTTGTATACATAAATACCTTATCTAAAAATAATGTAGAATGTCAATTAGTCTCACACATGATACGAACCAATTTGGCTCTTATGTTGCTTCATGGTTTGGTAGAGTTTTTTGAGGCACTTGTGTAAATTTATGATTTAAATATGCCGTCGATGTAACAAAATTAAATCATTTTAATATAATCTTTGATTTATTAGACACTTCAAATGTAAACGTAAACTAGCTTTGAGAAGAAGGAATGAAATTTTTCAATCATCCTATTAATAATCTTATATCTAACTTGTTTAAGCAACATAGTCTTTTCCATTTCGTCGGACCAACTAAGTTTACATGATACCTTTTGAAAACTTTATGCTTAGCATTTTTCTGCATTTGGTGCTTGCTTTTTATGAAAAGAATTACGAGCTATTGTGAGCAAGTCATTTTCTTGCTAATATAAATATCTTATCCTTTTAAGCTGCTATCTTAATCAATTTCCTCTATTTTCATCTTTTAGTGAGATTATACTAATTCTTAATGTCATTGGAATGAGACTTGTGCACTGAAGTATTTTAGTTTCTTGGGACACTCTTAAGAATATTGAAAACGTGTTAAAAAGAGTAATGTCAAAGTAACAGAATTAATTTATAAATTTAGTTTACAACAAGCATTTAAGTGTTATACGGTTAAATTTATCAATACATTGATAATTATATCGTACAATATTTTAATATTTTTTTACTGTAAATCAAATTCGTAAATCAATAATTTTACTCTATCTATCATTTTCCTATTAAAGATCATCATCAGTTCATCACTGCATTAAAAAAAATCCTTCAAGGCATAGTGTAAAGAGTAATCATTAGATCCAAGACAAATGCACCAACACATAATCATTTTGCATTATAGAATATTACCATACTTAATAAATTTAAACAAGAATGATCACGATAAATATAGCTGGTACATTCTTAACTCTTTTTTTTTTTTTTTCCTAAGGATCAAGTCAATAATGTTTTGAAAGTTTAAATTTTAAGATGTTTTACAACAAAAACATGTATCAACGTGATGAACATATTTTAGTTTACAATAATTAACTCGCATATATTATTATCTTTATAAATAAAATTCATCGGAAAGCACTTCGAAACATTATAAACCTAAACTATGAAAGGTAAATGTTATTATGCACCTTCAACAACACATGAAAAACTTGCACGATCCTTATACTATGAAACCACACAATGGTATCAATCAATTCTATAATACTCCCTCCGTTCCTAAATTATTGTACTGCTTTTCTGTTTTGTCCATCCTTAAATAATTATCTTGTTTGATTTTTTTTTTTAGGACATCACTTTTATAATTTTATCATTACTTTTTCTCTCTACTTTAATTATGTACCACATACACATGAGCATTAAATAAAACTAAACACTATACCAATATTAATAATCAAATCAATTATTTTTTCTTAATCTGTATTCCGGGTCAAACAAGATAATAATTTAAAGACGGATGGAGTATTACGCAAATTGATAATGAATGACCCATAGAAAAGCTATATTAATATATAATCATTGTTTTATTATACATGCAATATACATAAAAAGTTATGTTCATATATTAGAGTTCATCCGTTGCTGTTGGAGATGGACCAGCAAGCTCAGGACGCTATTTGCGTGAAAGTTTAAAGAAAATTAGTTGCGTCTTCCTAATATCTATAGTTTTTTTTGGGAAAGATGGTAGCTATGGGATTCTAGAGTTGCTACAATGCAACAAAGCAATTCTCTCTCTTTTTTTTTTTTTTTTTGGGTATGAAATCAATGTATCATTCTTTTAAGTTTTTTTTTTCCTAAAATAACTATTCGTTATTTCATTTTAAAAATCGACGTATTAAATTTAACACTCATCAGATGTTCCCGTGTCAATTTAGAACCATTTTTAAGAAATTATGAACTCACATTTCTTAACTTTTATTGACTACCCAAAAATTAAACATATTTTCTCTTAAACTTCCCAACTCTATTACGGAAAACGCAGAGGTGGCTTACCTTAAACTAGTAACTTGGCGCACACACATGCATGTACATACACTTTTATTTTACATTATCTTGATATATTTAATTTAATTTTGTAATTATTAATAGTTACTCGTGTTAATATTAGTTTAATAGAATTAATTAAAAGTAATTACTCCACTTTTTAAATTGTGAACAGTGGTAAAGATAAATTAGCCCCAAATGATATGCCTTTAAGAGGAAATGAAAAGGCATAGGATAGGGACAAAGAAAAATGAAAGTAACGGAGGCGCCTGACACGATTTAAGGTCGTCAAGTGTGCAGGAGCAGACAACAATTTTGTCTTTTAGTCTCCAGTCACCTAAACACGTTGACATCACCCTAGGCCCACCCCTTCCTAGTCCCCAAACCATAATTTCACCGAATGCCAGTATGCCCCCACACATGAAAAATTAAGGGTGTACATGATTTGGTTCTATCTATTTTTTATTATTTTTTATGGGTTAATTACACTATTAGTCCTTTAATTATTGACTTTTTCAAAATTAGTCCCTTAAAATTTTTTTTTAAAATTTCAGTCCTTAGAGTACCAAAATTAGACATATTTAGTCTTTTTGGTAGATGCCGTTAGGATTTATCTGTTAAGTCAGTCATGTACCCAACACGTGACTTTGGTTAAGGGCATTTATGAAATTTCATGTATCCCTATATATGTTCTGTGAAGTTCATTGGCGAAAATATTTCCATCTCAATCTTCTCCCCCATTTCCCTTTTCCTTTTTGGTTAACAGAAATCAACACCCCCGTCATCTAGGGTTGTTAACAATCACGGCTACCACCGACACAGATTGGAGAGGCCATCCCCTGACCGTCAGTTGCGCAATCCCGAACCACCACGCCCACCCTTAAAACGGAAGTCAACAGATCATCATCACGATGAGTATGTAGACAGCCACCACCACCCTCACCAGCATCACATCCACCGGCACTCAGTATCGTCATCAGCCCCAAGGCTAACTCCGCCGTCGGAACCACAAAAGTCCACGACAACAGCATCAGAAGCAGTTGCAGACGACCGTAAAATGAAACCCAGCGTCTTTTCTCACATAAGCTTTCCTAAAGCAGAAACAGATGGTGCTGCCGCATCTAAAAAGCGGAAGCTGACGTCAGCTTCATTAGAAGCAGGAGCTGTTGGTGGATCTTCTCACCATATAGACAAGGCTTTATCGAATGGATATCACGAGGAGCATCTGCATCACAAATCGTCGTGTCGTTTATGACCATGCACACAACAATGGAAATACTTTATTAGTTAGTAATTACTCCATTCGTTTCAGGCAAAGAGTTCATTTTCCTTTTTTAAAAGTAACATGTGACTAAATCAAATTAAAATTTTACATACTTTGCTAATGTTTTAGGAAATAAAATTTCATTCATTAAAAACTATCCTAGGAATACTATGGATTATAATTTTCATAAATTTGTAAAAATCACTATATTTATGTTAATTACCGGTCAAACTTTAACTAAGTTGATTGCAAAAAGTCAAAAATGGACTCTTTACTTGGAACGGAGGGAGTATATGACATCATCCTTGACTTATACAATAATACAAATTATACCAGTTTTTGAAACAAAAAAAATATTTTTCTTATTAATTTAATTTCAGTGATCAATTGGGTCTTACTATTTTGATTTTTGCATATGTGATACTCTCCGTCCAGGATAAATGTTCCTAGTTGATAAAGCACATGAATTAAAAAATATAATAAATGACGTGATGTAAAATGTGTTCTGATGATAATACTCGTGAACATTAATTGAGTTAAATTATTTTAAATAGGATTAATTACACCATTAGTCCCTTGACTTTTAACTTTTCCACCAGTAGTCCCTTAATAATTTTTTTTTTAATTCCAGTCCCAAGAGTCTCAAAAAGTCATGCGGTTAGTCTTTTTGATGAATGTCGTTAGTAAAATTCCATTAAGTTAATCATGTGTGTTCAGCATGTCATTTTCAAGGGTATTGCGGAAAATTCTTAGAGAAATTTAATTATAACAAATTTGTATCTTTTTTTATTTGAATAAATAAATTTTTATCTTAATCTAACTAAAAACATTAACTGCTTAACTCAAGTAATTATGATATTTAATATTAATATTAATTTAATTAGGATTACTAACTAATTAACTATTACTCTAATTGGTCAAATAAAAAACTTAAGAAATCAAACATTTCCCGTCTCTGTCTTCCTCCCTCCCCACTCAGTGACTGCTCCGGCAAAATTGATTTCCCCAACTAAACCCTAGTTTTTGATTTCCCCAAAATTAAAGGCTTCAAGCATGTTTACAGAAGGATATAATCACACTTTTCCAGATCACAACGACGACTTCGCGAATCCGAGGCTACGCCGTGTTCTCAAGGACGTGAATTACCTAGCAAAAGAATGGGACTCCTCGCCATAGTCGGCCCAAGTGATGCTGGGAAGTTGTCGTTACTTGAGATCCTAGCCGTGAAACTCACACCACAAATTGGAACAATTTACGTCAACCAAAAGCTCGTCGACAAGGCGAAATTCAAGAAGATGTCGGGATACGTTACCCAAAAGACACTCTTCCCACTCCTCATTATCGAAGAAACGCTCATGTTTAGCGCCAAGCTCCGGCTAAGGCTTCTGGAATGGAATCACAGCTAAGGTTGCGAGTGAAGTCATTGATCCAAGAACTCGACTTAAGTCATGTAGCTGGAGCACGAGTTGGCGACGATAGGGTGAGAGAGATCTCTGGTAGAGAGAGAGACGTCCAAGCTGGGGGGAGAGGAAAGACGCCGACTGCGATTTGGACCTTGACAAAGGGAATTGAAGAGGTTTGCTGGGTTCGGTGTTGAGGGGAAATCGCCGGCGATGAAGTAGGTGACCGGAGACGGTGGTTGTCGTTTGGAGTTGGCCGGAGATGATGGGGGCTCCGCTGCTTTGTTGCTACTACTTTCCCCTTTTTTCAGATTTTTTTTAAAGTTTTGCAAACAGAGAGAGTGAGAGTGATTAAATTAAGAGAGAGAAAGAGATAATTTGGGCCCCTCTAGAAATTTCTCATAATACCCTTGAAAAATGACATGTTTAACACAGATGATTAACTTAACGAAATTTTACGAATGTCATTATCAAAAGTACTAACCACGTGACTTTTTAAAACTTTTGGGACTGAAATTTGAAAACAAATTATAAAGGGACTACTGGTAAAAAAGTTAATAGTTAAGGAAATATTAAATAAAGCTTTAAAAAGTATATTAAGAAGAATAATAAAAAATAAATAGATCAAAAATTTAAAAATATTAATTGAAACATTTTAAAATAAAAAATAAGGTTAATTACACCATTAGTTCCTTAACTATGGACTATTCTACCAATAGTCCCTTAACAATTTTTTTTTAAAAATTTTAGTCCATTGAGTCCAAAATCAGACGCGGCTAGTCTTTTTGATGGATGCCGTTAGAAAATTTCCGTTAAATCAATCACACATGCCATTTTTCAAGGGTATTAAGGTAATTCATAGTGTGATTTTATTATAATAATTTTTTTATTTGGTTAAATAAAATTAAAAATTAAAAAATAAAACCTTTTTCTGTCTTCCTCCCCCCTCCCCCGACAACTTCTGGCATTAGACTCGTCGGAGACACAACGCCGCTGGTCGCAAAAGGATCACCGAAGGGTGACGAAGAAGAGAGAGAGAGAGAGAGAGAGAGAGAGAGAGAGAGAGAGAGGATCTCGGCGAGAGTAAAAAATATGAGTTTGGGGTTTGAATTTATACTTCTTTCTTTTGAAATCTGAGTTTAAGATCTAGATTTTTCAAGTGGATCTCGACGGGAGGCTCGGGATTCCGATTGGAGTTTTGGGCTTCGATTTGAAACCAGTGGCGACAGACGAGGGAACAACGTTTCCGATCGCTAGATCCAAGGAATTAGAAAACATAAGCCATACATTATCTTTCGGCATAGGCCACATCCAAGGAATTGGATTACGTTTTCGAAATGTAATCCATTGAATCAACAACAACATTATCTTTCGGCATAGGCCATTCCTGAGGGTTTTTGGCGTGCATCGCGAAGACGATTACTGCCATTGATCTGATTTTCGATAGACGACTGTGAAAGGCGTTAGACGTTGTCGCGACGAGTGTATGGTGACGTTGTCCTGTCCTGTCCTCAAACCTTACCTCTACGCCCCAAATAAAACTCCGAGTATGGTGACGTTGACGGGGCAAGCCTTGTCCGAGCTTTCACCGGCGGCGGTTATAATTAAATTTCTTTAGGAATTTTTCATAATACCCTTGAAAAATGACATGTGCATCATACGTGATTGACTTAACAGAATTTTCCTAATGACATTCATCAAAAGGACTAGCTGCGTGACTTTTTTATACTTTTGGAACTAAAATTTAAAAAAAAAATTATTAAAAAATTATTAGTGAAATAGTCCATAGTTAAAGGACTAATGATGTAATTAATCCTAAAAAATAAGAATATTTACCGGTAACGGTGGGAGTATTCAATTTGCACCCACAGTTGAAAAAAGATAATAATGCCTATATTTGGAAACGAATAGCACGAAACGCGTGTATAATGTTAAGGCCATAACCACAGTGCACTAAACCTTTTTCAGAGAGTGGGCCTCCTTGGATCCAATTATCCAAAAAGCCCTCACTTCCCACGCGGCACCAATCCTTTGGTCAAATGATAAAAAGATGCGAAGTCTTAGATTATTACTACTCCGCAGTCGTCTGTTACTCTCTTTCTATCTCGTATATACGTCCAGGGTATCATTTTACTAAGACACAGACTGTGATTCCTCCCACACACAGTCAGTACACACACACACACACACATATATACACGTATATATCTCTCTCTCTCTCTCTCTCTATATATATATATATATATATATATATCTCTATATATATATATACATCATTATCTATAACCCTTAAGACACTCATAAACGTTTCGCCACATATTGAAGAAGAAGTGGTGGTGGGGGCGAAAAGAACGTCTTTGACAATGGAGGCAATGGATTCCACTCGGGTTTTTGTTAAAGACGTTAAGCGTTTAGTTGTCAAGGTGAGTAGAGTAGCACACATTTGAATTTTTGATTTTTAATCGATTAATTTTGTATTTTAATGGATAAACCCTAATTGTTTTACTTGTGATTCTAGTCTCCATTGAGTGAATTTTACATGCATTTTGGATATTATGTTTTATTTGGTGGTATAATCTCTTTAGCTTAAAAAAAAAATCTATAATTGTAAGCTGTAACGTTGCGTTGGCTTGGAAATGTAGAATAATCTAGCAGAAACAAATTGTGCGTTTCTTAATTATTTCATTCGAGTGTCAAGCACATAATTTCTTAAACAATGTGGTAATCCTTATTGTGGAAATGTATCCAAATATAGTCCGTTTGAAAAGCCTGACTTTTTTTCTTTCTTTCTTGGAAACATTATCTTTTGATTGGAAGCATTGAGTTGGGCTATTGAGATTCCACATGTTTATAATACGATCACAAAAATGGATTCATATTATAATTAGAGAAGTACTCAAAAAGAAATGAACATCTGTGAAAGGTGTATTGAGGAAAATTGCCTAAGACAGTTTGGAACTTTCAACAATTATGCAGATACGGCAGTAGGGTAAGGGGAGAGTGAATTGAACATGGATTGCATATAAACTATCAAAAATTTAGTAACTTGTCGATTCACTGAAAATTTTCCGGTCAATATGCTTATGGTGGAAAAAGATTCATCACAACTCCAATTAGTTTAGAAAGATTTTGTTAATTTTGAGATGGAAAAAATATGTTGAGCAAAGAAAGAATGGAGCTATCGGGATGGATCTAGAATCCCTCTATGGTGGGGTCATTCCAGAATTAATCTAGGTATCAAGATCTGTTATTGGAAGAACTAACCTAAGCATCATATCTCTTTCGTCCTGAAAAAATTTCGACTTATGTACTAATTTTCTCTTGAAGAAACAGTTAAAAGATGCAAAATGTCCTGCTGATTGATAAGACTTTTACCATCTGATTAAATTTGTCACATTTTACTCGGGGTATGTTTGGCTACTCAATGTTAAGCTTTAGAATTGGAATTGGAGAAACAATTTGAGCTCTATGGAATTCAAATTGTTCTACCAATTCCAATTTTGAGCTCTAGAATTAAGCATCTAAATATAGCCTCAAAAAAATCACTTACAATCTCACACGCCTTGGTGTTTAGTACATAGTTGTCAAAGAGAAGTGTGATTTCAATTTGATTTGAACTTTCTTTGGCTTATCCACTGCTTTTCTGATTAAAAACAGGCTCCTTCTTGTAATAAAGGTTCAATTTGAAAATTCTCTTGAATTTGCTTTATAGACAAATTCATGAGTGCATATCACATGGTTGAATTATCTTCCACCCTGGGAGCACTACTGATGCTATTTAGTTTATAAGTTATATCCTGGCATCTGGGACTAACAGTCTTTTCTAATGTGGTCATGCATTACTATTGATCATTCACTATGGAAAGTGATTTCCTTTTAAATTTTGAATACATCCCAAGAAAGATTTTTGTTGAAATATTTATCTGTTTTATATTTTTTGTATTTTGTTTTAGATTTGCATTTTGCTCGTTAATAATTGTATTCTCAACATATCCATCATTCAAGTGTATTATTTTATATTATATAAAAAAAGTGTATTATTTTATAATGTTCATGGGCCTCTTTCTATTTATCATTTTGCAACAACGAAATTGAAATGGAATCTTGACTTTTCAAATACATGATTTTACTCTCCACTAATATTACCTTACATTAATAAAGGTTGGAACGGCTGTTGTCACTCGAGCTGATGGACGACTAGCGCTTGGAAGAGTAGGAGCACTTTGTGAGCAGGTAAAGAACTAGGACAAGACATTCTTCTCTATTTTTATCTTACATTAGAATGTTTGGTTTTAGTTTCTTAACTATATATCTGGCATGTCCTGAAAGCTAATCGTGCTTACGCATTAAATGCAGATTCAACATCTTAATTCTCAAGGATATGAGGTTATTTTGGTGTCATCAGGTGCAGTTGGCGCTGGCCGCCAAAGGCTTAGATATCGGAAGTTAGTTAACAGCAGGTCTGCAGCACGTTCTCATAGTAACTTTCACTCATGAGAGGAATATTATTACCATGTTTTCTTTTATCTTTTGTGTGTGCGCGTGTGCGTATGTTTATGATTTCATAATAGAATTGGCAACCTGGTGCCATGTGTCTTCGGTACTGTTATTTATGATTTGGGGGAAGCGTAAAGAGTACACAAAAAGGTTGCATCCGCACATGTCTACTCAAACATGTGTACTGATGCCCAAAATTTGGATTTTCTGGCTGGCCTGATTTTTCTTCATGGAAGGCTGGCCAAATTACCAATCCAGTCAAAATTTAATTATCTATATCTAATCAAGATGTGCTAAATGAAGCTGGTACAAAAAATACTTTTTGGAGCTTTCGAAACTTCATATGGTGTATTTTGAATAGCTACATTATATAAATGGATGTGTCATCGTGTCCTTGGTTTTAAAGGTTGCAATGTCCACCACGCCATGTCGAGGTAGACACTTTACTCTCTATGTTCTTGTCCAGTGTCCACAGATCAAATGTTCTATTTGGTAATTGAATGGCACTTTTTTGGTAACCATGTAAGCCTTTTGGATTTGTTACCGTTATGTGAGCTAGTGACCACTCTCTGCTCAGATTTTTGAGTTTTTCTTTTTATTGACCGGGTCCACGAAGATTATGTCTTTTTGTTTTGTCATCTTTGACAGTTCCAGATTTTATTGATTAATGTTTAATTTACTCTTCATTGTTAGTCAAATGTACTTATAAACGATATTTGTTCAAATTTTGAAGCTTTGCGGACCTCCAGAAACCACAAGTTGAGCTTGATGGTAAGGCGTGTGCTGCTGTTGGACAAAATGGTCTCATGGCTCTGTATGATACGTTGTTTAGTCAGGTGAATTTTTGCATTTAGGACTCCTGATTTCACTATCTTCTAATTTGCTTTATGGCTTTTTCAGTCTACCCCTACCCCCTTTATGTAGCTTGATTTAGTTGCTAATTTTATACTGCATGCTCTATGTTGGGCTTCAATATATAATCTTTTGCTTGCAGTTGGATGTTACATCAGCTCAGCTTCTCGTGACAGATAATGATTTTAGGGATTCCGAGTTCAGGAAGCAACTTAATGAAACGGTGCAGTCATTATTGGCCTTGAAAGTTATTCCCATATTTAACGAAAATGATGCAGTCAGTACAAGGAGAGCTCCATATGAGGTATTTTTCCTTCTTTGTTCTCTTACTTTTCACAAACCACTTTATTTTGAAGGTAAAAACGGTAAGAAGATCATGAATATATCTTTAGCTTTTTGGTTTATAGATTTGCTTCAGAGACTTCTTTTGAATGAGTCAAAATAAAGTATTGATCACCCATTCATCCACAGTTCCACACACATTATCTTTTGTATTGGTATTCTTTCTAGATTCTATCTTTCCTTTTGGCCTTTAATGGATTGAGCCCCGGGTCAGTGGGAATGGTGGTAGGAGGTCATCAACGTGTCTTTCTTGTACAGTCTGGGGTTCATGCACCTTTGAAACTGTACGTGACACTTGTATAAATTTGAAATATATTATGTTTTCATAGTAATATAGTATTTTGCTATGTGCATTCAATTTTGTCCTGAGCAAGGGTACTTTCTTTGTAGGACTCTTCTGGCATATTCTGGGATAATGACAGTTTAGCAGCTTTGCTAGCTTTGGAACTAAAAGCTGACCTTCTTGTGCTGTTAAGTGATGTAGAAGGTCTTTATAGTGGTCCTCCAAGTGAACCACAATCAAAGCTAATCCATACATATGTTAAGGAAAAGCTCGAGGGAACAATTACTTTTGGGGACAAGTCTAGGGTGGGAAGAGGTGGAATGACCGCCAAAGTTAAAGCTGCTGTTTATGCTGCTCATGCTGGCATTCCTGTTGTCATCACAAGGTACTTCTTTCTTGGAAATTATTGAACTTGGATCCTGAAATTTACATGCTTAACTTGTTCATTGCGGTAGCTCTCAGCAGTCATGATGAAATGAGGTTCTGTACTCTTTAAAATTCTTTTCATAAATGTTAGTTATCTGATTAGTTGGTCTGCATACCAAATCAAATGACCAGTGAAAATGATTCATTTAGCTGACCAACGTAATTGGGACAAAGGCTGAGTTCGGTTGAGTTGTAACAAATGTTAGCGAAGGAGTTCTTATTAAGCGTTCCCTTTCGGTGTGCTTCAAGATTTGACCTTCATTAGAAACTCATCTTCTTCAAAATCTCTTGAACTTCATCCTTATTAGAAAATATAAGTACAGATTAAATCTGGAAGGAAACGATTTAAAACAATACATCAATTATCTCACCTCTGTACTACTGCAAAGGCGATCCACTGATAGATGATGACACGGTCTTTGTTGATGGAGCAACTATTAGGATTCCAATAGGTATTTATTCAGGTATAGCCATATAGCTTGTTCTAACTTTTCCTATTCCACTTTTCCATCGACAAAACTGTCCTGAAGGGCGAAAATGATAACTTAGATTTATATCCTCTTGTGCAGTCAGTTCTTCTGCCAATATGAAGGAAGTCAGTGGAAAAAGAGGGTGATACCTTCTACCATTCGTCATGAACAAAGTGAGGCATGACCAAAATTCTTTTTCATTAGATGCAGCATCCCGGTCTTGCTCTCAGCTCTAGGGAGGATAACATTAGAGTTGGCATAAAAGTCAGAAACATGACAATATGTAGCGACGTTCTAAAAAATTGCCACGTTTCTCGCCAAAGGTCATCCGGGCATCATATTATTACAACCCCTTGCACAAACCTTTAAAGTTTCTCAAGAATCTCTTGTATAGTTTTGTGCTAAACAGGTTCAAAATTGAGCTTTGGCACATAGGGTGGGGGTGTGGGACCTAACTCTGTAAGACGATATGTAGAAGGTTTTAGTTTCAGTGCAGGGGAAGGGATTTTCCACTAATCTCATCCATCAAAGTGATTACTTGCCTCTGACAAAAATTCCTCAAGGACCTTCAGTTTCTTTTCACAATTATAGAGACACCTCGGGCATTTGGAGAATTGACGTCGACTTCAGCATTCATTTTGCACATCAGAACCTTTCTAACAAATCCCGAAGTTCAATTCTAACTGTTAATAGTTTAACCGGGAGTTTTGTTGGATCAATGAAGAAGATCATCTCCCATATCCATCAAGGATGATAACAGAACTCTTAATCCTCTTTCCTGTTCCACCGGTCAAGTCCTTGAAGCTCGGGCCTTGGATAAATGTTTGTAAAGAACTACATATGTTAGCATTTGTAAAGAACTATAAATGTTAGCATTTGTAAAGAACTGCATATGTTAGCATTTGTAAAGAACTACATCTGTTATGCTAAAAAGGCAATGTATATGTATCAGTAAACATGCTGGTTTTTAGTAACTCCTAATCACTTACATCTCTAAACTATAACATGCTGTATTTACAACTCATTATGCTGTCTCTAAACTTTGACATGCTGGTTTTTGCTGCTCATTTTTGGTTGATTTTCTAGTTTTTTCTTTTTCGATCTGTAGTTTATTAATATATTATTTTACGTCTTCCATTTGAAACTATGAAGTGGCTTTGCTGTTGACAATATAATCAAAGCACTTCAAGGAAAGCGCGTCGGTACCCTCTTCCATCGAGATGCTCATAAATGGGTTCCACTTGGAGAAGTCGGTGCTCGTGATATGGCGGTTGCTGCCAGGGAAAGTTCCAGAAGACTCCAGGTATCATCACTTTGCTTCACGGTTCCTAGATTCTGTACTTCGATTAGTAATTATTCTTCTGCAGATGGAAGCACTTTTCCTTCTAAAATTATTTATGGAGTTCAATTATTGTTCTCTGGCATAATTGTGATTGATTGATACATTGTCCTGCAGGCCTTGTCTGCGGAAGAGAGGAGTAACATTTTGCTGGCAATAGCTGATGCCCTGGAAGCAAATGAGCAGCTAATTATTACTGAGAATGAAGCCGATGTTGCTATTGCACAACATGTTGGATATGAAAAATCATTAATTTCCCGGTTGGCTATAAAGCCTGCGAAGGCAAGTCATTTTTGAACTGTTCTTGAATAATCTTTTGCTTCTTTAACTTTGTACTTCTCGTCCTTCAAATATTTCCAAACATCTCTTACCCTTTGGGTACCTGTTCTCATTAGGCAGCATAATATTTCTTTTTGAAGTTTGAATCAAATAACATTTTGTAGATATCAAGTCTGGCAAAAGCGATTCGTGTGCTTGCAAACATGGAAGAGCCAATTGGACGCATTTTAAAGAGGACGGAGGTAAGAAATTGGTAATTCAGTATCACATCATTCAGACCTTCTGCAAATCAAGGATACATTCAAAGAACTGTGTCATGCACATTTGAAACATCTAATTCTTTCAAATCCCTAGTCTAAGTTCTAGCTAATTTATGAAAACTCCTGCATTCTTTGAATACTGAGGAAAAGATATGAAATTTTTATTTCAGCTGAAGCTTTTATTGCTTTCTCTTTCTTCTAGATATGATTTGTGTTTTAAAAAGTTGATGTTGAATTTCCCCTTATATGTATGTTGATGGTTTTCTGGCATGGACATGTGATTCCTCTAATGACTAGTGTTGCATCCAGCTTGCAGATGGATTTATCTTGGACAAGACGACATCTTCCTTGGGCGTTCTTCTTGTTATCTTTGAGTCTCGTCCTGAAGCACTAGTTCAGGTGCGTAGAATTGGGAAGCATTTGTACTAGCATTCATGGTTGGAAATATTTAAGTGCATGAGCTATTGAGCTTATGTGTTCTTGTTCAATGTGTTCTTTAAAAGAGTTGCTGTCGAATTTGTGTTATTCGATTCTCATGATATCCAGTAGGGCTATCATTTGTGACTTTGCGCTTTTTAGAGTATCTGCATAACATCTCTCTTTGAACTGCTAAGTCTGGGTATATATGGTATTTGAGGGATTTAAGCGAGATCGCCTCTTCAAGGAACTGCTCTGGTTGAACATAGTTTCCATTTTCAGAAAGGTTTACGTTAATATTGGTCCATTACATAATTATTAGATACATAAATATGTATGTATTTCTGTAATTGCTGTTATACTTCTTGTGTAGTTCCGGTGGGGTTGGTCGTTCTCACTGATATTCATGCTACTTTTGAGCATCTGCATCACGCTCCTGTGCGTTTGTGACAAAAATTCTTTGCCTTCTTGGGGTTGGTGGAGTTGCTTCTGAATGATGCTATATAAAACAAATTGAGCTTATGAAGTATAAGCCCATGCTAGTTTGATGTAATTTCTTTCTCTTATTTGTGTAGTGTTGGTCTATTAGATGCTTGTGGAGCCCTCCTTTTCTTTCAGCTGGCTCAACTGGGGCTTTTGTTCTTTTGTTTCTTTTTCTGTATTCCACGGGGAAATTTTATTTTAAACTAAGCCAACCAGAGCCAGAGGCAATAGACGAAGATTCAATCCTCTTTGATGAATGAAAGATTTATGTGGAGAACATTGAGAAAGTGAACATGAATGGTCATACCTTCTTTCTTGACTATCTTCATCTGAGAAAGCTAGGACTGAACTGCTCTGTCAGGTAGAGGTCGGCAAGAAAACCTGGCGAAATAGTTGGTGGCTTTCCCGCGATAAGGAAAAGATACTCTATCTTCCTCTGGTCATTTTAACCAATGATGATCATTTGGATTCAGTGCTTGAGAGAGAGTTTTAAGATAAAAGCTAGTCTAATTTTGTGTAATCAAGTAAATTTTTGTGATATTGCTGATGCCAGGTTGGCCGTCTAACCAGTATCACGCTCTCCGCAGGCGCCACCTGATTAGAAAAGATAAAAAAAACTGGGCGTGCATTCTCCATTTCTTCCAATTAAGGAATATATGCTGGATAACTGAGACAGTTTTGCGCTTCAAAATTTTAATCAATATTTATTTCTCTAATATTTTTATCTAGTTTCAACAGTGAAGATTTATACAGAAAGCTTCAAACAGTCGAAATGCTTTATAGATAAAGAAAGCTTCTGTGCTCATTGTGTGATCATGGATGAACTTTTTTTTTTCTCTCTTTCAACTATTTTCTTATTGATCATGCAAGACCTTTGGTTTTTCTGTGATTTGAACAGATAGCTTCATTAGCTATCCGGACTGGCAATGGGCTCCTATTGAAGGGGGGAAAGGAAGCAAAACGATCCAATGCAATCTTGCACAAGGTCACTTTTTTTGAATGAATTAATGTTATTAGAACATGGTAACCCATAAGTTTTCTTTCTTTCGCCGTCTCATTTTTGTTACTTGAAATGCTATCAGGTTATTACTTCAGCCATTCCAAAAACAGTTGGGGAAGGGCTAATTGGACTGGTGACTTCTAGAGAAGAGATTCCTGAACTGCTAAATGTGGGCTCATCTAAGAATCTTGAATTCTGATTTAATTTTTTCATCCTCTAGAATTATGACCGTGGGCAAGCATAGGTTATAATAGCATTTACTTTTGTGCTACAGCTTGATGATGTCATTGACCTTGTGATTCCAAGAGGCAGCAATAAACTTGTTTCTCAGATTAAGGCTTCAACGAAGATTCCGGTTCTTGGTCATGCTGGTAAGATACATTTGACTTACTAGTGTTGCATGTATTCTTTGGTGCATGGAGTGCTAGATCGGATCAAACATGTGTTCCAGGGGTAGGTTTGTGTACTAACCACTGCCTTTACTTCCAGATGGAATTTGCCATGTTTATGTTGACAAGTCTGCTAATATGGAAATGGCAAAGAACTTGGTCTTGGATGCCAAAACGGATTATCCAGCAGCATGTAATGCGATGGTAATATATTTCTCTTATTCTTCTTTGTTTTTTTCTTTTTCGCCCTCTTTTCTCTTTTGTTCTGCTGGTCATTCGTTAATACGTACCAGAATGATTTACTTTTGTATTTTCTCTTTAATTAGGAAACACTACTTGTTCACAAGGACTTGGTGCAGAGTGGCGGTCTCAATGAGCTTATCGTAGAACTTCAAATTAAAGGTAGGAATGTTTTCATTTTCCATTCAAAAGCAAATCACCCAAAGATTTCGCTCTTCATCCTTCTTTTTAATCCTAGTCATAATTGAATTATAGAATTCAGACGCTGCACACTGCTATTGCAAAACACGAGATCAATGACCTGGAAGAAGAACTTTTGTCTTCATTAATATTATAGAGATGTAAATCAGTGGGCCCATCTTTATTAAAATTTTAGATTGAGGGGTTAGCATTCATAGTCCTTTTCCCGCATATATGCTGTTCTTAAATATAAAATAAGGTTTTGGCTTTATTATTTGTTTCCTGTTAATTGTCGTGATAATCTAGTTGTTCCAATAAGTTTATTTGGTAGTAATGATTATTTGCCTCAGGACTCTTAGATCCTGATTAGCTTACACCTTAAAATGGTAGGTAGCCCACGAACATCCTTTACCTCCTTCCTTGCTGTCAAAAGAAAAAAAGAGAGAGACTGGCACCTCTGATGACACAGAATAACTTGGGCACACTAATCCTTTCTATTAGCTGATTTATTGCCCATGGAATTAAGGTGGTTTGCTTTCATTAAAAGGAAGGAATAAGAACAATAGTGAATATGCTCACGGTCACCATAGAAAATGTGATACCATAGTCGTTTAGACAGTTTGAGACGTGCTTGGTAAACTATACATACAAGTTTTGTTCTATTACATTATGTTTTATATAATTTCGCTCTGGTATGTTAAGTAGTTGATTGATAGGAAGGGCGCCGGCTTATCTAGTATTCAACATATATAGGGGTCCTAAAGTGAGCGGCCTCAAAAAATTTATGAGCTTAATTTCCAAGCAGGACTTTGGTGGGAACCTTCCAAAATAGGAAGTAGGACTCCTTTTTGGGATGGTGGGCATATAGTTTTACCTTTTGCTCTGCTACCATTCAAATTATGGTTGGAAGAATAAGTTTGGCAATTCAAATGTTTGACAAAGCAATATTCGAAACTGGACAAGTTTGTTTTAAGTCATTCTAGAAGATACTGGGACTACTCCATACATTGAAAATTGTGGTTGCGCAGGTCCTGCTGGATTATCTATGGTCTTGGGGCCACCCCATCCTTTCCTGATTAAGTGTGTGATCAGTGCTCTGATTTTAATTGAACTGGCTTATGATTCACAGATCTGCCCAAAAAAGAAAAGACAAAGAAAAAGAAAAGACAGAGAAAAAGAAAGATACCCTAATCCATAGTTATGTGGCTATCTTTAATATACTAAGAAAGTATTCATTGACCTCTCTGAAATATGGTTAGTTGAAGGGTCTGAAGAGCACATAATATTTTGCAGGTGTTAACATACATGGTGGTCCAAAGGCGAGTTCCTTGCTGAATATTCCAGAGGCACCTTCATTTCATCACGAGTACAGTTCACTGGCTTGCACAGTTGAAATCGTGGATGATGTATATGCAGCCATTGATCATATACATGATCATGGAAGGCATGTTAACTTTCTTTGATCTTTCTCTCTGTCCAAATATGTATTTCTGTGAATTCGTGTGTGGAGTGAAAATTCTTAATTATTTAAAAGATTGTGTTGTAGGATAGGTTCCGCGGTAGGGGACACGTGATTTTCACACGGTACCCAAGTTAAGCAGCACGTGCATGTGCGGGCCATGTCGCACGGCCATTTTTGATCTCGGGAATGACCCGCAGATACTCGCCCATAGTTATTAAAGGTGAGAGGCGAGAAGCGGAAGAGAGGTACTCTTTCAGGGCGAGAGGCGGGCGAGTAAAAGACAAACAAGATGATAATTAAGATAAAATAATTTTAAAATATTATATGTTGTAAATTTTTTCATGAACTAGTTATCAATAAAAGTACTTTATGTAACTTAGTCTACAAATGATAATAATAACACTATTTTCAGCTTTTGAGTTATGTAATTAAACAAAAAACTACACTTTTTTCTTGAAAATTAAAAATTTAAAGTTGAATTCTGAAAATTTTAAACAATAACCATCTAGATCATCTTCAAACCAGCCAACCAACTTTGAATCTAACCTGTGCACTTTCCGGCGACCCTGTCTGTCCAAATCCAGCAAGATTCCGGCAAGTTTTCGGCGCCAACCAATTTTTCAGTGAGATCTAGCGGTGGAAATGATATAGACTTGATCATCTTCTCAAGGAGACGACGACTGTGGCCTTGGATTGGGCAAATATTAAGTAGATTTGTCTAGATTTAAGAAAATATGTCGAGATTTAAAAAAAAAAATTTCAAATCCGGCCGAAGTTCTACCGGGCGTCGCCTTGGCTCGCTTCTCGCTTTGCGCCTAGGCAAAAGAGGCGACCACCTCTGTCGCTTCTCTAACATTGCCTTGCCTCGGATCTGTGAGGCGACTTACGCTCGCCTCGCCTCTCGCCTGAGGCGAGCACCTTGGTCTCCTGTAATAACTATGTACTCGCCCACAGGTGCCTTGGAAGGACAAGGCCGAGGCACTCCATAGACATACGGGGTACCCGGTGCACCTATCTGAGCGCAGTACTTGTCCCACATCTGGGATCATTAGGGAGTCGTAGATTGGAGGCTGGAATGCGAAACTCAGCCACATGGTCCTCCTATAGGCACACACGTGGCTACCTAGGCCCCACGGAGAATTGCGGATGGTCCCCCCCCCCCCAATTGCACTCGGTGTCCATGTGTGTTCGTGGGCAAGCCAATGGGAGGGGGCCACCGCATTGTACTGACCGCACATGATCCGTCATGCGAGGTTCTCACCAGCTGCCTATAAGTATGCTGTTCGCCTCATTTATGAGGCAAGACTGAAAGGCAACATCCTCCCGCAATACCTGCCCTCACCCAAGCCTAATTAGTCCGTCTTTTCACTCCCTTTATGCCTTTCTCTTGTGGTTCTTGTGTGTAACACCCATCTTCACTCAGTAATATCACTTTTTAACCCTTGGCGCTTGGACTCGGATAAAAGATATAAAACAGTTGTAAAGAGGCTTACATATCTCTAATTGTATTGGCAGTGCCCATACTGATTGCATTGTAACAGAAGACCATGAAGTTGCAGAAGTCTTTCTACGTCAAGTTGACAGGTTTGATTCCTTTATTTTGAAACTTTAATAGTATTTGTTATCTGTACATTTGGTGAATTTAATTCTTCTCATGTTATATGGTTTTTCATTTATACCAGGTTTTTATTATGACCTGTATGATCATGAGCCTGGATTCTTAGATGATTACCATGTTAGTCGCTTTAATACATAACTCTTATATATTTGGCTGGTTATACATTTGCAGTGCTGCTGTATTTCACAATGCAAGTACAAGATTTTCCGACGGTTTTCGTTTTGGTCTCGGTGCAGAGGTCTTATATCATTAACCTGTTCTCTTCAAACTTTGAATTTTGCACGAGGTTCTTTCTCTCATTTCTATACATTGTCTATTATTTGCTGAACAGGTTGGCATTAGCACAAGTAGGATTCATGCTCGTGGTCCAGTAGGAGTTGAGGGATTGCTAACCACGCGATGGTATGTTTGATCTTTTTCTTCTTGTACTTTTGATGACCTGATATATGCTTCATGCTCTGAATTAATCGTTTAATAGAAAACATGATCTTTTTCAATTATATGTTGTCACATTAGTAAAAATCGAAGCTGTTTTCTTTTTCCCATTAGAGAAATACTCTATTATAGCGCTTTTTCTTTATTTTGTCTTCATCTTATTTGCTTGAATATAAATCTTGTCTACAAGGGTTGCCGACGTGGCTCGTTTTTTTGATATTTTTATTGAACTCTCAATAAGTTAGAACGGCCAGCTGGCCTGAAGTTGTTACTTATCAAAAAAAAAGTGCTAATTTGAATTTTTTTGCTTTGGTATGTGCCATGTGCCATGGCATTTAGGGAATTATTGATCAACAGCTAAAAATCAATTGGCATTTAGAGCATTTACGATTATGCTCCATAATAGTCGAAAGAATCAGATTGCTAAATTTCTACTTGATGCCAATTGCTTTTCAGCTGTGAGTCTGTCTCTTTACCTGATGTGAAGACGTCACTATTTCGCACCTCTTTTTCTCTCTTCATCATATTTTCATTGCCAGAGAAAGTACCATTGTTTGCACTGGTGGAAGTGCTACACGCAACTCAACTTATAGGGTGGTAAATCTGAAAAATGCAGCAGTTTGGGGTTAGACTTTTGTTAACCCTCAAAGAAGGCAGTGTTGCCTTACCAAATTGGCTGTTGATCACCTGTTTGACGTTTGTGCATTACAGGTGTTGGGTTCGGACATGGTAGATAGGCCAAAATGCAAGTTTCAAGTAGTATTTTGAGTTGAACTGGAAAAAAGAAAATTCTCATTGAACAAGCCACACGAAAAACTATAATAGAAAATAATAAAGAAGACAGGCAACTTTTGTGAGAGAGAGAGATAGAGGCTAAAATGCATGTTTCAAATTATATTTGGGGTTGAACTGAAAAGAAGAAAGGCTAAAGAACATCATCGTCCTCCGTGCTTAGAGATTTAGCATTGACCCCCCAAAATGCAAGTTTCAAATAATATTTGAAGTTGAACTGAAATTTTTTTTCCTCATTGAACAGGCCACACGAAAAATTAAAATAGAAAATGAAAAAGAAGACAGGCAACTTTTGTCTAACAGTCAGAGAGAGAGAGAGAGAGAGGGAGGGAGGGAGGGAGGGAGAACAATCACCGTCCTCTGCGCTAGAGATTAAAATTGACCCTTGCTTGAGATTGAACTAGGCAGAATCAACATGAGTCCTCTTTCAACAAGCGTGATGAATATATACTCTGTTGGTGAAATTAATTTGCTTTCAGGCTCCGTATTTTCTGGTCTAAACTAAAGTTTGTGTTATTATTTGTTGATGTACTTTTAGACATATATAACATGTTCCCCAGCGTGTCAGGTCAGAACTTCTTGAAAAATATCGTGTCTGAGTTGTTCGTGTCACCAAAATGTGCGAGTGTCAGTACTTCTTAGATGGAAATAGTACTTGAGTAATTGATACCTCCAGGCTCCAAGTATCCCAAAGAGTGACCTGATGAAAATGTCGAGAGTGACAAGAGTTGCGTTTACAATCATGCTGGGGGGGGGGGTGTTATGTCGGGGATGTTATTTTTTCTGGTATGTGAATAAGTCAATATTATCTTCATATAATACAGACACCATGGTGCCTGAAAACCAATTTCACAGTAAATTAACGTGTAAAAAAGAAGGATACACTAACCAGGTCCGGAGTGTTTTAGAATTGCTTGGGAGCACAAATGTCATTTGTAAATTATGTCGGAGTGATGCTTGAATATTATTCAATGATAGATTATCTTATGAGGTGGGGAAAAGTGAGTTTGGTTTTTTTTTTTTTATATCATACACTTACCCCTTTTTGCCCTGATCAAATATAACCAAAACTGTGGACCTGTCATTTTACCTCGGGGGAAAGCACTACTCTTGTCAAATGACGTGGTTTCTCTTTTCCAGCCACTTGTAAGTTCTAAAATAGTCTGTGTTCCGATACATGGGATAATCAGAGATGGACGCAGGATTTTTTTCTCAAATAGGAACTCAATAAGCATGACTAAATAGGGGACAGTTTCTATTGTGAAGTGAATGTTATTTCATGTCAAGAAACCTATTATAAAAAAATCTACTTTTTTAATATGATAAAAGTTGTATTAGCCTATTGGCTTGTGTAGAAATGATATTCATTTTTGAGCATAATAACTCAACCTAATAATCATCCACAAAGAAGTGATAACAGTGGTTAAGAGATACTTCTCCTTTTTGCAAAGAAGTTGTATTTTTACTTTGTAAAGTCAACTTGGTCAAATTTCAAATGGAGACTTGATACACATTTATTTGTTTCTCCAAAGTTTCAAATTTTGTGATTCAGTAGTATTTCTTATATAGTTTATAATAGTTATGTTTTTAATGGTTATACTAATTGAATGTATGTCAAATATCGAATCCGGGAGTGGTCATGTTAAGTTAAGAAAATCAACTTCAATTTTATGTGAAAATCAGAGGGTATATAGTTCTTTGCTTGGTTATCTCAGCTAAGATGGAAAAGAAATAAATTGGTATCAGAGTTTTTGATTTTCTGATTAGATATTCTGATTTAACGCATAGAAAGCATGGTGTTATCATTTTGTTTGATTAGCTTATGATTCTTGCATATCAAAAAGCATCGTTTGCAAACAACTTTCTTCCCCTATTGGCAAAGTTGGTAATTTGTTGATTGCAATATTATGATGCAGGATTGCAAGAGGTAGTGGGCAAGTCGTGGATAATGATAAAGGGGTTGTTTACACCCACAGGGACCTTGCTACGCATACTTAGATCCGTGTCAGCTTGGGATAGTGAAAATACTCTGATTTTCTCAACAACTTTAGTTGGAGCTACCAGAACAAGAACCTGCAATCTTAAAATGAAGCAAGTAGTAGAATCAGATGTCCCCTTCAACTGGAAAAGAGAGGAGGGAGCGGTTTTTGTCCCTCCTCATGTTGTAATGTAATATTGGACTGTTTCTTATCCCCGTGTCATAGTTGCAGTGAGTTAATTTATATATTATTGCCGGATGGATCAGTTAGGTTTTCTTTTCGAAGGTCGCGGTTTTTGGGTTAGGTAGGTTACACTGTA
The DNA here is from genome assembly GCA_016624345.1 of Platycodon grandiflorus. Lineage (NCBI taxonomy): Eukaryota > Viridiplantae > Streptophyta > Magnoliopsida > Asterales > Campanulaceae > Platycodon > Platycodon grandiflorus. The sequence goes on from CM028361.1 coordinate 19,332,897, forward strand.
CTTTTAGTGATTTATTATTATAGAACAACTCTTGAAATAAAGTTTTATATTTTGGAAACAGCGTCAATTTTATTTCATATCCTTTTGATTTTGATTCTCTTGGTTGGTTTGAGTGAATAAACAACATCTAGAAACGATTTCGACTTTATTTCTAGTGGATAGATAGATTGCTCCATTTTTTTCCAATTGAAAAATTGTCAGTCTAGGTGAAAGAAAAGCTAATCCGTCAAGTATTAATCAATCCAATGTGTACGTAAGGTAATTCATTTAGCAAAACTGTTTCATATTTGACTTTTACTAGGAACAAATTCCTTCATTTAGCTAGCTAGCTAGCGGGATGGATGTCTTGTCTTTATATAAATTTTCTTGGCTCGGGTCAGCTATATAATAAAATAAAATAAATCACATTCGATAACTTTCAGTGTACGTTCTATGTTTAGAGTTAATATGATACAATCTCAAATTGACTTTCAAACTGTAATCTCCATGTTTCCTTTGAATTTCATTGTACTAAAGTTATAAATAAAAAATCATATGACATGTCAGAAATACATATGATGCTTTTCAAAAGAATTGAAAAAGAAATAGAAATTTATAGGTTAATTATTTTGAAAAGGATTTATTCTTTTATAACAAAAAAAAGACTTTTTTTCGGGTGTATTTTTGGCAATTAAATTAGACTAAAATACTATCAATTGCAATTTTGGGAATTTAGTAAATTTGTTTGACATGGTGGCCTGGGAGTATCTCCTCGTGTTCCTGAATGTCGGCTCAATTTTTGGCTTGTCAATAACTTTATGAACGACTGAGCCAATTATGTGGAGGCGTAGAAAAGCTGAATCTGATCAATTTGGCACAAATGGGTGAAGCTCAAAGCTCATCAAAGCATTGAAGGATAACAAATCTGGTGAGCAGACAATACGGTACACGGCTAGGAATCCTGATTACATGGCCCAATCCCACTTTAACTTCTCAAGCAACGGCGTCATCTTTTTTTTTTTTTTTTTTTTTTTTAGGGGCATTGCTATAAACACCACATTTTCTTATTAATATACCCTCTAATTAAATTACAAAAATGTCATTATATTGTTAGACATAAATACTCTTTCTTTACTAAATACACCACCAAACAATTTATCAATACACCCTCCTCCATAACACGATATATACATCGCTGTGAGACAACACGATTCAAAGGCGTATATTTCAAATCCAGCAACTGACCAAAAACTTCAATTCTCCAATTTCTTCAACATAGCATTCCTTTTATCAAACATCCAAAGCCAAACCCTCAACTTCCAAACTCTTCTACTTCTCCAACTTACCAACTCATATCAAACTCATCATCCACGAACGACATAAAGCAACCATATTGTAACAAAAATCAAGCATGGATACTAAGGAAGTGAAGCAGACCATGAATGTAAGTATCTCTACCGTTCTCAAGTTTTCAATTCGATTTTTTCATGAATGTTCGTACATGCTAGAGACGGTATTGGTTTGGGACTGGTCTATGGAACACCACAGTGGTCTTCGGTGACCACCTGCTGAACATACCTGGGATGTTCCATCAGTGGTTCCCGAACACCCCTGTGGTGTTCCTTAAGTAGTTCCCGAACATACCTGTTATGTTCCATCAGTGGTTCCCGAACACTTCTGTGGTGTTCCGTAGGTAGTTCCCGAACACACCTGTTATGTTCTATAGTTTTTTCCGAACACCACTGTGTTGTTCCATCATTTGTCCCTGAACACCACTATGGTGTTCCATAACCTCTTACAGAATAGAAACTTTTCAAGATATTTTTTGTTGAAATTTATTCTTCTGTTGTAAACATGATTCAAAAACGTTGTCTACCGAGGGTAGTGTTGCTCCGGTTATTAACGAGATTGAACCTGTTCAAGATATCGTCATGGATTACACAAATGTGTTCACAACGTATAAAATGTTTATATCTCGTGATGCATTGTTTGATTGGGTGCGTGCGGGAAAGAAACATGGAATGGTGATAGTAATTATCAGATCAGATAGTGGGTCGTGTAAGAAAAGAGCTCGGTTAGTTCTGGCGTGTGAACATAGTGGGAATTACCGTGAATTCAAGAAGGTTGGAAAGTTGTTTGGAGTAAATAACAAAGAGGCTACTATTGAAAAGGACATTGTGAGGAAACCAAAGAGGAAAAGAGAAACTGGAACGAAGAAGTGTAGTTGTCCATTTCGTTTGAGGGGTAGACAAGTATCAGCTAATGGACCTTGGGCATTGTATGTTCAATGTGGTGTCCATAATCATCCAACTGCAGACTATTTGGAGGGCCACTCATATGTTGGTCAATTATCATCCAAGGAGAAGGACTATGTCATTGATTTGTCCCACACAAATAGTAAACCCAAGGACATTTTGTTTGGGTTAAAAGAAAAATTCGTAGATAATAAGTCCACATAAGGACTATCTACAATGCTCATTTGCAAAATAGAGTTGTAAAGCGTGAGGATCGATCTCAAATGCAGCAGCTTATGTTTAAGTTGAATGAGCATGAATATTTATATCATCACCTTCACTGTGAGAAGACCGAAGTTGTCAAAAATATTTTCTTTGCTCACCCAACGAGCATAGAGTTATTGCGATGTTTTCCGAGAGTCCTCTTTATGGATTGTACATACAAGACAAACAGGTATAAGTTACCTTTGTTGAACATTGTTGGTGTGACGTCGACACAAATGACATTTCATATTGCAGCCGCGTATTTGGAGTTCGAGCGGGAAGAGAACTACATGTGGGCGTTGACAGTCTTAAAAGGATTGATGGACCAATTCTCTCTACCCCACGTGATTGTTACTGACAGAGAAATTGGTGTAATGAATGTAATTCAGAAAACTTTTCCCGACTCGAGACATTTTCTTTGTTGATGGCACATTAATAAGAATATTTTGGCAAATTGCAAGAAATTGTTCTGTGTGAAAGATAAATGAGATTATTTTTTTATGAATTGGAATACGTTGATTTTCGCAGATATTGAGTCAAATTATGATGACTTGCTACAAAGACTCCAGTCAGACTTCAAAGATTATCCACTTGCCGTTAAATATGTCATAGAGCAATGGTTGATGCCATACAAAGAAAGATTTGTGGCTTTATGGACGGATACAGTCATGCATTTTGACAATACCACAACAAATAGGTATCTATCATTTTAATACCAGTGTTTATTTTATTGTTTTATATATTTTGTTAGATTTGTACTTAATAAAGTTGTAACATGTATTTTAGGGTGAAGAGTCAACATGCATTGTTGAAAAGACAGCTTGGCTCGAGTCAGGGTAACTTTGAGAAGTGTTGGTGACAGATTCACACCCTCATTGAGACTTCACACACAACAATCAAACAATCATTTGAGAAGAGCAAAAATATTGTCTAGCGTAAATACAAACCAATTGTATTTAGAGAGCTGCAAGGGATGGTGTCGATATATAGATTGAACTTGATATATGATGAATTGAGCGCTATTGGTGAACATGGTGTAGACCCTCTGCTGTGTAGGTGTATACTGAGAAAGAGATGCGAGCTGCCTTGTGGTCATGAGATTGACGAATATAAAAGATCGGACATGCCAATTCCACTTGATAAGGTTGACGCCTTTTGGAGAAAGTTAGATATCATACCTCCAAAGGTAGAAGATCATGGTATAGTCGAAGAAATTGGTAGTCGATTTAAACAAAAAATTGTTAAGCTTTCATCCAAGTGGGAACAAGCACCTGAGCCAAAGAGGTTGTTAATTTTAAAGAGATTGACCGAAATAAATCAACCACCAACGACATCACTTAATCATCCCGTCGAGGGTCAGAAAATTCTTACTCGTGGTCGTCCTAAGTCCATAAAGGCTAAAAAAGACAAGTCAACCAAACGTGATCCGAGTAAGTTTGAGTATGTCCAGTCCATTAAAGATAGTTGTTCACCAGGTGAAGAGATTGCCTACGAGGTTGGTCCATCGATTAAACAACCTCTTACTCTCAGTACGACACCTAAGCCAAAGAAGAAACAGGTATTTTTTTATCGTTTTTTAAGATAGATTGAACAGTCATTTAACATGGTTATACGCTAACGAAACAAAGAATTGATACATCTTATTTTAATAGGTTGTCCGGCAAAGGACTCGACTTGCGACTACAAGTGGTTTTATCCAACATCTGCCATCCCACTTGCACAATTGGATTGTAGAGACTAAAAATGTTAAAAGTGATGGTCATTGTAGATTTCGTGCCGTAGTAGACCAGCTTGGCTTTACAGAGGAATCGTGGGGTAGGATTAGAGGAGCACTTCTTCACGAGTTGACAGTTAACCAAGAGTTATACAAAAATGTTTTCATTGAACATGGTCGCGTTGAAGAAGTGTTGGAGATTCTAGACTACTATAAGGAGCTTGCACCTAAGGAACATTGGTTTTGTTTGCCAGAAATGGGTCATTTAGTAGCATTGGCTTTCAATGTTGCGCTCGTGTCTTTGGATTTACAAATTTTGATGACGTATTTACCCTTAAGAACCCCAATTCCAAGTGATCCGAAGATGATATGTATTGGATTTGTGAATAATGATCATTATATTCAGGTACACACCATATCAAGGATATTATCTGAAGTTATTTATGTTATATATATCCATGATATTGATATGTAGTATATTTGTAGGTGTTCTTAAGTCCATTGGCACCCGTGGCAGATAAATGGAATACATATCAACTTCACTGTGCAGCTGGCTGAAAAAATTTGTATAGCGACCAACTTAATTTGTATAGTGAAAGTGTAGGAACCAGTCAACTTGGTCGAAGCGCTGCGACTATAGATTTAGATTAGCTTGAGTTGTAAATCAATTTTTTGGTTACTTTTATAAATCAACTTGGTTGTAGAAGCATATCCTTTGCTTATTTTGTAAATCAACTTGTGTTGTAAATCAATCTTTTGCTTTTATGTCATTTAACTTGGTTGTAAATCAATCTTTAATACAAAATGCATAACATCCAAAGATATAATAGTATTAAGTACTACCAATATGCATAACATCTTACATTTAAATACATAACATCGTTATTTAAATACAACAATATCCAAATTGAAATACATAATACATTGCTATTGTCAACTTCAATAACACTTTTCCTCCTACGACTAGACGCAGCATGCGAAGGTCCTGCCTGATGTGGTCCCTCATCATCTGGACCTCCTAATGCATCATATGCTCGTAGGATCACTGACTCAAACTCTTCTCTGAAGATAGATCGGTCTCTAGATCTCAATCGTTGCACCATCGGTTGCATCGAACCCCGTGCAGATCTGACAATGTCCCAAGCATCTAGCGGAGCAGTATCAGCTGTGTTGCTGACGTAGGAGGACCGTCGGTCGGAGTCTTGAACTATGGGATGTGAATGTGTGTAATACCATTCAAGATATGAATGGTCACACTGTCCAGCTGGTCGAGCAGGTCTACCAAGTCTCTCGTCAGATAACACATGACTATCCCATTGTACAAAGTACTTGACAAGTGCCCCCATATCGCCGCAGTCTATTGGGTTTCCTTCCTGGGGACACCGGGAGCAATAGGGACGTATGGAATTGTCTGCACATATCCAAACTGTCGCAGGACTCGATCAGGATGATATGGCTCCACAATAGTGCTTGTTGAGATGCATCCATGGTAATACGAAATTATGTGGAATGGAAAATGTTGTCTCACCGTCTCCGTATTGTGTTTCCAAATAACCTGTAACAATTTAAAAAACAAAAAATTACAACATGTAACTTTGACACGAGATTTTAATGTATACAAATATATAAAAACACATTAATACTCACTTCACTGGGTTTAAGGGAGTCAAGAACCTCACGCACTGCCATTAATCTTTCTATAGATGTTCCTTGTCTAGCCTTTGGTAGCCACCTCTTTGCAAGATGATTTTTTTCATTGTACTGAACATTATATGGAGGCCTAAACATTGTGAATCGTTCGTATATCCATGCCTACATGAAATGCAATAAGAAGACACAATAATCAGTTCATAATCTAATAAATATTTATTTCAACATATTGAAAATAAGTAAAAAATATGAATTTATTACCTCCAATAACGTGGAATATCCAGCCATCTGTTTGGTTGTGACTCTAGACGCTAGCCCTAGCTGTCTATAGAGATAAGCTAGAGTGGCAGCTCCCCATGCATATGTATGAACCCTCTCAAGATCAATCAGGAACTCCAAGTAAGACGTATTTACCCGAGTGCCACTCTTATCAGCAAAAATTGTACAACATAAGGTGTATAATAAATAAGCCCTAGCTGAGAATGCACGCCTTTCCGGATCATCTGACATAGCATCTTGACTAAACCTCTCCCAAAGCCACTTTAGCCTCACAGAAGATCCCCTCGCACCGCGCATTCCTTCTATTGCTTCAGCGTAAGAAACTCCCAACCATTGCTCAACATCATAAGTAGAGGTTGGTGTAAAACTCCGTCTAGATAAAACTGGAGTCCCTGTGATCAAAAGACCTGTAAGGCAAAATACATCATCCAATGTGATTGTCATTTCGCCTAGATGAAAGCTATTGGTCTCAGGGTGCCAGCGTTCCACAAATGTACGATGTTCGCCTTAATCGAAACAACTTGGAGGCTTTGACAACGTCCAACCACAAAGGGTCGCATACTTCTCTACGACAACTCCACTGAACTAGTTTCTCAATATGATTGTTACACCTGAGAAGCTCTCTCTCTTCCCCTTGCCATATCAATTGTGCTACGTGCGACTTATAAGTAGTCAGTAGAGATGGATTAACAGGACCACCGGGAAATAGGGTATATGTCACGTCTTCTCTCTCCTCTCTAACATTTTCTTCTCCCTCATCTCCAACATCTACATCTCTATTCTCTCCAAAACTAGCATCTCTTTCAAAATTATAGTCAGTCATCTGTATAGGAGATTGTTCTTGTTCCTGTGGGACGTGTGGGGGATCCTCAGGCTGTTGTTGTTCATGCTGACCTTTTTCTCTTCTGTTTGAAGCAGTGGGTCTTTTTCTTTCATATACATTTGCTAATTTACCTGCAATAATCAGAATATGGATCAGCAGAGATTGAAGAAACTAACTTGTAAGGTTCGGAAATACCACATTCTGTTTAGGAAGTTCTGAAGGAACACCATAGTGGTGTTCGGGAATGACTCATAGAACACCACAGTTAAGTTCGGGAATGACTGATGAAAACCACAGTGGTGTTCGGGAACAACTTATGGAACACCACAGTGATGTTCGAGATGTGTTGTGGAACACCACAGTGGTGTTCGGGAACAACTTATGGAACACCACAGTGGTGTTCGGGACTGGTTGAAGGAACACCGCAGTGGTGTTCGGGAATCAGTGGTGTTCCTTTAACCAGTCCCGAACACCCCTTCGGCCAGTTCCATACATATAACGAAAATTAACAAAATTCAGCAAATAAAATGATATTCAATGCACAAATTGAAACTATTTGAACTTAAAAATAGAAGAATTTCATACCTAGGGCTTTACTCATTGTGAAATCAAAGTTTCTCTTTGTCTTCTTCTTCCTTCTTCTTTCTCCAAAATTGCTGGGTTGCTTTTGGGGAGTTTGCAGAACGGATGTGTTGAGTTTGAAATTGGAAACACATGCAACGGAGGGGAGGACTTAGTATGTTGCGGGAATCAATTGAATTAAGGTTGGTGTATTGAGAAATGGGGTTGGGTGTGATGATATTGAGTGGGTGTATTGAGAAAAAAATAATGAGTTAATTTAGAGGGGTAAAATAGGAAATGTTGGGTGGTGTATTTTGAAATTAGGTTGGTGTAGAATTAGTTGAGGGGGTGTATTAAGAGAAATGGTGTATTAATAGGAAAATGCGGTATTAATAGCGCCACTTTTTTTTTTTGGTTCAAAGGCTACAACCACAGAGATAAAATTCTTCCCTATGTTGGCCTCATGGCTGATCTTACAGTTACAGAGATCGAAATCTTCCCTATGTTGGCCTCATGGCAGATCTTACAGTTACAGACATTTTATGGAAGTGATGGCACAATGGAGAGGCAAAAGTAGTTTAGTTGATAACTCTTCTGGCTGCACCACTTCAATTGATCAGCTACTCTTTGATAAATGTAGAGGAGGGATCAAATCCCTTATCATAATCTAGCAATAGAAGAAAAGATAGGATTCCAGCTAACGGGCTAAGATCAATGGCGTAGGTGAGACACGTTTACAGCTCCCAGCTGATGGGGACTGCAGTTCTCAATTTTTGCCTTGAAGGTGAACTAACATTCACAACGAAACTTGGAGACAATGCACTCCGAACCAAGATCTTGCTTTGAACAGTACTTGTGTACTTAACCGCTATACTCCCATGGTGACAGTTACAATCATAAATGTTGTTGGCAGGAAAAATGAGAAACTAAGATTATGGCATTGAAGTTATATTTGCACCAACAAAGAGGACTCAGCAAATTTATAGCTAAAATAGCTGAAAAGCCTTGTTTAACCTCTTTCCCACTCATTCCTAAAGACACTGCCAATAAATATAAACTAACATGATCCCCAGAGCATACAATTGATAGTAACAATACCCAAAATAGTAACACCCAACAGGTACTTGTACCATGAGACCATTACACTGATAGTGCATGCTAGTCTAAAATATTTATGCCTCTACGAAATTCTTAAGGTTCTTCAGCCAGTTCCTATACTCTCTGTTGTCTTTGTTCAACATGTACTCATGCAGGAAGTTTGTCGTGCTTGGCTTGATTCCCCTAATCTCCAAGTACTTGTGGAAACCCTTTTGCAGATTCTCATCCAAATCACTGCAGATAAAAGATAAAAAAAGAAAATATTTAAACGACAACACATTCAAATGACTAAAAAAATACGTGTGAGAAAATACAAAAGATAGTTCATTTTACAAAAATGATAGGAGTTCTTCTTACCCACATTATGAAGTAGTAAAACATTACAAACTGTCATGAGATTGCAAAATTACTTCAAAAAAAGGAGCTACTGAACCATAAAAAATGAATGAAATTTGTTTTTTTTGAAAAAAAACTGAGGATTATTTGCTTTGAGGTTGTGTTTCAAATGCTGCTACTACCAAGAGAAGTGATGGTGAGCAAAATTAACGGAAAATTTGATCGTTCATATGCAATTTGAGAAATATGGTAGCAGCATGATTAAACTAATGGTTTTCTTAAGATGATGAAAGAATGGTTAAAGAAACACTAGCAGACCAGTTGCTGATTTAGAAGCATTTGCTTTTGAGCTTATGTCTTCAGGTTTTAATACAAAGAGTAAAGGAAAACAATACTCACTCGAACCGAGGTCCTTCATAAGCCATCTGATCTTCAGGAATTTCTGGATCCTTGACAGACAAGCTGTCAATCGTAATCTCATCGGGATAAGCAGTAACACAAAACTCCAAGGAGGGTCCACCCTTTTTAGACACTGTTACAACCATTGGAAGGCTCGACTGGCCGGCCTTTTCAGTATCCTCGTCAGCATCATCATCATCATTCTCCTCTTGCTCACCCGTAATAAGGCTAGACATTTCAACTTCAACATTGATAGTTTCTCCTTGGTATTCTCTGCTCAGAGATATAGTTTGTTGCCCAGGATTATCTTCAATTTCAAAAGGGAAACCCGCTGGAACCTCTTGAACCTGCAAAAACATATTTAATAATATCAAATCTCTTTCTTTTTCCTACTTCACATCATCTTTCACGGTTAAGTTTCGAAGCAACTGACAGCTTGTCAGTAAGCGAGATTTTCACAGGTAAACTGCAAAGTGAAAATAAATAAGATGCATCATGCCGGATCAATACAAATTTGAGACTTGATTAACACCAATAAATTTCAGAGAGACAACATGAGAAAATATGCAGAAAGATACCCTAATTACATAAAGAAAGGTCATACGGACCAAACCAACATCAAAGTTTCAAAACTTTAGTTAAAAACTTGTGATTTAAATCTATCAATTTGTCAAAGTTTCGGACTTTCAGATCAGGAATGAGTGTGTACTATCTACACTCATTTGTCAGAGTTTAGATGCTCAAATGCCAAAATACACAGCTGACTAGCTTCATCCTTTTAGCTCAATACACTGCGTGATTGAGCTAAATCTAAACCCTAGGCCATGCCTATTGTGTGTGGATTATACCCTCAAATGTAAGTATAAAAAATCACATATTGTTAAATATCAGGATCAAAGCTTGAAAAGACACAATTTGTACAAATAAAGGTATCACCAGAGCAAAAATTTGCAGAATACCTCTTTTATTCAATGTAAAAGGTTTTCCAAAAATACAATAGTAATTTATAAGAACACCTTTATCGTCGATGCAAAACTATACTCCAGCTGACTAGTTTACTTTGATATTATTCGATTATTGGATACAATTCCCACGTTTATACTTTTCTTTCCAGATCCTTTATTAAAAGGAACTGATTTTTTCCCAGAAAAAGTTTTCCACCGAATTAAACGGAGTACAAAGATTCAAAGTCGGCTCAAGGCAACTACTAACCCAAATCAACATGGAACATCGATTTTATGAGCTACACAAGCACAAATGTACAACCTTGTAATTTGTAAAGCTGTTCCTAGCTATAGCTCAAATTTCTCTCCAAATACTACTACCCGATACGAAATATCGAGTTTTTATTTACGTTTCTCAACACCCATCTGGTAAATTGTGTTATCTAATTAATTGCTGAGAAACCAAAGAAACTAAGACATAAAAACTCACTTCAAGATTATCGGACTCTTCGGCGCACTGGATCTCCGAATCGAGGACTCGGAGGAGTGACTCATCGGAACTCGGTCGCTTCAAAGCTGGGGAAGACGAATAGTGATGTGCCGAAGGAAATGGACTAGTATTGGGAATAATTTTCTTAGCGAGATCGCTGTGTTTAACGGCGGAGAACAGAGCAGCGTAGTTGTGGTTGTACCTCTGACCGCCGATGAATCGAGCAGCGAGAGGCACGACGGTTGAAGCCGATCGGCGGAGTATGGTTGAGAGAGCCATTGTCTAGAGTTTAGGGTTTTGATTTGAGAAATGAGAAGAGAGGGTTTGACGATTGGGGGTTTAAAGGTCAGGGTTTTAGGAAAAGAAATGGTCTGTCAAATTATAAAGAGCAAAAAAGAGGTTGTAGGGTACAATGAGCTGTGTGCTGCCATACGATAAAAGACTTCTTCATCAAGTGATCCCGAGCCTTGGATTATGATCAAAGTTTACATTACCTAGATCAACACAACAACAAAAAAATGACAAAATTCGGCCGATCCTGTTGATGATATTTTAACCGTTATAGTTATCTATAATTGTTTCCAACCGAAAAAATGCATTTTATAGTAAAATATCGTCTATGCCCTTATAAAACACGGAACAAGCACGAGATACATCGTAATTCCAAATCGAATAACAATTCCAATTTGATGTATTGCGATTCCAAATTGATGCATCGCGATTTTTTAGTCGCAAAAAGACACTTTTGTAGAATTCGAACAGTTAAATTGGAATTGCGATGCATCGCTATTTCAAAATCGATGCATCGCGATTCTAAATTAATGCATCGTAATTCTAAATTAATGCATTACGATTAATTTCGTGCATCGTCTATAACATAAGATGCATCGAGTACGACAATGATGTCTAAGTTGCTGGATGATCATACGATCAATTCTATTTTTATTTTCATTATTCTAGACATATTCTGATCACCATGAATCTACTTCGAACATGAAGTTATCATTGACGCGGAAGAGTAGGGATAACATATGGAGTTGTTGTGGCGATGAAGTTGTCGTCGCCGGAGAAGACAACGGAGGTGAGAGTTTGTTGGCCTAGACACCGTGAAAGATGTAACACCCAGACCCAACTTCCTTCCTGGTTAACTCATAATTACTTCATAACACCCTTGAAACCTTCGTGATGTTAGATTTCATGTTTGTTAAGCGTGACGTATTAAATTATAAGCCATGTTCGACACGTGATTTCACTCGTGGTGAGTTGTACTCTGATTCTGTATTCATTCGAGACTATTTTCGACATCGATTAGCGTTTGTATATATCGTATAACCCTTATGTTTGTTTGACCTTGTCTTGGTTGAGACTCCCTTAGGATTGGCAAGCATGTCAATCTTGTCGTTAAACCGTAAGTCGAGTTGATTCGTATGTCGTTTCGTGTGTTTATCTTCGTGTACGAGTGAGACTTATGTTGTTCATCCTTCAAGCCTCATTGGGGAATGATATGGTTGAGTTTTGGATGTGTTTTGACCTTTGTTTGATGTTAGAATCAACCTAGGATCACTTCGGGATCAAACGGAGACATTTTTAGAAAAACTGCTCAGTGCCTTAGCCCCATGTAGCCGCCCTAGGCTAACTCGTATATAATTGGTGAACATTCTGTCTTCTATGCGGCCGCATTATGCCCTCGCATAGCCACGAACTCTATTTCGCCTGGTTTCGTTCTTTTTCGGTTTTTAACATTTTTAAGTGGTTTAAAATGCTCAAACAAGCCCGGAATTGAACCAAACACTTATCCATGGATTAAATAAGAGAACTCAACCCATTTTCCCTCATTATTTTTCCCCAAACTCAGTTGGTTATAGAGAGAGAAAGAAGAGAGAGAGTAAAAAGATAAAATCGCAATATCTTGAGCATCTGGAGTCGGATCGACGATCCGTCTTCGTAGTAGCGTAGAGGGCGATGAAGGGATCATTCCTAGCCAAGAAATTTCCACGATCCATTGTCAAATCATGGACCTTCATCTCCACCCACGTTTTTAGTGAGAGAAAGTAGATTTTCGGAGAGAGAAAACTTGATTTGAGCCTAGATCGAGGGTGAGATTGACGATTGGACTCCGTAACGATGTATAGGTCGTGGAGAAGTACATTTCCAACTAAAGCCCCTTGATTTCTTGAAGGATTTGCGGAAATAGGTAAGTAACTATAATATTTTATGTGTTTATGAGTTGAATTGAAAAAGTAAAGCATGTAGGATGTGTTAGTGATGATTTTGTGGTATTCTCTTGGGAGAAGTATATGATTAATTCCTACAAATGATGTTAGGTTAAACTATGTTGCATACTTAAGTTAGGTTAATGATTGGAGAAAGAATCGATGATTTGTTGTTGATTTCATAGACTTCAATATTAAAGACTTGTAGAGGTTGTTGTTATTGTTGTTGTCTCCGAGTAATGAGAGCTCATTGAGGTTGAAGTGTACTTGTGCATTATTTAGTTGGGTTCCGGCTGTAATGTTGCCGATGACTTGTTTTAATTTAATTAAGTTTCACTGTGCTATATTTTAGTAAGTACACGTGATTACACCACGTGCTTTTTTTTCTTGGATAGTGCTTGGTCGCTTGTTATGGTGTATTGACCTTGGGATAGAATTATCGTAATCATTGTGGGTGTTATTCTTGAGTATGAGTATATCGAATGATTGAGGTTTTATCCCTTATTCACCCACAATAAACTTGAGAGATTTTTATGAGTGGTAAACATACTAAGTATGGAACATTGCTATTAATGTAATTAATTAAGGACGATACTATAGTTCGTCCGATGTTTCGAAAATGGGTAATGACTCTAGCGAAATCGACATGAGATAGTATATTTATATTTAAAAACTATACGAGCTATATACTAGTCGTGACTGACTCTGGCGGAGTCGAATAGGACGTAATAAACAAACGTTGATTAATGTGGTGATTTTATTAATGGGTATAATTGACTCTACGGAGTTGAGTAATGTGTAGTATTAATCCCTACATGACATACATTAGTTCCCTACCATATGGGATGACGAATTGATGAATTTATAACTTAGTAGAACTTTGACCTTGGTTGACTTAGTCAAACAGTAGTTGACTACAAGTTACGTTGAATAGTTGAACTATGATCTTGTATAAACAAGTGTTAATGGTATATAGTTGCCTCCTCAATAGATTATATTGAGTGATTATAGGATACTATAAGGATCCTAAGTTAAGTGTAATGACTTCGTGTTGATTAATAGTTGTAAGTACGAGTAGACTTACCTTACATTGGGGTTAGGTATGTGTCTAGCTATCACAGACACTGTTTGGCGGTTGAGTTGTACAATAGGCCTATTTCGCCTATTGTTTTGTTTAGTTTACATGTTCAGTGATTACAGACATGATGTGATTGTTCTAGTATGAGATAGGACAATCATCCTACTTTGATGATTGATTGTAGGACAGTCATCCTACATTGATGATTGATTGTGTGATTAGTATTTACAATCACATTGAATTGATTTGGTATGTGATTCAATAGGACACATGATGATTTGTTGAGAATAACGAGTAAATATCTACTTGTGCACTGCATTGAGTCCAGCTGGCATTCTTGGTAAAGTTATGGTGGGACGATGTATAGTCTTTACGAATGTGTTTCGTAATTGCTATGGGTCGCCGTACCGGTTTGCATACACCCCTCACCTGTTGGCTGTATGTGGGATGTAGCCCCACTGTTGTAGCAATACGCATGACTTTAGTTAGCTAATTGAATCCGATGGTATTAATTGGAGATGTCGATACTACGTACACGGTATCGAGACACTTTTATTTTCTCGTGTATTGCAGGAGCAACGCAAAGTTGGAAGAAAGAGAAATAATATCCTTTATGATGTGGTTTATTTAAGTTGCACTTATGTGAACATCAAAGTGCTATGTGATTCATGTGACTTATATACTTTTGATATTTTATATGTTCAGTATGGGTATAAATGTCATCACTATGTTATTCTTAATATTGAGCATTATGCCATGTCATATAATCGCGTGTAGCAATTTATCGATTAATTGTTAAGTTGGACTCATTACCTAGGCTTACGGGTTTGTAGTTGAGATGTTAGGTAAGTTGGAAGCGCTACCTAGACTAGTTACATGTAGAGTCTTGGTTTACTGTTGTATTCATAGTTTACTGTTGCATTCATACTCATAGCATACAATACATTATAGTGGCTTATAGGGTCTTGTAGACTCACCCTTATTGTGTTGACTATTTTAGATTGCAATCGATGGATGACATAGTGAGGTCGGTGAGACTTGCAGGTGCTGGCAGATTGATCTTTGGGTAGTTGATTTTCGGAGCCTGTTTATACTTATGTTTCTTAGTTCAGTGAGAACGATAGTTGATGTAAAGTTATGTAAACTTTACTTATGGGTAGCATTGATTTGTAACTCTTTTATTGTTGTATTCTTTTGGAGCCGACACTCGATGTCGAGCCATTTATTATTGTAATTTTCCCGAGCATGTTAGCTCATCGGTATTTAGTGTTGTTGTTTCTCCAGCTTTTGTATTTAGTCATCGAGGTTTATTGTTGGGATTACAGTAGTATCGTTCTCCGGCTTGTGTTTGGCCGTGGAGGTTTTCTAGTATGATTTTGTTATTCGAGTTTTTGAAACTTCGATTTTATTTAGTTGTGGTTTTTCGCTGCATAGTTTTGGTTTTGAGCTTGTGTAGCTCGTTCACTTCTGTGGACTTTAGTTGTTTCTTTTAGTTTGACGCATCGAGTTGGGGTTCACTACTGAATCCCGGACTCGGGGTGTCACAAAAGAAGAGAGAAAACGATAAGCGGGTTGGAGGTTAGGCGATGAGGGAACCGTTCTTTAGGTTGTTCGGGACATTTTAGGAACAATTTAATTATTTATTCACCTAAGTGAACTTTTTCAGTTTGGAACAAGTATATGACACTAATCTGGTTGAATATCCAGTGACCGGCCTGTCTTTAGTAAGAGTTTTAAAAATCTTTTAAAAAAATTTCTCTCTCTAAAATTTCTCTCTCTCTCGCCCTAGGGTTCCAACGCCGTGTGCATGGAGGCAGCCCTGGCTGCTGCGCCTCCTCCTCCTGATGAAACCCCACCACTGCCTTCCCATCATCCAACAACATCACCTCCCAAATCCTATGCATCCGTTGCGGGGTCATCCACTGTGACCGTTCCTTCTTTTTCCATCCCACCAGCCACATACAAGGGAGAACCATCTCTTAAAATCCCATATGATATTGCTAATTCACTTGCTCAACCATTCCGGCTAACATTAATCGGGAAATTTTCTCATGGCCGGCCCTCCATTGATGCAATACGAAAACACTTTCAAACTTTTGGATTAAAGGCAGATTATTCGGTTGCTCACATGGATGCCAAACATATTCTCATTCGGGTTCATCATGAAGAGGACTTCCAGCGCTTATGGATTAAAGACCAATGGTTTCTTGGTCGATTCCCCATGCGTGTCTTTAAATGGACACCAGATTTCAGACCCGACATCGAAAGCTCCATAGTTCCAGTTTGGTTTTCCATCCCAGGGCTGCCTATTCATTTGTTTCATCGTACGGTTTTATTCGCTATTGGAAACATGCTTGGTAGGACTCTTATGACAGACCAGCCTACTGCAAACTTGACTCGTCCAAGCTTGGCCATAATTTGCGTAGAGATCGACCTCCTCAAGCCTATTCCCACTCGTGTCTGGATCGATTGCGGAGCCCAAATCTCAGGCTTTTGGCAAACGGTTGAAGTGGAAGGGCTTCCGCGGTACTGTAAACATTGTTGTCGACAAGGGCATACTGAAGAATCTTGCAAGGTAAAACACCCTAACTTGGTTATTACAAAAACAGCAACTACTACTCCTCTTGTCTCTGTTGGTCCTTCTAAGACTACAACTCGTTGGACTCCGAAAAAATCAGAACAAGAAAAAGGTATCACTTCTAATCTCCCTTCTCATAATGCAAACCAGTCTATTATTCCCACTACTCAAACAATTGCTACTTCGGACATTTTAAAGTCCAACGCTACTGATCATTTAGTTGCAGGAACTGAGATCAATAATATAACTGCTAGCCAAGTTAATGATGATATCTCCAAGCTTCCCGCTGCCACTATTGTTGATATTAACAATCAAAATGTTACAATTGTGACCAGTGCTTTAAATAACAACTGTGATGTTGATAATGTCACCACGTCTCCTACTGAGGCCACTAATTCTCCGGTTATTATGGTTGATGATAAAGCCACCAAATCTCCCAAATCTCCTGTTATTATTGTGGCCAATAATTCTCAAAAGAATATCCTTCCTACTGATGCTGTCTTGGATAACAAGTTGTGTAGGGTGGACATAGTCCCTGATGGGGCAAATTAGAATGATAACAATGCAGTTTCAGATGATGATGAATTTGTTACTGCTATGAATGACACTGGTAAGGATACTCGGCCCAATCATGTGGTTTCTTTTTCTCCTAACAGATTTGCTGTTCTTAATGTTGTTGAGGAGGAGGAAGAGGATGATGTGGATGTTAATAATTCTCTGAAAGCTCTTCACTTAGAAATTACTGATTTGGGTAAAAATTTAGATAGCATTTTACCTCAAGCAGGCATACTAACTCGTTCCAAGGCTTCTAAGCACTCAATTGGCAATTTTAAAAAGGTTACACATGGAAATTAAAATTCTTTTTTGGAATATTCGGGGTATTGGGAATGATCCCACTATAACCCGTCTCAAACATCTTGTTCGAACCCACAAGATATCTTTTATTGCTATATTTGAACCCATGCTTGATTCTCACAAAGCCAATCTCATAAATCGTAAGTTAAATTTCCGTCTTTGTTTTTCTAATTTGGCTAGCTCTATTTGGATATTTGCTAAGTCTTGCTACACTTGTTCTATAGTATCTGACACGGATCAACAGTTTACTCTTAGAACTCAACATTACTCTTGGCCTGCTTTTTCCTATTTCACTTGTGTCTATGCTAAGTGTGATGTGCAGGAACGTCGAATTCTCTGGGATGATTTAATTCATATTAGCCATATCACTCAGAATTCTCCTTGGATTGTCGGGGGTGACTTCAATATCATATTGCAGCCTAGTGAGAAATCTGGTGGGCAAGGTTGGGACAGGCTTGGCGCTTTGGATTTCCATGCCTGCATAGCTGCTTCGGGTCTGTCTGATTTGGGTTATTCTGGAAGTGCCTATACATGGTGGAATAAGCGCGAGGGTGATGCTACTATTCATCAGAGGATTGACAGGATTTTGGGCAACATAAAGTGGCTGGATACCTTCAATGTTACTCTGGTGCAACATCTCAATAGAACCTGCTCGGATCACACCCCTTTGCTTGTCAGTATATCTCAATCTCAAAGTCGTCGTCCTCTTTATTTCGTTTTATTAACACTTGGGCAGGTCATCCGGATTTCCAGAATATTGTGCGTTCTGCTTGAGCAACCTCGGTTGAGGGAAGACCTATGCAGGCATTCTCCAACAGGCTTCGCTGTGTTAAAAACTCTCTTAAACACTGGAATAAAAATGTTTTTGGTAACATATTTTCTAACGTATCCCAGGCAGAAGAGAATGTTTTAGAGAAAGAGCTTTTATTTGAGATTAATGCTTCGGAAGAGAATAGAGCTCGATGCATGCCCAGTCGTTCTTCGGCCATTTATCTCATGAAGAAGACTATTGGAGGCAGAAATCCAGAATTAAGTGGCTTCGTGAAGGTCAAGGCAACACAAAAATGTTTCATGCTTCAGTCAAGCAAGCGCAGCGCCGGCTTTACATTCATTCCATCACAGATTCTGCGGGTAACCTGCTGGAAACTGATTCTGAAATTAAACACGCAGCAATTCATTACTTTGAAGATCAGCTTCGTGCTGAAGGTCCTTTGATGAATTGCAATCTGGATGTTATTCCTAGGCTGGTGACATATGAATGGAATACCATGTTGACTTCTCCTCCTACTATTGATGAAGTTAAAAGCATTATTTTGGGTATGAGTGGGTCAAGTGCAGCAGGCCCTGATGGCTTTACCGGGTTATTTTACTCTTCTTGTTGGCCAATTATTGGCGCAGACTTTCATGCCGCGGTTCTGGAATTCTTTGCTGGATTTTCTCTTCCTCGGAATTGGACTAGTACTTTAATTGCGACTATCCCAAAAGTTGATAAGCCATCCTCTTTTAAAGATCTTCGGCCCATCAGCCTCTGTAATTTCTGCAACAAAGTTATCTCTAAGATCCTGTCTTCCCGTCTTGCTGTGATTCTTCCGCATATTATCTCTGATAATCAGAGTGCTTTTACTAAGGGTCGCATTATTCAAGACAACATTCTTCTAGCTCAAGAGATGATGCACTTCCTTAAAAAGAAAGTTCCTGGTTCTAATATTATCCTCAAGCTTGACATGGCTAAGGCGTTTGATCGGGTTTCTTGGATTTATCTTATCCAAGTTCTTCGAAAATTTCGATTCTGTGAAGTCTTTATTGATATGATCTGGCGCTTGATATCCGAAAACTGGTTTTCTGTCCTCCTTAATGGTGAATCTGTTGGCTTTTTTCAGTCTTCTAGAGGCCTTCGTAAGGGAGACCCCCTCTCTCCTAGTCTGTTTATTATTGCTGCTGAAGTCTTAAGTCGTAGCCTGAACAGATTGCATAGCTCTTCTTCTGGAGTTTCTTACTCCACCATCAGTGGTTGCCCTATTATCTCTCACCTTGCTTTCGCTGACGATGTGGTTATATTCTGCAATGGTAGTAGGGCATCTATTCTTAAGCATAAAAAGTTGCTCCAAGATTATGAGGATTTTTCAGGGCAGCTTATCAATTTTGCGAAAAGTTCAGTTTATACTGCTCCGAATATTTCAGCCAACATGCATCACTCTATTGTTTCCACCATTGGGTTTCAATCTGGAGATCTTCCTATCAAATACCTGGGCTGTCCTCTTTACTGTGGTCGTAAACGAAGGCAAATTTTTGATTCTCTTCTTCTCAAGTTACAAAATAAAATTGGGACGTGGATGGGAGGTTTTCTAAATGCAGCAGGTCGTATAACCCTTATTAATCATGTTCTGCAATCTATCACGGCTTATCAGATTGCCTCTCTTGATCCTCCTATTTCGGTGCTTAATTCTATTGATCGTCTGCTTTCTAATTTCTTTTGGGGTTGCATAGATGGGAAGAATAAATCTCATTGGGTTTCTTGGGAGCGATATTGTCGCCCTACCAGTGAAGGTGGTATCGGCATTCTTTCCACTAAAATTCTTATTAAGGCCTTCTCTGTTAAATTATGGTGGAGATTTCGGACTCAAAAGAATCTTTGGACTAGCTTCATGTCTGCCCGATATTGCTCTTCTGTTCACCCTTCTCTCAGTCTCTCTAAAGGCTCCCATATCTGGCATCGCCTCCTTAGAATTCGTCCTATTGCTGAGCCTTATATTTTCTGGTTGATTGGGAAAGGTTTTTGCTCTATTTGGAATGATAATTGGATTGATGGGATCTCTTTTTCCAAACCAGCTGGATGCCCTCTCCAGACTGTTAAGGATCTCTTCGAAGACAGCTCCACCATATCTCCTGCTGCGGCTCGTTGGCTTCCTTCTGCTGTCCAACATGCTATTACCCACCATAATATCTCCATTACTTCGCATGAGGACCAACCATGCTGGAAGCTCTCTCCGAATGGGCTCTTTTCCATCTCATCGGCCAAGTTGTTGTTCTCTTCCTCCTCTCCCAACTTGTTCTCAGCTAAGTTCATGTGGAATAGGCTGCTGCCTCCCCATATTAGTGTGTTTATGTGGAGGTTATTTCTTCGCAAGATCCCTCTCGATGAAGGGCTTTGGTCTAAAGGTATTCATACTGCTTCTAGATGTTACTGTTGTACCTCTAGTGAAGTGGAAACTTTCGATCATGTTTTTCTTAACAGTTTAGCTGCATCCTCAGTGTGGAGATTCTTTCATAAATCCTATGGGATTTCGCTTTTTTCCCATTCGATTGAGCAAAGGTGTTTCTCTTGGTGGATGGATTCTAATTCCAAAATCAACATGCTTTTGCCCTCCTTAATACTTTGGCACATTTGGAAGCGGCGTAATCTTGCCCTCTTTGAAAACTCTATTCAACCTATCTCTCTTGTTATTTCTTCTATTCAACATGATCTGCATTCTATCCTTGTGGCTGCCAGGTTCCAGTTTTCTAGATCCTCTTCAGGACAGTTATCATATTCAGGGCCTAAAAGGAAAATCACTGTCAGGTCTGTCTATTGGGAAAAACCTCCTACAGGTACTTTTAAGTTGAATTCTGATGGTGCTAGTAAAGGGAATCCAGGAATGGGGGGTGGTGGAGGTATTATCCGGGATTATAGAGGTGCTTTTGTTTATGCTTATGCTTCTTATTATGGGAATTGTTCTAACACCTTGGCCGAATTAAAGGCTCTCCATCAAGGGATTGTTTGGTTATCTGATCAGGGTATAGATGATGCTATTATTGAAATTGACTCCAAAATTATTTGTGAATGGTTCACTAAAGGCATTCATCCCCCTTGGAAATGCATCTATATCTATCGTGACATCATTCGTCTGCAAAGGGGTAAGAGGTTTGTGTTCAAGCACTGTTTTCGTGAAGCCAATTCTGTTGCTGATGGGTTAGCCAACTATGCTTGTAGTTCTAGAGATAACTTTTATTTTTTATCTTCTAGTTCTCTTCCTCCGTTTGTTAAGGGAGCTGTTATTTTGGATTCTAGGGACACTCCGTATGTTAGAATTTCCTAAGTTGTTTTTCCTTTTCGAGGTTAGGCTCCTTTGTCCTCCCATTTATAAGGGTCAGGCTGGTTGTCCCCCTCAAGTTTGTATTCCTTTTTATTTAATAAAATCTAACAGGGTGCCGTCCCTGTTTCTCTATAAAAAATAAAAAAAAAAAAATCCAGTGACCGGCCTGTAATTTTTCCTACATAAAATACAAATACTTATAATAGAGCAAATTAATTTTTTCTTAAACTGTGCGCTAAGTCAAACATGATAATTATTTAGGAATGAAGAGAGTATTAACAATAACAACAAGTAAATGATCGTTAATATATTACCCAGATATATTAAGCAATTATTTTGAGTATAATGCAATTTTATCTTCTTATATGTTGAACATTAATTTTTATGATTGATGCGGTTTCTTTCCTTTCTACATTATACTCTCTCCGTCCCTAAATTATTGTTTTGTTTGACCCGGTACACGTATTAAGAAAAAATAATTGACTTGATTATTAATATTGGTATAGTGTATAATTTCTTTTAATGTCCATGTGTATTTGGCCCATAATTAAAATAAATTGAAAAAGTAAGGATAAAACGATAAAATTATTATCCTAAAAAAGAAATTTTTAAATAAGATAATTATTTTGGAACCGAAAAAAAAAATAAGCAAGAAATAATTTAGGGAAGGAGGGAGTATAACATATAAGTTATAGAAAACATGATCCTCCATTGGTAGAAAAGATTGTATGGATTCTCTGAACACACACACACACACACACAAAAGACATCCATTATTTCCCTCTCTATATAGCTCTATCTCCCACCTTAGATTATTTATTAATTATTTTTTTGAAAGGAATTCTCCATTATTCTTTTTTCAAAAATTTGGTGTACATTTAATATCTCTATTTTGTACAACTTTGAAGATCTCATTTATTGTGCTCTTTCTCACTTAGACAACTTTTTGTGCTCCGTCTGTTTCAGATAAATAATTTACTAATTTATTTAAAATTATTTTACATAATGAGTTAACTTTTAAAAATTATGTTTATAATCCTCTGTTAAGACTTTGTATTGTTGGGTTTTGATATTGCAAAACTTAGCAAAATTATGTGTACACAGAGTATTGTCAAAAGATCAAACAATTATAAACTTTTTATAAACAAAGAGCTTGAAAAAGGAAAGCTAATCAAAGGAGTAAACTATTTCAAAATAGTTATGATCAAACAATCAAGAAAAAAACAACTATGACGAAGAAACAAACAACTATAAGCAACGAAAACAACTATAAAGATCAAATAGTTATGACTGAGTAAGTCACGTTAACCAACGTTCTCTAACTCAACTGGTACTGTTCACTTCTCTTAACGGAGAGATCGAGTGTTCAAGTCTCACCAGAGACGATACGCTGGTACTTTAAAAAGTCAGGTGTTCAAGCCTCACTATTGGCACCGTTATTGTTCAAGCCTTACCAAAGGCCCATTTAATATTGCTCACATTTCTTAACGGAGAGGTTGAGTGTTCAAGCCCTACACCAGAGACACCCTGGTATGTCACCACTCTCAGCGGAGAGGTCGGGTGTTTAAAAAATTTGTTATAGCCTATCACAACCCGACCCGAGATCTTATACGGAACCTCGTCCGGTGCATGAGACGAGAACACAAAACACACATGAAAATCATGATTTCAAAATTCATTTGATGCAAAAACTCTGTAATGCAAGTTCATAATTTTTAAAACAAAACAAAACCTCAACGGTAACACAACACGCTGGAGAACAAACACATTAGCTAACCAAACACACCTCCACGAGCTAGTACGCTCGAAGACAATTAGAATAACCATATCAGAATGCGCGGAAAATAAGGTTTAACAATATACATCAAGCACAACCACCGTGCCGGTATTACAAAAGAATACTAACACAAGTAACGAGTACAACAACAACTACCCATTAATACAGTGTTTATATAACATGTATCCCCTCGTCCTCACCAAAAGAAAGTACAGAGGCTCAAGGAGAAATCTACCTAAAAGAACACCTAACGAGCTCACCAAGACGACGTAGGCTTACTGGGGATTTCTCGCCAAATCGGGATCTAAAGAAAACAAATAAACAAGGAATGAGGTGAGTCAAAACTCAATAAGCTACTAATGCAACAATATGACATGCGAGGTACGAAACATTAATAAGAACAAGTATGACGATATATATCATAATATATTCAATTGCGAAGCATAGTATGTAACACGTATCTCATGATAACACATATCACATAACAAATATCTCACGTAGAAGCGATGTGTAAACATATATAAAAGGATACTGTGTCGAGGTACACCTCCGACATACCAATACTTTCAACCAACCAACCAATAATACCCATGTAGAAACCGTTGATGTCGTACTCGATCATCAAACCTCTAACCAACAATCCATTGTGAACCATTTTCTGTATTCACGTCGACGTGAAGACTCGGTCCCCACTACCTGAGAAATAATCACGGTATAGCTTACCAAAGTCGCTTTTATTCCGTACAACACTTGGCGCTATAACCGCTACCGTGGCCAACGGTAGGGCGAGGTCCAGTGTATTGACCTTTTGGCTATTACGTAGCCTCGGCTTACGCAATAACCGAGCGTCAATACACCTCCAACAAATATGCCATGGAATTAACAAAATGTTCAAGTAGATGTTTACTCGACACATTTAAAATAAACAAGTCAAAGACTTAACAATACGCTTAAGTAGGTGTTTACTCAACATTTAATACAACATGTCGTACGCCAAAGTAGGGAGTACAACCACTACGATAATAACATCAATCTTCTGTGAATCCAAATGATTCTACTACACATAACCATTCCAATGCATCAAGATGCCGAGACTTAATATATCGTTATCAAGACATATATCGTGTAATCAAGTCACCCAACAAGTCTCTCAAATCACCAAACCCACATGTGGTCACGTTAATTATCAAGCCCTAACCGACTCCGCTCGAGTCATTTCAGTTTCTAAGTGATTTCGAGTTACGAAAATAATCTTATACTTTAAACCTAACAATTTCACTCTAAGCTTGAACACCCAAACAAGGTAGAACAACATCTTAACATATTCAGCAAGTACAACATGAAATTTCATGGCAAAATGGAGTAACATTTACTCAAACACGAAATTCTTAGCATGGTAGAAGTCTAGGATAACCACTCATGCTTTAAACAAGAAGAAAAAGGGGGGTAATAGCTTACCTCTTGATGAAATAACCAAGAAAAATGAAATCAAATCGGTGGGAAAGATTCCTCTAGCCAAGTCCTTCGCAACGGCGTGTTCGGATCGTCGAGATTCCTCCAAAATCTCAAGATATCGCAACTTTCTCACTCTAAACTCCCTCAACTCTCACTCTTAAGTTCTTGGATGATGGATGAGAAATGAAAGATGTTAAGTCTCTCTAGTGGAGTATAAGAGAGTCTAAAAGTCTGATCCAAAAGCCTAGGGACGTGGCCAAACATCAGCCAAGGAAAATGGGTCAATTGGTCAACAACTAAAAAAAAGGTCAAAGCTGTCAACAAGGGCGTGCTAGGGCGCACAGGTTTTGCGCTAGGGTGAGCATCTTGGTGCATTAAGGCGCGATCTTGGCTGTACTTTAGGTCTGATTTATGCAAAAAAAAAAAACTTCAGTTGCTCACTAGGGCGTACCTAGGAGTTCCAAAAAGTGTTCCAAATGTTTCCTAAGTGTTCCCAAGTGATCCTAACATGATCCCAACTAGGCTATGAATGCAACTCATTGCAAGTACAAATGAACACCAAGATTAACTCACACATCAAGGCATATGAGAAGTATGAAATCAACTTAAATGCAAGCATGTTTGAATGAAGAATGCACATGAAATGTCAATGATATATAATGAGATGGATAACAAAGTACATGCAAATGACATGAATGATGCGGATGCTACATAGCCACACCAAAGACATCATATAGTCTTAATTGTAGCCTTTGAAGGCATTAAATAATAATAATAAGAGTTGGGGTAAGGTCTATGTTCCTTCCAACCTTTAGAAAGAAAAAAAAAAGCCACGTTAAAGATATTACAATCATTGAAAGAATGTTACTGGTGCAAAACTCTAAAAGAACATTGACTGCTAATGAACTGATAAAACAAGTATACTACGAGTTGTAATACAAGTGGGCTGACAATCATAGAAGAATAATCCAGATAAGTTGTTCATCCTACCGTTATCTAAGAGCTAGTTTTTAGCTGAAACCACTCAATCTTTGCCTGTAAAAAGGAAAGAAGGATTTCTATACACACATACACAAACATACACACACACACACACACACACACATATATATATATATATATTCAGATTACATAAGAAATATATGATAGTGGATGATTTCTACAAACGATATGGAGCAAATATAGATCAAATCATCGTCAAGAGTATAGAGCAAAAAGTTAAGGCATAATACAGAAACAAGAGACATTCATATTGAAAGAGCTAATGAATTGACAAGAATCAAACAACCATCTTCAAAGCTTGTTTAGTTAGAGAATAATTTGAGATATTTTTATATTTAAGTTATTACTGCATCAATCATCCAAGAAGATCAAAAACACTGCAAGAATCAACAAGGAATACATAACTATTCTTTAAACAACTATCTCACAGAAGTGCTGAGATTGACACAAGAACTACCAGACTACTTAAGTGTCATTCCAAGGAAGCATAATCAACCAACCAATTTCTATGTAAATTGTGTTTAGTTGGATTGCCAACTAGAAGAAAGAAATTAGTGTTTTTCCTTTTGCAATAGTCTTTGTATTTTAAAAAAATATAATAGATTATTAACCTCATTGAGCTAGAGGACTTTGAGAAAAGTAGATATAGGACAAGAGATCTGAACCATTTTAAATACTCTGTCGATCTCTCTCCTTAATCTCTTATTTAAATTCTGTTTATAACTTAACTTAACTGTTTGTTTGTCTGTACTTACTATAATTGCTTACATATTTGTTGCTCAAACAAACATCAAACCGTGTGTTATTATAACTGAGTCATTCACACACTAGATAAGATCATAATTTGTCATAGAAAGTCACTGATTAAATAAAATTTTGTTGTGCATAACTCTCAGATTAAGCTTAATTGTTTGATAATCATAATTGTTGTGAGAACATTTTTCTAATTAAAATCATTTTAGAGAATTAATCAATAGTCAGTGATTACACATGTTTAAAAGCAATATATTATTATAAAGAAACCTTCCCACATTGAAATGATAAATAGGGACATGTTATCTTCATAATTTTAAAACTTTACTCTCCACGTGTGGTATAACTATATTAAGAGCAAAAACAACGACAAAGAGCAAAGGGGGAGCTTAGCCAACATTTTTTTTAATACCAAATTTGTTACTAAAATACCCTTAAGCTACTCATAAGCTACTCAAACAAAAACTTTCTTCCAAGGGTGGTACGAACTCCAATAAGTTTAAAGAGAGAGAAAAAAGGAAAATAGAGATAAACTTTATAAATTTGTAGAAAATTAATTTGATGTCCAAATGAAACAAACCAAGTTTCTATTTATAGAGAAAAGTGTATACTTTGTTACAAAAAAAAAAAAAAATTGGTGAAAAATGGCCGAAAACAGGCGAGGGAACAAACAAAGTGTCGGCCACTCACAGCGCGCCACATGGAAAGGCAAGCTCTTAGGAAGAGTGCAGTACACATAGTTACTAAAGGCGAAAAGAAAGAGGTGCCTTTTTTGGGCGAGAGGCGGGCGAGCAAAAGGCGAACAAGTTGATAATTAGTAAAAAATAATTTTAAAATGTTATGTTTTAATTTTTTTTTTCATATACTAGTTATAAATAAACGTAATTTATGTAACTTAGTCCACAAATGATAATAATAACACTTGTTTCAACTTTTAAGTTTTGTATTTATACCAAAAACTACATTTTTTTTCTTGAAAATCAAAAGATAAAAGACGGATTCTAAAAAATATGAATAATAACCATAGAGATCCTCTTCAAACCAGCCTAACATTTTGGATCTAACATTTGCAAGTTCCTGTTTTTTGTACAGCTCCGACAAACATTCTGGCACCGGTGATGTCGTCGGCTAGATTTTTCGGCAAGATCTGGCGGTGGAAATGGTATAGATGTGATCGTCTCCTCAAGGCGAAGACATTTGTGGCTTTAAATTTGGCAAATATTAGATTGATTTGTCTAGATCTAAAAAAATAGGTCGAGAACTAAAAATAAAAGTCAAATATTGGCATTCGCTAGCCTTAGGTCACCTTTCTTCACCTCTCGCCTCTTGAATGGGCGACAAAGGCATACGTCTGGAGTCGCCTCAGTCACATCGCCTTGTCTTGGTACTTCCGGGCGACATACCCTCGCCTCGAGCGAGCTAGGCGATCGCCTTTAATAACTATGACAGCGCCTTTTTTTTTACCCTTTCCCGCCCTATAAAACGACGTCATTTTGGTTGTTTGACAGCTTAAATGACGTCGTTTTGAAGTGTTTGGTTGCTATGCTCCGGTAGCTAATTTAGCTACCCAATTCACTTTTGCTTAACCAAGCTACCTAGTTGCTTTCCAAATAATCCACATTGTACATTGTTTAATTATGTTTAAACATTTTTATAATTATAACAAATTTTAATGTTACTTATATATTCCGAGCATTTGGGTGAAAGAGAAAGAGAGTAAGAAATATTTGGGAAAGGAAAGGTACGACTCTTAAAATAAAACAGAAACCAGATTAGTTTGGGGCAAAATCCACCTTAATTTAATAAACTACCTAAAAACAAACATATAAAGTTCAGTGACACCTGCTTCATTTTTCAAAAGTTGTTTTTCCAGGAAAAAGAAATGGTGCGCTTCCAAAGTCATGGGGATTTGTATTGAACAACACAACAATAAGACAGAAAAAAGCAAAATGCCAACTATACAAAAGCAAAAAACAATGTTCAATAAATCAAGTAGAAATACTACCGTATAAAAGAAGTTACTTCCTCTGTCATAATTAAGAAAAATACATTTGTGATTTATTGTGTATAATATTAAAGTAATTAAAAATCATTATTTGACATCAGTTTACTATTGTAATTGATTTTTTAAATCAAATGAAAGGGAAAAGGCTGTGTCTTTAATAACAGATTCTGTAGTACATACAAGTAGATCGATCAACTTTGCTCATAGTTCTGGTCACAATGCATAACTCAAAGATTAATTACGTATTATTTTTATTATTATTATTTTATTAGTAATCCGTTTTCTTGACTTTTGAAAAAAAAGAAAAAGTGGAAAGGGAACAGAACAGGGGTAATCGTGTGTGCATCTCAATTGACATTTCATGGGGAATGTTCTGAAATCTTGCAGCAGCGTTTGCGGAATCCTTCCGCCATCCGGAAAAGGACCCACCATGTTGAGTGTGTGAGACAGAAAGTATAAAATAAAGGGGAGAGGGGCAGCTCTAAAGCTTACACACAGTTGGTGGTGGTGGTGTGTGTGTGTGAGGGAGAGAAGCAGAGAAAGAGTGGGAGATGAAGGTGTTGTTCGGGAGTCCGGGTCGGGTCAGTGGGCTTGCATTGAGGATGGGACAGTGTCTGTTTGGTGCTGCTTCTATTGGTGTTATGGCCTCTGCTTCTGGCTTCTCCAGCGCCACTGCCTTCTGGTCTCTCTCTCTCTTTCTCTCTCACACACACACACACACGTTTATTGCATATGTGGGTTTCTTTATATATTCAGTTCTCTGCAGTGCATCTTATTTTTTTTCTAATATTTTGCCATTTTTGGGCTCTATGTGTTTAATTTTAATGTACTTAATGGCGAATGTTTGTTTATCTGGGTGGTTGATCTTGTTTATAGAAGTATTATTAGTGCTCGTCTTGATATGGAACAATCGCGATTCCTTTTCATACGATTTGTATATTGGACTCTCGTGTAATAGAATTGGAACCAAATTGGCATGGGATAGAATCCATTTCCGGGTACAAAACAAGTACTTAGTTCTACACGAATTAAGACATTCATTCTAATGATTCTTTATGATTGATTTTGGTAATGACAATTTTTGTTATCTTCAATTATTACAGGGTTGGGATTTGGTATTTTGATCTAATTATTATTTTTCCCCAAATTTACATTTTTGTTTGAGTTTTATCAAATCTTATGGTTGTTCTTATGTTTTTGTAACCGTCAATATAAAAGATTTTCTTGGAGATTACAGTCAGAAACTTTGGCTCGTTTATGTTTCTATGGCTGTGCTATAGTTGAATCATGTTCAACTAGTTCAAGGCGCATTTGTGTACAAGTTACATGTGATATAACATGTTGTCCACTTTTGTCAGTCCAAATTTTTGCAGGTTTCATCCTTTCCAGCTTTCCCATTTTAATACAACAAAGTTCTTAGTCCCATTTAGGCCTAACTGTCATCGTAATTTTACTTTTCTGAAACATGTTTGGTTTCGACTTCGCTATGATCCAAAATCTCTCTCTCCAATGCTTGGATTTTCTTTTCAGTAATATCAGCTGTCTATTCTTTATCAATAGGTAGAATAGAGTATCCCAAAATTGGAAAGGATAGCATTTTCTAACAATGAAGACTAGGCATACATAGCAAGTAAAACTTTAGTATCTCTGTGTGGGTGAGCCTTCAAATGTGTGTTCAAAATGTGGATGAGACATGGTCTTAGCTGTATTTCTAGCAGGCTTGGTTATCAACTCGATGCTGATAATACTACCAATAAGAGTAGGCTACCCTGTGCTCATTTGACATTAAAGTAAATGAAATTATTCCTTACTCAAAGCAATATTTGCTATAGGGATTCTCATGAGAATTAGGATTAAAGTGCTCCCAAAAGCTATACCTTTGGACATATTTCGGCCTCTTATCCTTCCTGCCTCCCAAAATCTAAAAGGTCCTATGCTTCGGTCGAAATGAGTGCAATTATCCTTCTTGTGAGTTTTTGAAGAATACTACCCAAAAGGCGATCACTCTTGGAAAGGAAACAACAAAGGTTTGCATGAAACCATGAAGAGGATGTCATATAGAGATGCACAATTACTAATAAGAAGCTACAAGTTTCAATACAAGGCAATCTAGGTTTTCTCATGCTAAAGCTATGCCTTCCAAGTCTTTGAAATAAGCAAGTGGATTTGAACTGGTGTTCTTTTTTTCTTTAAAAAATATAGTTAGGTCGGTTTCAAGCATGCTTGTCTTCCTAGTTATATGGGTTGTGGGGGTCTTTTCCTTATTGCTGCTTACTTTGGCTGTGGTTTTTGATTTCGTTCTTTTGTATTTAGGGCCGTTTCAAGCATGTTTGTCTTCCTAGGGCTCTGGGTTGTGGGGGTCTTTTCTTATGCTAAGTTTGGCAGTGTTTTTTGAGTTAGCTCTTTTGAATCTAGGTCAGTTTCAAGTATTCATGTCTTTCTAGTGCTATGGGTTGTAGGGATCTTCTCTTATTGCTCATTAGTTTGGCCGTGGTTGTTGTCTTTGCCATTCCTCTGGGTATCAATAGTCTTTGTCTTGATTAGGTACCATGTAAATTTTCTTCGGATTTCTACTCTAGGTTGTCCCGAGATCACTTGTATTATTTCTATTTTGTTTATATATCAGAACACCAAAATATCTTCAAGAGATTCTGTTGTACTGCGTTACCTTCAAGTCTAGTCACTTACTCATCTCTCTCTCTCTCTCTCTCTCTCTCTCTCTCTCTCTCTCTCTCTCTCTCTCTCTCTCTCTCTCTCTCTCTTTGTCTCTCTCTCTTTCTCTTTCTCTTTCTCTTTCTCTGTGTCCCAAAAAAATAGTCCCATTTGACAAGTCAAACTTGTTAAGATTGAGCTTTACTTGATTATGCCTTCTTGAAATTGCACTACAAATATTACCTCTTTTAGAAATGAGACTATTTTTTTGGGACAAAACAAAAAGGAAAGCGGGACTACTTTTTTTTGGGACGGAGGGAGTATTTTATTGCCGTAGAAACTTTATGATGAAATCCTTCATTTGTTACAGTTTTTGAAGGATTTTATACTTGCTGCTTTCTGAGGCTTGATATACATTGTTGGCTGTCGCTCTAACTACCTAAACTTTGTACATGAGTTGGTAACTCTAAATTAAGTATCCTGGCTTGCACTTGTTTCTTATCACCTCAAGTGCGTGTGAGGTCACATATGAGGGCAAGTGTTAAGACTTGATATGCATTTTTGGGCCATTTCTCTGACAGGGATTTATTAGATGTGTTGGTAACTCAACAACTAATCTTAACCAGTCATATGACATGTTAGTGTTAGTTATTCTGCACAGAAAGCCACATCTATATGACAACACTTAGAAGTTCTTATACCAAGTGATAGTTCTCTTCATGAAATATGCTAGTCATGACGCTTTCTTTTTTCTTTTTCTGGTAATGCAATTTCAAAGATCTTTGACTTACCTAAACAACCGTTTAGTCTTCATTTAGAAATATTTTTCTGATTGCAAAGGGTCTTTGATTTCAGCTATCTAATTGCTGCAATGGGGCTGCAAGTTGTTTGGAGTTTTGGACTTGCCTGCCTTGATATTCATGCTTTAAGGCTAAAGAAAGACCTGCACAATCATATCCTAGTGAGTCTCTTCGTAGTTGGTGACTGGGTAAGTAACTGACTTCATAAGCTGTAAAACTTCTTGAGAATGTTTCTCGAAAAACTTACAAAATAAATGAAAATGAATAACATGCTTTCCTTTCTATCCAAACTCTTGCAGAAATGTATCCTAATGTTTTTGGACTGAATTTTTTTTCTTAAATGTGTTTGATGCATCCCTTTCAGCATTTTTTGTTGTTCTTTCTATTAACATCGTACCACTAAATTTTTATTCATATCGCCCATACCGGGCCAAGATTGCATAGTGTGTACATTAGACCCTACCGGACCCTTACAACGGCAGGAGCCTCGTGCTCTGTGCTGTCCCCAACTCATTTTTGTGGGTTTTTCTGTGTGTTCTTTCAATTTGATGTCACGAGTTCATATCTAATGCAGGTGACCGCTATTCTCTCACTTGCAGCTGCGTGCTCATCAGCTGGGGTGATGGTCCTCTTTGTAAGAGATTCAAATATCTGCAGGGTAGATACTGCACTTTCATGCAATATGTTCCAAGTATCCATAGCTTTGGCTTTCTTCTCATGGTTTCTCATTGCCATTTCATCTTATATCATGTTTTGGCTATTAGCCTCAATTTGAGTGATTCACTAACAAAATAACCACCACAGACCAGATCATGTATGATTCCACATGATTTTGTAGAAATGTATATATTGTCAATTCATGAAATGGCAGCTTTATTTGACTATTTATTTACTTTTACTTGATCGGTTAGCGTCAATATGATTCCTCCCTTTCTGATTTATCAGTAAGAAGAGCAGAAACTCAAACACACATATTCGACTTGAACTGCCTAAGCTGCTATTAGCCATTTCTCTGTGTGTAACATCAAATTATGTGTCTTAGTAAGCATGGTAGAATCTAGATAGATAGGCAATGCTATTTTGCATTGGGTGCATCGTGTTTAAGCGAAAGGAAGCATCATTGAGAGTGCATGAAGATGGGGTGCTAATTAATTGGCATTGCCTTTGTACCCAACAATGCAATCAGTTGTTCCTTTCTATAATCATAAAGTCACTTGTAGGTCTATGTTCATTCTTGATAGGGGGAGGCATTGGCACCTTTGAGAATAACTTAGTAAGTACAGTACAGCTTGAGTTTTTTGCAGTCATGAACAGAGAGCCTTGTACAATGGAGGAGTCCGAGTTTGGGACATATATTTTTTTTGTATGGAACATGCGGAATATACTATATGGTTTAATGATAGCAATGAAGGTAATTTGTACGACCCAATAATAAACAAGTTGTCGTAAGTACGAATAAATAATTTTGCAACATGTCGTATAAGATTAGGATCGTTTTACCTACTTATTATCATTCAATTCGAACTCGACCTCGACCGTCATATGTACACACCATTTGTACTAGCAGTAGTGAGTTCCTTACACAATACCAAGAGTAAGCACCATTTGGAC
This sequence comes from Platycodon grandiflorus, assembly GCA_016624345.1. Taxonomy (NCBI): domain Eukaryota; kingdom Viridiplantae; phylum Streptophyta; class Magnoliopsida; order Asterales; family Campanulaceae; genus Platycodon; species Platycodon grandiflorus. Next base: position 19,366,520 of record CM028361.1, read on the forward strand.
AGACTTTTCCCTTAAAAACTTAATGCAACTTATCACCCTCAATTAAAGAGTAATGCTATGGGTACCTAAAGAGTATTAAATTTTTTACACCAAATGATGTGTTAGCTGATATGGTACAAAAAAAAAATTAAAAATCATAACTAATGCATCACATCAGCTAATATATTATTTTGTTAAAAAAAATTGGTATTCTTTAGGTACTCATAGCATTACTCTCAATTAAAAGGCAATTTATATAGGTCTCTTCTCATTAATAATTTAAAAAAAAAAAATCACAATAATATTAGGTTGAAGTTTTCTTGTTTTTCCCTTTAATAGTTGCAATCAAAATTATTGTAATTTTGGTGTGATGTGGCAATAGCACCAACACGTGGGTTTTTCCACATGTTATTTACTTGCAACTTTTTTTTTTACTGCTCTCTCCGTTCTTAAATTATTGTTTTTTTTTTTTTCGTCCGTCCCAAAAAAATTATTTTATTTGTAACTTACTTTTTTAGTAAAATATTTTTATCATTTTGCCCTTACAATATCTACTCTTTAATTTATGAGATTCACAATGGGACCCACCCCCAAGCTATTATACCTATTTTAAATTTCAAAATTATTGGAGGGAAATTTAGTAATTATGATTTTAAATTTCAAAAAGTAACTTTTTCTTAGGGGCAAAAATGAAAAGTCATACAAATATTAATATTAATAATCAAGTTAAATGTATTTTTTTTAATTGATGTATTAGATCAACCTAAATAATAATTTAGGGATGGAGAGAGTATTTTTTTATTGTTTAGGAAGATGTTATTTAAGTGCAAGTTAGGGGAGTTGCAAATTGCATTAGTTTACTCTTTAATTTTAATTTTTTAATAAATTTGTTTGAAATATATACTATACTACATGTTTCACATCACATAGTGGGTCACCGTGAGTCCGTGACACACACTCTTTGTCCTATACTGAATTCCCACACAGTTTTATTAGTTTTATAAGCAAAAACAAAAAAAATTTCTTGGTTGATGAGATTGTGGTACTCCTAAATAAATTCTCATTTTTATTTATTATCAAGAGTAAAAATGAAACTGAGGCGGGTTAGTTTAAGTAGAAGGGATTTTGGTCGCCTAAGCTTTTGCTTCTTGATTAGTCAAAGTTTGACCAAAAATAATCAATGTAAATTTTTTTTTTTTTTTTTGGGGGACAAAAAGAGTATAGAATAAGAGAAAGACTATTATTCCTCCAATTTTAAACCAAGTAAAATAAAATACTAGTAGTACTTTGAATTTTAAAGTGATGTGGTAGAATTTTGAAGTCACAATAACCTAATCCTAAGAGCAGACAATTAAATCAAGAATTGGGATTGGGACCCACCCCTGGTACTTGTTTTTGAAGATCAGATGAGAAATAATTAGCACAACATAATTGAGATGCAGCTCATAAGGGTCCACATTCCAATCAATGTGGGTCCAGTCCTATAATCAAACCATTCTATTTAATTTTGAATGTGAAATGATCCTTACAGTTTGCACAATAATTTCTGATTGAGAAATGATATATATACCAGTATGCCTCCACTCCACTCCACACCTCTCTCTCTCTCTCTCTCTCTCTCTCTCTCTCTAGAGAATATTGTAATGCCAACCAATACAAATCCAAAAGGGTCGAACAGAAAATTCTAGCTCTAGCTCTTTGGTAGTTGTTGGTTGGGTAGATCTCATTATTATTATTATTATTATTATTAATACAATCTAGTGAAATTGAATTAAGTTATTGTATTCGTAGATGATTTGAGTTGAATTGCTGTTTCAACTTGTTTGACATTCTCATTGGTTTCTTCCTTTTAGAGTCATGTTGATATAAATTCAATAATGTTTTCATGTGTCAAAAAGTACTAAACGCTAACATCTTTTCTATTTGGCTTCTTAAAAAAAAAAAATTCACAATCATATAAATCTGACATAATTTTACATTGCTATCAAGTCAAACTACCCTCCTACAATTGAGCTTGAGATCAACTGTGAAAAAGTATGGCTACGAGCACAACTTGGTAGAGTGTGTTTGAATTTGTTCTACGAGCCAAGACAAGACGAGACGTTATTCAAGTCAACTTCCGGACGAGTGCAAGTGTGAGTGTTGTATGGGTGCGAGTGTGTGTGGTTTGGAACTACCGGGCAATAGGCTTGACAAAAATTATCCATTACCCACTAACCCGTTTGACAGGTATGCCTCGGTTGAGATCACAAAGGTCAGAAGTGGCTTTGGCAAAGAAGAGCAAATACTAGTATGCGCTAAACTCAAAAAGCTACTCAATCTTGGTACTTGAAAGTGCCAAAACTATAAAGAACCACGACTGATAAATTTATTTCTATGTACAATCAAAGATTACAACATTTAACACTGAGAGATCAAATTTGTACACTTCACAAAAAGCATAGACCCTTCAGCATCATACCCCAACATCTCACCAGACTTGCAGACACTGACTTTTACACTTAGAAAAGGAAAATATGAGAAAATCAAAAAACAAAAAAAGAGGAGAAATAAACAAACACACCTCAAAAGGACAAACACCTTTAACTTAACTACCTCTTAAAACACACGGTACTAAACAACACATCTTCACATAACTATCTCTGGCTTCAAGATGCTAGCCTTGATTTCCTTGTGTGGCAGGACTACACCTCCATTGCTGTAGATCTCATCACAAACATGAACATCTTCCCCGAGAATCGTCATGTTCTCTACCCGAGCCCACTGCCCAACAGTGGAGTGCCAACCGATGATACTACTGGAAATGCATGCGTGCTTCTTGATGCGTACGCCGCGCATCACGGTACAGCGTGAGAGTCTAACCCCTGACTCAACCACGCAGCCAGGCCCAATTGCAACATCAGGCCCAATCAAGCATCCCTCTCCAATTTTGGCACTTTCATCAATGAGAACGTTTCCAACCACGTGGGGTCCAGTAGCCAATTTAGATGAGGACTTCTTCTTTAAGGAATCCAGGTAGAGTCTCAAGCCAGTGATGTAATCCCTCGGCTGTCCAATGTCCATCCAAAACCCTGGTAGGACCATTGCATACAGCAACTTTTCTGCAGCAATTTTCGGGAAGACTTCTTTCTCAATTGAGGTGGGCCTCAGTTCAATGCGGTCAAGAACAGATGGATTTAGCAGGTAAATCCCAGCATTAATTTTGTTACCCACAAATAATTTTGGTTTTTCCACAAACTTCTCAACTTGCCCCGTTGATTCTTCCATAACAACCACACCATACTTTGAAGGCTCGTCCACCTTTATTTCCATTTATATAGTAAGTTAATCTCTTAAAATTTGAGAACCAGCAAGAAAGATCCAACAACAAGAAAATTTCAGATTTGACATTACCTTAGTTACCATTATGGAAGCTTCGCCTCCATGGGACTTGTGAAAAGCTATCATCTCTTTGAGTGGGTACTCACTGATAACATCACTGTTAAGAACAAAGAAGGGCTCACCAGAAGCATCTGTTAGTTTGTCTCTAGCCAGAGCCAGAGGGCCTGCTGTTCCGAGTGGCTCAGTCTCTTGGGAGCATGTGATCTTTATCCCAAGCTTAGTCTCAAAGTCCTTCAAGAAGTTAAGCATCACCTGCATAACCAAGGTGTAACATTAACTATGGTTTCCAAATAATAGATGAATTTTACAGCAAATTAAGGTCTCAATTTACCTCTGGTTGGTAATTGATAGCCAGAACAACTTCAGTCACTCCTATAGCCTTGAGAGCCTCGATCTGACACAATTCACAATGATAACATATTAACTAGTTACATGCAGTGGACATAGAAAGAGGCCAGTGATTTTCATGTTATGAAACAAAAATGGTCTCCCCAGAGTCAAAATTTCAGCTTGGCACCAGAAATAGTGCGCATGTCTGTTTGTATCCTCAAAATATATTATGTAATAATCCATAGGCAAAAAAGAATTCCCCAAAAGGGAGAAGAAAATATCTAACCACACTAGTTTTTGTCAACAAGATCATATTTAGCAACAACAAGAGAAAGCTGGTTCATTGAGTACTGTACGATCTGTCACTACAATCTAACATATGCTTAAATTTCAAAAAACACAGGAATGGTTAGAATGAATATATACCTGGTGCAGGATCATTGGTTTGTTGGCAAAGTCAACAAGTGGCTTTGGTACACTGAGAGTCAGTGGCCTCAAACGAGTTCCAAAACCTCCAACGAGGATGAGTGCCTTCATCTTGGGACGCTCCTTCTAAATCTGTTTATTATACAGTCAGAACGTGATCAAAACTAATAAAAAATGCAAACTAAGGCACGTTTAGCAGACTGATCATCTCCTTCTATTTAACATGGCAAGAAGAAGAAAGAAAGAAATCTACGGAACTCTTCATTGGCATTTATTCACTAACAAGGATAAAAGAGCTCATCTCATCTCAAAAGGATAAAGTTGTCGGTGATTTAACTGACAAGTGTATATTTAACTTGACACACAGTGACCAGATGCAGAGAAGAGGAAGAAACACCAGTAAGCACCATTCTCTGACGAGTAAGGAAAGAAAACCATGAAATTTAAAGCCGGGCTCAACAGGAAACAACCAAATCTAAGGCCACGCGTCATTACATGAATTAAAGCACTAAATCAGTCAGAGAAAATCAGTCCAAAAGTTTTAGCTGGAAAAGGAAACAAATTCCAGCTACAACACAGGCTGTGGATGACAAATCCATCGAGTACTTTATAGCGTAACTTCAATAAAATAAAGAGACTGCACCAAAATTTAGGTGCAGCAATTTATTACTTTAATAGGGACTGAGTTAAAAAGAATCTCAACTAATGTTTTTCACAGCAAGAAATCACAGTAAACGGTAAACCATAGTGAACCCCAGAAGGATAAAAAAATCAAGCTTCTAGTAAAAACTTTTTGATGTGTATTCCATACAGAGAGACACTCAAAGATAGTCTCATCCTAACAATCAGGGTTCTGCTAGGAAAACCTCGTCTTTTTGTTCCATCTGTGTCACTTGACCTAAAAATATAACCACGGAGTTTATTCAAGGAGGAAAGATCTAGGATCCCAATGGGCTGCATTGACAAGCTATTGGATCGGAACAACTTTCCAATTCTCCCTGATCTCCAGATCCAGATCCAGAGCAATCTAAGCAGTAGTGCTAATGGATGGTAATCTCCGAGTAGAAATAATGAGGAAAGACATAATGAGGACAAGGGTAACTTCCAAACCAGCACTACGTATACTCCTATCCCCCACCCCGCTTCAAGAAATAAAATTAAACAAAAGGAGAAGGCAAAAAAGAAGCATATTTCAAATTACAAAAGAGATGAAAGTAATTTCAGTTTACCAATAGATCTTTTTTTTCTTAAAGAGACATGTCATTATTTTGCGAGCCAAATGAATCTAGTATTAATCTCACATTTCTCAATTATGTTTCAAAGAAACATCCCACCAATCGCAACTAGTTGACAAATCAGCTGGGTTCAAAAACGGAAATCGTAGCTCGAATTTGGTCATTAATGAAGTCCAATACTTTTTCCCCTTCTTGCAAAAAGTAATCTCTAAATTAACTACTGTAAAACAAAACCAACCAAAACAACAAATATAACAGACAACCCAATATGCACATTACAACCTGAAGCATATCCTCCCCAAAAAAAAAAAAAAATTCATAACAGATAAATAGGAAGCAGCTCAATCATCCCAGATCTATTCACCTAGCCAGTCAAATATGCCAATAAAGTAAACAAATAACGAAATACATAAAATCCAACCAATCTAACGAATTTCACATTGCAACAGATGTATGAGGTTCCAAATCCATCAAAACTTGTGATATGAAAGTATGAAGTCTTGATCCACTAACGTATACAACAACCAATCCAATCGAGACTTTCATTAAGATACTAAATGGAAGGAAACAGAAAACAAAAGATTCAGAAAGTAATTAATATCAAAAAGTGGGAACAGAAGTTTCCCCTTTTCTAAAGCCTAGTCCAGAATATAACAGAACTCTTATTAATTGCAAAAGGGTTCCAAGTATATAACTCACGCTGTCGTAGATGGCAGATGCTCGAAAGAACCGAAATACTTAAATTATAGAAAAAGAAGAAGAAATTGACAAAGAAGTTAATCAAAGTGGTCAGCAAGTTTTGGGGATTGAACAAATGTATAACAAGCAATGCTGCCGACAGTAATGGAATCAAGTCTTCATGAAATAGGTGCAATCAAGTTCAATGAAGACGCGATGGAGAGCATGGGATTAAGATCAAATCCTAACTACATTGTCTAATTTATCTCATAAACAATGGAAAACTACAGACCCAATCACAAAAGTCATAGAAAAATGATAGAATTAAGATGGACTACCTTAGGGCACAGCAGATCTATAAAGATTGAGCGAGTCGGATAAACGAGTCCGGCGAGTTGCGCCTTTCAATAGCTGAAAGAATAACCAGACTCGGAAGCACCTCAGATTTTCCCTCGCTTTTTTTCAGATAAGTACGGTATGGAACCCCAACAAGGATTGGTCGTCGGGGAGGGAGTCTGTGTTTAACAATGTGGGGTGGGTATATATAGATAGATACAGGGATTGTGTATGTATAGGTAACTAACATAAAGTTTGGCGGAATTCCGAATTTAACGAGCTGTGAATTGTGAATTGTGATTTTCTTTTCTACAGGTTTAAGGAACCGGGATTATTTATTTATTTACTCCAGTTTTTAGATTATTATGGGTAAATACACGCGTAGAGATGAATTCCTGGCGAATGGATTTGCTTTGTTGGCAGTTTGAGTGACTTTAGATTGGGTAGCGTCAGTGGACAGCCCGTAAAGCCGTAAAGGTTGTAGAGGAACTATGGGCTCCACCTGTAAACAGGGGGTTAATTTATAGGGCAAACAACACATATGGTCTACGTAGTTTTAGGATTTTTTGCATTTTATTTCTGTACAAAAAAATTTTTGTCAGTCATCTTTATACCAATCAATTAAACACAATTGGTCATTTCATCCAGTTTCATTATATTTCTCCATTAAGTCAGTACCCGTACATTTTACGTACATTTTGAACGGGGTAAAATAATCATTTTGCTTTCAAAAGTACATAAACCAATTGTGTAGAATTATTTACAAAATTTCAAGATTTTAGAGGGTGAAACTATAAAATTAGCTATCTCTTTCTTCAAACTATTTTTACTCTCTCCCCCCTCTCTACTTGCAGTGTATACGTTGCATTCATGAGAATTTTTCAATTTGGATATCATATAATTATCTCCACTATAAACTCAGTCGATTAAGAAATCTGATGGAGAGAGGGGAGAGAGAGAGATAGAGAGAGAATTAAGATTTGATTTTAAGATTTTGAGATTTGAAGGAGGAGTCAAAATTGTAAATCTCAATTTGAGATCTAAGATTGGAATTAGTAGAGAGACGAATTTCTAAAAAATGTCTACTTGCTGGACTAAAAATGAAGGTTAAATTTTTGTGGGTTTTGCTGATATATATATATATATATATATATAGATATATATATATATATATGGAGGAGTATTTAATAGTTACTTTTTTATTTAACCATCAATGGTTACTCTCATTTTCAACTATTGGATCAAAAATTAATGGTTGAGATTTAATGCATTAAATGACTCACCTACTTGCATTAATTGTATTTTCCAACTAACCATTAAATCTCAACCTTTAATTTTTGATCCAATGGTTGAAAATGAGAGTAACCATTGATGGTTAAATAAAAGAACCATTAAATACTCCATATATATATATATATATATATATATATATATATATATATGAGGGAGTATTCAATGGTTACTTCAAAATATATAACCATTAATGGTTACTATTATATCAACCATTGAATTGAAAATCAATGGCTAAGATTTAATTGAAAAATGTAATTAATGCAAGTAGGTGAGTCAATTAATGCAAGTAGGGAGTCATTTAATGCAATTAATCTTAGCCATTGATTTTCAATCCAATGGTTGATATAATAGTAACCATTGATGGTTATATTTTTGAAGTAACAATTGAATACTCCTATATATATATATATATATATATATATATATATATATATACACTACATTCGTCCCAACTCTCTATGAAGGAACCCACAGCCACCGACTTCCAGTTTCAGCAACAGCAATGGCTTCCATCACTTCAGCAGCGCCTTCAATGCTAAAATCTACCTCATCAACCTCACAACCAAGCCTCGATGCCTCCACCGATGCCACAACCACCACCTTTGCTAACCTCCATGGCCGGCCTTAGGGTGAAGCCAATGAAGCCCTTGCTTAGGCCTCAGAAAAAATTAGGCCTAAAAAAATATATATATATATATATATATATGTATACTTATTTTAATTTTTTTGAAATGTTAAAAGTATCTCTTAGTTTTTCTCACACACTCATCAATAATTTAACAACATATGAGTTGAAATTTTTTTGTTTTTATTAGGCATGTGTAACACCCGCACTATTCGTATTATTTGTATACACTTGATTTATATGCCTTATTTGTAACATTGTCATTTCATGAATACTTTTATTTGATAATGCATTTGAGTAGAATGTTTACTTCTCATGAGCATTGTTATGTGTTTGGATCTTGGTATTCACTTATACTTGTTTTGGGTTGTGTTTGTAGCCTTGTTGTATGGCAATTTGATAGAGTTTCTATCATATTTTGGACTTGGTTTGAGGTTGATATCACCTTAGGGTGACTTGGGTATATTTTAGAATCACTTTGAAGTGTTTGGAAGCCCTCTTGTCTTGAACCAGCCCCTATGCAGCCAAATTGTGCGAGCTTGCCCAACACCCCAACTTTCTGGATTTTATGCGGCCGCCTTAGGCGCTCGCATAAGAGCTATGCGTCCGCATAGTGCTAGCTCGCTTAGAACCACAAAGTTATTGAAATTTATGCGACCGCTTTAGGAGCTTGCATAAGAGCTATGCGTCCGCATAGCGTGACCGCATAAGGTCATACTATATTATTTTGTTTGACAACTTTTAAGTTGTTTGACCATCTAACCTTCATCCAATGGATGAGATTAAACCCGACCTTTGACCCTCTTGATCAGGCTCTCTAGTATTCCTAGGCTTCACTTGAGACCCTTAAGTGAGTTCATTTGGTCATCTTCATCCTTGAAACCTTGAAAGAGAGTGAGAAGAGTTTTGAGAGAGAAACTCTTATATCTTGAGCAATTGAAGGCCATTTGACAATCCAACACCATCTTTGTGAAGCTCTTGACTAGTGGAAGACATCCCTTGGTTTGCATGTTAGTTTCCTTGGCTTAAATCTTCAAGAGATAATCTACTACCCCCTCTTCTTCTCTATTTATGTCTTGTATGACATTCTAGCCTTATAAAATAGTATTTATATGTTGAAATCAACATGTTTGGGTATGTTGTGATGTATGAGCCATGCAATTTTGTGGTTGACTTGTTTATATGTTGAGAGACTTGTTTTGTCTTGGTTAGTACACATGGAAATGGCATCACTTGTTAATATTGGAATATAATCGGATGTTCTTCGATTCGAACTCATTAGAAATAAATAGTGAGTCTAACGGAGTTGTATAGGATTTCATAATTGATGAGACCACGTGTGCGATTTGGGGAATTTGTTGAGAATTGAGAGTTTTGTTGGGAAAGATTTGTTACCCAAATTGTGCTAGATGTTGTTGTTTAATCCTCGTAAATATTATGAGATGATTAATTTTGTGTGTAGGATTTTTGTAACCTACTTAAAACATTCGTATTGTTATTGAATGTTGTTATTGTGGTATGTTCCCTACTTTGGAGTATGACCTTTTATTTTAAATGTCGAGTAAATATTTTACTTGAGCATTTAGTTAAGTCCATGGCATATTTGTTGTGGCGGTGTATTGACGCTTGATTGTTACGGGAGCCGGGGTTACGTAATAGTCAAAGGCCAATACATCGGGCCTCGACCTACCGTTAGCCACGGTAGGGGAATAGTGCCAAGTGTTGTATGGTATAGCCACGACTTTGGTAAGCTATTACTATGGTGATTTTGCAGGATTGTAGGGACCGGGGGCACCTGGTGTTGTGAATACAACTAAAATGGTTCACAGGTTCTTTGTTTAGAACTCATGGTTTTGTTTATGGTTCAAGCACGTTGACAACGACTTCGAATTCAAGATTTAGTGTATTGATCGAGCACGTCAACAACGGCTTCGATATTTGGTATTATATTGGTCGGTTGGTTGGAAGTATTTGGGATAGGCTCTCACTCATAGAAATATCTCCCAAGAGGGCTTGATAGCACTCTCATTCTTCAACCACATGTACTGAGGACGTGGAAGTGGGCGGATTTAGATAATCCTATTTCGCATTCTGCTTTCATGGTTCTCATCAATCTCATAAAAGTGAATTCATCAAGTACTCGCTAGGGCGAGGTACGGAAGGTATGCTGGGGCGAGGTGTGGCAGCCTCAAATTTTTATTTTGTCCCCCTACTCACTAAGGCGCGCACCGACTGGTTCGCTAAGGTGCGCTGCGATGGCTCTTCGCAATGTAGAAATTAATAATTTTGATGCCCAATTATTGCATTCCGATACCCAAATTAATCTGAAAAAGTGGCACTGCATCCCGATGTCTGATGCCTGATGCGCGCGTGTTTTAGTTTCATTAAGGGTATTGTTGTATTTTTGCCCCAAAAATGCCTTTTTCTGGTTTTAATAAAAGATGAGTGGACTGGAATGATTATAAATGTCAAAAAAGGGACCGGCATGTAATTCACCTAAAAAAATTACTTTACAAAGGCCTTACTTTAGAGTTCACTTTAGGCCTTCATAATTGTTGGGCTGGCCCTGCTAACCTCCACGGCTTAAACTACAATTCAAGAGTACCCCAAAATCTATTCCATTTTCCCAGCACTACAATCTCAACTTCTCAGTCCCACCCAACTATCACTCTTGACCTTACTGTCCCAACCTCGGCTTCTCATCTTAACAAATCACCTTCCAACTTCTTACCCTTTGCTCCAAGATTCCCTCCGACGTGCCTCGACTTTGATTTTCCATTCTCATCACCTTCTTCTATTTAAAATTTGAGAAGGCAAACGCTCCAAGAATCATTTTATCAACCAGCATACTTGAATAGGAACAATAGTTCTTCTCAATAGCCTTCGACAGAGACAATCGCCACTGCAACCAAAGTTTTAACATCAAACCTGACTTTCCATTGGCATTAGCAACAGCAATTACATCAATTGTCGGCAATGCGGGCTCAGGGGTTAAAGAAAATCGTGGCGGTGAAGAGAGAGAGAGAGAGAGAGACCATAAAGGAAGGTAGGGTGGGTTCTGAGTTGGGTAAACTTAGTGATGGGTGGTGGTAGGTTGGGGAAGTTTAACCAAATAATATACATATATATATATATATATTTTAAATTACAGATCAACCAGCTAAATAGGGAAGAAGAATATATACCACAACTCACAACCATAACCAAATATTTTTTTTCAAACCCAGTGAAACAATAAAAACAAACACATAATTTTTATTTCAAAATTGGTCCATGTACTTTTTAAGATAAAATGACTATTTTACCCTTCTCCAAATGCACGTACGAGGCACATGTACTTTCTTAACGGCAAAAAATTAACAGAAGTTGACAGAAGGACCATTTGTATTAAAGGTCCTTAGTTTATAGATCATTTGCAAGGTGTAAGAACGAACAGCAAAAAACTCAAAAACTACAAGAATCAATTGTGTAGTTTGCCCTAATTTATACTCCTTCCTCCTTCGGTCCGTCTCAATTAGTAAATCCAACTATTTAAATTAAGAAAATTATTCCAACTTAAAAAACGTGTTTAACATTAAAAAACTTTATTAATATAGAATTGACCCCTCTCGGATCTTGTTTGACATTATTTGATTTGAAAGTTAATATTATTTTTTAAATACTTTGGTTGAAACTATAATATTACTATATTTTTATTGACGTACTTTCCTTTTTTTTTAGCCGTAAGGTTTTTGCAACTTAATGTTTTAATGCATATTTTTAACTAGCTCTCACAGTTTCACTATACCCCTAATCAAATTAACTAGCTTTTCTAAAACGGTAAATTTTTTTCTAGTGGTCAATATAAATAAGAAAGACGAAATATTATAAATCGTGATGGTTCAAAATGAATTCCTGTTAGGATTTTTTAAAATATCAGAATCACCTTTAATTCCAAACAAAGACATGCCCAAACGGTTCGGAACCGGCCATTCGAACCGGAACCGAGCCGTCCAAAAAATCGCATAAATCGGAACCGTGAGGAACCGGAACCGTCCCTGAACCGGAACTTCCGGTTACACAGTTCGGTTTCGGTTTCCAATTTCTCAAAACCGTGAACCGCCGGTTTGGAACCAAGAACCGGAACCGCCGGTTCCAAACCGTAAAAAATTGTCAAATTTTAAATTTTAAAATTGCCTTGTTTACTCTATAATTTCAAAGATGAAAAGTTTACAAAGTTTCAAAAATTCAAAAAATGCTTTGTATAAAGTTTTAAGATAAAATCTTTTTTTAAAAAAATTATAAGAAAATATTTTAAAAATAATTAAAAATTACGGTTTAGAACCGGAACCGGCTTAGCCGGTTCAAAACCGGAACCGTAACTGTGATTTGTCGGTTTGGTTACGATTTGTTATCTGACGATTTTTAGAACCGACGATTCGAACCGTTTGGGCAAGTCTACAAACAATGGTTACTTCATTGCTATTAGATCCTCAATAACTACTTACTATCTTCTCTAATATTTAACTACTTTAAATTATTAGCTTTTGAATATTTTTTTAGTACAATAAATTATAAAATATGAAAATGCTAACGAAAAAAAAATACACGCACATTTAGGTATGCATTTGCCAATTACTTAGAGCCTGTTTGGTCGTACGTTTTGGCCAAAATACAGATTATTTCAAAAAATTATATTTTAATGTTACGGCAGAAAAGGCTGCATTTTCAAAATATATGTGCGTTTTATAGTGTTGGAATTCCCATCTTTTTTTCAAAATGCAGGTTTTAAAACACTGGTAGAAATAAAAGTAAAGTAATATCTCAAACGCATTTATAAGAAAAAGCTGCGTTTTAAAAACGCTATATTTTTTAAAATGTTACGTTTTAAAAACGCTACATTTTAAAAATGCTTTACCAAACAGAAAATTAATCATGCAAAATGTGATACCTACAGTATATATTAGTTCCACGTTAACTCTACCTAATTTCTCACTGTGTTTTATCTTTTTAACCTTGCCCGCCAAAAGAAAAAAATGTTATCAAATTTTATTTTTATTTTGACTGGAAAGGTTAAAACATTCTTGAAAGTTGGTGTCAGTTTTTTATTATTTTAAACCAATTTAAATTGATAAGTACAATTGTTTATGTTAATTTCGTAATTTTCAAGTATGGGAAAGGAATTAATATATAGATTGGTAAAAAAAACGTGCATAAATGAAATTTTTAAAAGAATTGATTAATGGCATCGTTAGGAGTACTGGGTTGAAGGTGGAAAAGAGCCAATGTCACTGTCTGGTAGTGACATGGGTGGAAAGGGTGGATATGCTTGAAGATATGTAGGCTCTATCTTAGAAAAAAGTGGCTTACCATTTATTTCCTTTTATTATTATTATTTATTTTTTGAATTATGTTGAAAAGGATGGGGGAGGAGAATCACCGAGGAATCAATGATTTATTAAAGGGTTAATTACATCATTAGTTCATTAACTATTAACTTTTTTACGATTAGTTCTTTAACAATTTTTTTTTTAAATTTCAATCCATTGAATATCAAAATTAGACACGCTTAGTCTTTTTGTTAGATGCCCTTAGTATTTTTTCGTTAAGTCTATCATGTGCCCAATACGTGACTTTGGTTAAGGGCATTTATGAAATTTCCTATTACAAGACTTTTAAATTAAAAAAAAAAAAGAAAAATAAAAACCCTAACCAGTAATCAACCAGGCCTTCTTTCAATCCACCGGAGAGAATACCTTCTCTCTCTCTCTCTCACACACCCACATAGCCACATAATTGGGTTTCTTCCTCAGTATTTTCTTCTTCCAAAATTGCACAGAGATGCCCTCCCTCGCCACCACCCCCACTCTCTTTCTCAGCCACGGCACAGATGGCTTCACCTCAACCAAATTCTCAATCGTAGATGATGTCAAGTGCAGCGCTGCCATTTTATCTGGATCAGATCTGATAAATTGGAGCAAATTATGCACTTCGCAATGGCAATATCGGTATTATCGTGAGTTAGGATTGAGAAGTGAAGGGATGGTGTTGAGGTTGACTAGGTTAGGGTAGAGCTCTGATGCGGTGAATTTGTTCGGCACGTTGTGGTCACTGATTTGAAGGTAAACCACTCACAAGCAGAATTTGATAAATCAAATCTAATGATCCTAACATTTACATATCTCTTATCAAATCCTGAGGTTTCTGGTTCGTTCTATGACTAGGTCAGGGTAAAGCTCCGGTGCGTCGGCGATAATTCTGGTTCGTTCTATGACTCTCTCTTTTGATCTCTTCAATTATTACTTAGAACTTCAGTTTCTGTTTATGATATTTTGATTTGATTATTTGTGAGTAACGTGATGGTGACTGAAGTTGGTGATGAGAAGTCACCGAAAAAATTGGGGATTAGGGTTTGAAGAATTAGGAAAGAAGATGATAAGTAAAATTATAATTTTGCCCTTACTCAAATGCACATGGGAGGTACATGGGTCACTTAACAGAATTTTACTAACGACATCCATCAAAAGAACTAACCACGTGACTTTTTGGTACTCAAGGGACTGAAATTTTTTAAAAAATTGTTAAGGAACTAGTGATAAAAAAGCCTATAATCAAGGGACTAATGGTGTAATTAACCCTTTATTAAAAAATTAGTCCAACTTGTTACTTGCTGGTTGTTGGAAGGGTGTTGGCCTAGAGAACAAAAGAAGAGTTGGTAGGTTTTGAGCCAAAATATGTATATATGTAAATTGCAACTTGGAGGGATCTATTGGTTATAATTAATGCAATGAGGTGAAACTTGTAAAATGGTCTTTCTATATATAAATCAAAATGAACCACTTGACATTATACTACTCCATCGGTTCCACAGAAAGAGTCCACGATTAAAAATTTTAATAATTAAGGAATATATAAATATTATTAAAATTAGTTATAATTACAAAAATGCTTGAACATAGTTAATATGTTTATACTACATATGAGTGATAAAGTTATAAAATTATAAAGATTTTAGACATAAACTTTTGAAAGTAAACTCTTAATGTAAAGCATCCCAGAAAGAGAGGGAGTATCTTTTATCCAACAAAAAAAACTAACTTCAGCGGCATTAAGACTTGGAAATACGTGATTATCAAGATAAAAATAGTCTTTAGTTGACACATGTTAGCCAAACTTATTATTCCTTTCTTTTTCAAAAATATAGTCTTATTTGACACGTCAAAATTTTTAAGATTGTAATTTTATTTATTTGTACATTCTTTAAATTGCACTATTAAAATGATTATTACTTAAAACAAAAAACTTTTTCTTAATAACAAACTAAAAAAATAAAGCTATTTTTTTTTTTAAACGAGGGTAGTATTATATAGTCAAGACAAAATGTTGAGTGCTTCCAATAAGTACTCACCAATGGATAGGCCAGTTTACATTTTTCTAAGTGTCTGAAATCAAAGCCAATTGACCTAGTTAGGGATCGGTCATAGTCATACTTCTAGATTGTTTACCGGACCAGAGTCCCTTTTTGAATTTCGACCCACCACCCATGACCCAACCCGTTAAATTTTAAACTTCATCAAAATTTTAGGATGTACACAGTTGACATTTTCATCGTAATAGATGCATACACGTACTAATAGTCCATTTGATCAAGCGTTTTGGCCAAAATACATGAATAAAATGTAACTTATTTGCAAAAATTGTGTTTTAATATTGCGGTAAAAAAAGCAGCGTTTTTAAAACGCAGCTGCGTTTTAAAACGCTAGAATTTTCAGCTTTTTCTCAAAACATAGGTTTTAAAACGCTGCTAAGAAAAAAAAGATGCGTATTGTGTTTTGTAAACGCTGCACCAAACGAGCTCTAAATTATGTGATATCTAATTAATTACATAATTATTCTCTAAATTTGTATTAAAAAAATTTATCACATACTCCCTCCGTCCTTAAATTATTGTCTTTCTTTTCTTTTTTGTCCGTCCCAAAATAATTGTCTTATTTGAAAATTTACTTTTTTAAGACATCACTTTTATCATTTTATCCTTACTTTTTCCTCTAATTTAATTATGGGCCACATACACATAAGTATTAAAAAAAATTACACATTATACTAATATTAATAATCAAATTAATTATTTTTTCTTAATTCATGTGTCGAATCAAATAAGACAATAATTAAAGAACGCGAGAGTATTTTATTCCACACAAAACTATTTCCCCCCCAATAGGTCCCAAAAATTTTTGACTGTTCACATTGACTTTATTCTAATGAAAAAAAATAAGTACTCCTCCCATCCCAAAATGCGGGTTTATTTTGAGTTTTTCACTAATATTATACTCCACATATGACATTTTCACTAGCACATAATATGTGACAAAAGTGAAACTAGTAAACTAATACAAAAATAAATAATTATTTAAAAACAATAAAATTTTATAAATAGACCTTCATTTAATTTCATGGCCATTTTCCAAACCAGATATAAATTTTGCATCCCACCTGATATAACAGCTAAATTATTAATGTCATTCTAATTATAATAAGTATTTGACCTATCCCCTATTCAATCAAAACTATTTGGGGATTGGATCCTGAGTCAAAATTTTCATTTTAAACGAGTAAGAACCTAACATGAAGGGTTGACCATTGGTCTCTTGTTTGAATAAATAAAAATTCTTCGCCTTGGTTATGCTAATCACTACAGCAATTCACATTTTGAATCATTGCCCCTCTTCCAGTGCTAGGTTACCAAAATAGTGTCGGCAAGGAAATATTTAACTGCAGTTAATTGAGTCCAACATGTGTTAAGCCTGTTTTTATAACTTAATAAATTAATGAGAATAGCTATTCACACCCTCCAAATTACTAAATACACCCCCTTCGATTATTACAAAAATACCATTATAAAATTTAACATATTTGCCTTTTATTCGATTATTACAAAAATGTCATTACTATGTTCGGTCAGAGCGAACACAGTACCCACCAAACAAATCTAAAATTATTCGGTGGGTACCGAACACCTTTAAAGGTGTTCGGTCAGCAATTGCCGAACACCCCTAAACTCTTCTGTGAATTTCATGATGGGTTTTCTCTTGATAGTCTATTAATGGAGGTTTGAAACTCTTCTGTGAATTTCATGATGGGTTTTCTCTTGATAGTGTATTAATGGAGGTTTGGGTATGTTTGGATAGATACATTTTTTTTTTTAAATGGCATATTTTCACTGAGTGTGTGTGTGTGTGTGTGTGAAATTGCAGGAGAGGGGAAAGGGGAATGACGGGGAAGGAGGAGGAAGGGGGAATGACAGGGAAGGAAGAGGAAGGGGGAATTACGAAGAAGGAAGAGGAAAGGGGAATGACAGGGAAGGAGGAGGTAGGCGGAGGAGGAAGGGGGCTGCTGGGGAAGTGGGGGAAGGGGGGCTGCTGGGAAGGAGGATGAAGGGAGGGATAAAATGAGAAATTAAAGGGGTGTACCTAGTATTTAGAGGAGTTTACAATTTAAAGGAGGGGTGTACTTAGAAAAATAAATGTATTTAATAATTGTAGGGCGTAAATAGTGAGTCTCTAAATTAATATATAGGTATGGAACCTAATCTAATGGCAATGAGATCCCTCTTTATGGGTTAAGAAAAGACTTAAATAAATTTTTTTATTTTTTCGCTTTATCAAATCTATGCGTTTGATTCTCCATTTTAAAACAATTCATTATTCTCACTCGATTTGCATTTCTTTGTAAAATTTCTCATTCATGCTATTAATGTTAAATTTTCAGTCATATATTTAAAAAATAACCAAACTACCCTTACTAAGTTAGTAACTAAAAAATAATTAAAAAGAAAAAGAAATTCATAGATTAGTTTTATTTTTAATTACTAATTAAAAATTTGAAATTATTATTAAAAAATTTGGTCAAATTAATAAAAAAAAGTGAAATTGTATCAATTTAATTGGGTCAAAATAATAGTAATTTAACCTTAATAACTTTAGCAAAATTATACTAAAATGTTAGTGATATTAATAATAAAAAATGCATTACAGTTTCAATTATTTTAACCTCTTAAATTAGAAAGAGTACTAAAAAAATTGAAAAATCAATTCCCTTTTTTCTCTCTCTCTCCCAAGTATAATTCAAGATCGACCCCAAATCTATATATATATATATATATATATATATATATTTAAAGTTGGTGAGAATGCCTCTAACTGTGCCACATCATCCAACTTTTGGTTCTTTTGATTCTCAAGCCTCCAAGTAAGCATGACCTTTGGAGTGAAATGATTTTTCATTTCTAAGTCATTAGCTAATAACAATACCTAATAATAATAGGTTTTACAAGCATCCAAGTAAGCATGACCTTTGGAGTGAAATGACTTTTCATTTCTAAGTCATTAGCTAATAACAATACCTAATAATAATAGGTTTTACAAGCCTCCAAGTAAGCATGACCTTTGGAGTGAAATGACTTTTCATTTCTAAGTCATTAGCTAATAACAATACCTAATAATAATAGGTTTTACAATATGTATTACTATTAGGTAATACTAATAGGAGAAGGACTTTAGGAAATAAAATGACTTTTCATTTCTAAGTCATTAGCTAATAACAATACCTAATAATAATAGGTTTTACAATATGTATTACTATTAGGTAATACTAATAGGAGAAGGACTTTAGGAAATAAAATAATGTTGTCATTGAGATTTGAACCAACACCCTTTTAAATATGATTATACACCTTAAATCAACTCAACCAATTATATTATATGTAAAGATTTTAAAAATATATTATATTATTCTATAAATTATTTTATAATATAAACCAACTAGATTTTATTTTTATATATGATACTCTCTCCATGTTAAATTGAGTCTCATATTTTTATTTAAAACGTCATAAAATAATGTATATAATATGTGATCCATATTAACAAAACTTTAAATTATTTATTCAAAATTGATGCTTATGTTTTATTGATATTTGTGTAAATTTCATTTTCAAACTGATAGTGTATAAAAAATATATAAATATATATAGTATCCAATTAAACATTTTTTAATCATTGAATGATCTCCAAAAATTATTTCAATAATATAATTATATTCAATTCTTAAACAATTCTCATTTGTTTAGAAAAATGTTATATTTCTTCAATATGTCCCAAAGTAAATATTTTATTTTTAATTTTGTAAATTTTTTCAAATATTTGTCTAAAATATCTTTACTAAGTGCAAAATGAAAAAAAAAGATAAAAAAGCTCAATAATATGATATCATTAAAGGGTACTAAAAAATTTAAAAAATGTATAGAAACAAAAATATATGTATTGACCACCAATAAAAAATACTTATTTTGAAACGAAAATATTATAATAAACAACTATCAATTTACATATATTGACAACACTTAACTTTTGTCAGACATAAAATAAACAAACTTCTATATTCAATAATGATAATTTTTTTCAAAAATATTTTTAAAATTTATCAATTAAACACAAAAATTAAATTACACCAGCATTGCACGGGCTCTATACTAGTCCAATCAAAATTTTCAGGAAGAAAGGAAACTCTCTAGTTCAGTTCATAGAGAGCCTTAACAGGGTATTTGATTGAAGAACTGTGAAAGCTTTAATTGATGGCTTTGATTAAGGGTAAAAGGACGAAATCACGAAGAGGATTTTGATTAGGGGGTGAGAGATTGACGACTAATCAACTCTCAGTTCTCAGTTGCCATGCCTAAAATTTGCTTGATGTACTCCTTCGACTTCTTCTTCTCCCTCTTTCTATTGCGCTATAGAACTGTGAAACTCTCCGCAATCACCATTGCGGCCACTACCACCGGCACAACAGCAACACACCGTTCACCATCACCACACCCACCATCACCACTATATATGAAGATTTAGTAATTAAATGAACGACTTTGATGTTTCAGTTTCAGATCTAAGCCTGAAACACCAAGATCTGATCCCAAAGGCAAAGGATTATTACTAAATTGAACAAAAGCAATTAGCTTTCAGGATCTGATCCCACGTCGCCTTCACATATCTGTTCTCCCATCGCAGTCGCATCACCGCTGTCCATCATCGTCGTCTTGTGTTAGCCGATAAATTGTACGAGAGGGAGAATGATAGAGAGAGAGAGAGAGAGAGTGTGAGAGAGTTTCGAGTAATAAGGCTATGGAATCGACGTTTTGCGGGAGACCAGGTAACGGCCAGAAGGCCAATCTGAGATAGATCGGACCGGAGAGTCAAAAGGACAAAAGCCACGCTTCAAGGTTGCCAGCCTGGAGTTACCACATCACAGTCTTCACAGAAGACTTCCTTTGACTTTCGATTCCAAGCCAATAAGAGGAGAGAGAGAGAAACCTGATAGGTGGAGGCAACCAAGATGAAAAGGGATTAGGGTTAGTTAGGGGTGATTCAGTCTTTCTAAGTATTAAATATGGGTTGTTTGGTTATTTTTTTGAAAATTAGACGGAAAATTATTTTGAAATGAGGCACTAAAGTAACTAAACACATATAATTGATAAATCGGAGGAATCAAAAAATTATTTAAATTTTTGAAAATCTTTAGAAAAAGCAAGCGGAATTTCGTCGCAGGAAAGGAAAATGTATTCTTTGTCACATGGTGTGGGTCTTCTTACTGACAAAACTTATTGCGAAATAAAGTCCCATTTACATGAAAGCCGCAACCATTTTTGGAATTAAGGTGGTGTCACCTCTGTGGACTGTGATAATCAAACAAGTGTAAGGGGCCCGTTTGGGCCAAAATTTATGCTAAAAATGCAACGTTTTTATTGTTTATTTGTTTTAATGCAGCGTTTGATTAAGTTACGTTATCAAAATGTAACTGCATTTTTAAAAATTAATTTTTTTAATTTTTTTTTTCAAAATGTGTTAGGAAAAAAATTGTATTTTGAAAAATCACAGTTTTAAAAAATTTGCATTTTAAAAAGGTCGCACGAAACGTGTTCCAAATTAATACGGGAGTATTTTTCAAGTTTGATCTATACATTTTAAAAGTCATCTGCGATAGCGAAAGCAAACAGTGAATTGAGCAATTATTAATGATCAAGCAATTGAGAATTGAAATTTTGGGTTTTAAGACTGCTTTATATTGATATGTTAACCTGGAATCGAGCCATATATTCTAACATTAAATCCGAATGAATAATACGGAAACAACCTCGATTATCACTCGGATCAACTTTTGTGGTTCTTCTCACAAATACCCATGTGCAATCTTATATTCCCTTCGTCCCAAAATTATTATCTTATTTGACTCGCAATACAGATTAAGAAAAAATAAAAGGGAATTGCTGGCCAGTACACTTTGAAAATTTTTTGTTCTCTCCAGTCCACCATTTTTTTTAACCGAAAAAAGGCACTTTGAGAATTTTTTTCCTAAAATGTCCTCGTCTCTTTGATGATGAAGATTGACTTTCACAGCACAGCTCCCCCGGTTGAAAGTTTCATAGCATTTAAATCGGAGAAATATAAATTCACAAAACAAACGTGAAAACGAAAAAAAAATAATAGTCGAATTTCCATGCATAGAGTCGAATTTTCATGCATAGAACACTAATTTGATCAAATTTGAATTTTTTGAGTTCATCCCGTTTTTTCTTATTTTTGGGCTGTTTTGGTCACTTTAATCTATGTTTTAAGCTTCGAATTTGTTTACGATCAATCTCATATTATTATCCTAACTTAGTACTACATTTGTGCACAATTTTTTTTACCAAAAAATACTATTTTTGAATTGGGCATCGCGATATAGGGATGCCTCGTCGCGATGCCGAAATGCCTCATCGCGATGCCGAAATTCCTCATCGCGATGCCTTGATGTGTCACGACCCGTCCCGGACTCCTATGTAAAATCCCGAGTCGAATCGCGAGGAACAGGGAATACACATCTCAAATATTCTTTAAGATGCAAGTATAAAGTGAATGCATAAAACTATGTAATGTACATGCAAAGCTTTTCTTTAAACCAAAGCAATACTTCATCGGTATAATAACAAGCCGGAAACTAAACTTGTTTAAAACATGGTTTGAATATAAAGCCAAACATGTAACATAAACCTCCACGACCAACAAGCTCGGAAAAAAATAACAATATCCAAATCAGAGTATGCGGAAGTAACAAATAATAAGGATTACATCAAGCACAACAACCATGTCGGCATAACCAAAAGAATAATACAATCACAACAACCAATACACGCTACCCAACATTACATAGTTTAGGTAGCAATGTATACCCTCAGCCTCACCAAAAGAAATACAAAGGCCCGAAAAACACGTCCAAAAGAACAACCTACACAAACGCCGAGACGAAGCAAACTCCTACTATGGGTTCCTCGTCGAACCGACGGGGTGAGTTTAAAACTCAATGAGCTACTAATGTAACAATATGTCATACGAGATGTAAGACAATAACATGGACAAGTATAAGAAGCCATGACAAAATATATCAATTACAAGGCATAGCATGATAAGCATTTCATAACAACAAGTTACCCTATACTACACGAGAGGCTCAACGATCGCCAACTGACCCATATCAGTTGGAAATTATGACCAACATTCGCATATATAGGAACCACATAAGTGCAATATGTAAACACTTTTAAAAAGATATTGTATTGAGGTACACCTCCAATATACTCAATACTTCCAACCAACCAACATATAATATATCAATGTAGGAGCTGTTGTTGACGTGCTCGATCGACGAATCAAAACCATTAACATGACCAATTCTGTATGAACCATTTTCTGTATTCATGTCGACAGGTGATCTTGGTCCCTACGACCCAAGAATCAACCACGGAATAGCTTACCAAGCTTGCATTTATTCCATACAACAAATAGCGCCATGCCCCTACCGTGGCCAACGGTAAGGCGAGGCCCGATGTATTGGCCTTCAACTATTACGTAGCCCCAGCTCTCGTAATAGTCGAGCTTCAATACACCGCCAACAAATAATCCATGGACATATCAAATGTACAAGTAGATGTTTACTTGACACTCACAACAACAAATCAAACTCCAAGATAGGGAGCACAACATCATTAAACATGAATGTCTCAAGTAGGAACCGAATGGGCATGTCTATGTGTGGTCCATTACTATACAAATGCCCACTATCGCCAATTTGGTTTACAAAATCATAGAGTAACATAATAAGCAAACAAGAATGTAGGCAATATAAAATTGTCTAATTAATTATTAACTCCGATACCAATACCAACGTGTAAGAATAGATAATTCCTAACACCCAATAATCACGCAGCGGAATAACAATAACCAATACACCAAATCAATTACCCAATAATAGAGGAGGATAACACTTTAACTATCAATATGTATTAAAAACTCATATACTCACACAATCACCATGTAGGCTCACGAAACCTTAGAGCACTTGTAAGGCTGCCCAACTCTCTTTCAATATTTTAATCTTCTTCTTACAATAAGGCTTCACAACTCATCTATTTATAATAGATCTAAATAAATCATATTCCTAATAGGAAAGTCCTATTTAACAAACATATTCCTGAATTAATTAGGAGACACAATAGAACTTAACAACTAATTAATAAATAACAATCATAATTGGATTAGGCTTGGTTTAATATCCAACATTGCCTCCCTTAAACCAAGCTCGTAAAAGTATTAGGTTCATCGTCATCTCGAGCAATAATTCTTAACGCGATCTCTGCAGCTGTCAGAAACTTGTGCACTTGTATTTGATCTTTGGTCTTCATCTTCACTCGCGGTTGAGGATGAACTTTATACTTGACATACAACTTCTTGACTTGTTCTTCATGATCAAAGTAATCTTCCATGTTAACCCATTCATCTTCAAAGTCCATAATGCAGCTGTCCAATCCAACATATCTACTATTGCATAATCTTGAGAATTCATAAATCTTCAAATAATCTTCAATATCCATTTAAATAAAATACACATCTTCGTTACTAATCAAATCTTGAAACTCATTAATTGAAGAACCAAAACAATACTTCAACAACTCAACTTTGGTAGCACTTGAATTAGGAGTAAGAAACTTTTCAACACCAAGAAAATCAATGAGAGTAGAATTTTCAACGTTTTCAACATATTGATCGACAACCTTCAAATTAACAAACTCAAAATCTTGAGCAACATCAAATGCATTCTCAAATTTCATATTCTCCTCATTCACACTATCATCTAACATATTCATGCAAATTTTCTCACCCAATTTATCATCTTCAACAAACAAATTCTCAACACCACTTACTTGAGGAAATAATTCTTCAACATCTCTCATATCACTAAATACAACTTCCAATAAATTAAAATTTTCTTCACCAATTTCTGTCTCAACAAACTTAACTTCTTTTTCTTCTTCACAACAATTTTCTTTCTCACAACAATTTTCTTTTTCAAATCCTTCTCCTAAACATGTACTATCAGTTTCAACTAAATTAGAAGTCACACCTGAATCTTCGATCGATTCTTCCTCCTTTGTGTCACCACATATATCTTTGGTTATCAACTTTATCTCCTTTGTATCACCACCAAATTCAAAACTTTCTTTTTCTTCCTCTTTCTCTTCCAATTCCTTTTCTTTTTCATGTAATACTTCCTTTTCTCTTTCTTTTCTTTGCTTTTCCTCATCCATCTTCCTCAAAATTTCTATCATTTTATTTATTTTCTTCACATGTTCTCGTTGTTGCTCAAACGTAAATCTATCCTCAGAATAATTTGTTGCCCAATATTCAGTAGGTACAACCGAATATCCACGATATTTAAAATCACGTTCAAGTTTTTTCCACTCCTCATAACTTTTGAAAGTATGGTCAAGTTTTTCCCAAACCACCTTTAGAGATTCTGCAGTTCCCAAACGTAACAACCCCCAAATTCCTTCATGTATTGAATCTTGTAAAATTTGCCAAATACGAAGGTCTTTTGCTATTGAAAGAGTCTTTGACTCCGAATTATCAAATTGCTCAAATACATCATACCATAAGTAACAATTCTTAAGATAATTACTAATATTTATGATCCAAGAATCATAATTGGAAAGAACTAACTTGGAAAAACGCATTCTTAAAATCAAACAAACAATTCGCTCTCCTTTATGAGCCTCTTCTTCTTGCGAAAATCACGCTCCAATTATCATTGACCAATTCTTCGTAGACACCTTATCAAATGGATCTACACCAACACTCCGTTGACTCCTTGTTTAACGAGTCTTCACCAACTACTTTAAAATCACTAACTTGAGTAACAATATTTTCAACACAACCAACTAGGAACGAGCCTAAAGCTCTGATACCAAATGTGGCAATATAAAATTGTCTAATTAATTACTAACTCCGATACCAATACCAACGTGTAGGAATAGATAATTCCTAACACCCAATAATCACGCAGCGGAATAACAATAACCAATACACCAAATCAATTACCCAATAATAGAGGAGGATAATACTTTAACTATCAATATGTATTAAAAACTCATATACTCACACAATCACCATGTAGGCTCACGGCACCTTAGAGCACTTGTAAGGCTGGCCAACTCTCTTTCAATATTTTAATCTTCTTCTTACAATAAGGCTTCACAACATCTATTTATAATAGATCTAAATAAATCATATTCCTAATAGGAAAGTCCTATTTAACAAACATATTCCTGAATTAATTAGGAGACACAATAGAACTTAACAACTAATTAATAAATAACAATCCTAATTGGATTAAGCTTGGTTTAATATCCAACAAAGAATGAAGATAGAAGTTGTCCTTCATATTCTTGGGAGGTTGAGATTGTAAAACATTTGCTCTTGGATTGCAAGTTTTTAATTTGGTGATTTTGGATTTTTTTTTCTTTGGTCTCATCCGCTTCTCTTATTATTATTATTTTTTTAATTATTAGAAGAAGAAAATTAAAAATCTAAAATCAAACCACTAAATCACTATATTAGACACTCTCTTCCAATGAAGTCCCAATTCTGAGGTTGGGCAGCCTTTTGAGATTCTAAACCACATGGGGTGAACATAAGACCTGAAACAATATTAAGATACTAGGAAACACCTTTTACAAGTCATTTAGTTTTTGGTTGAATCCCAAACTATATTCATGTGGTGGTCTAATCACCCACGATCTCGCTTAGGGCCACTTGTACCCCGTGTAGACACAATGACCTACAGTGCTTGCGTTCTCGCTTTTCGCCATTGAACCCTTTGCAAACCCAATGACCACATTCTCGCTTTGCGCCACCTAGACCTATATATATGTCCACGTTAAAGCCTCAACTGTGGTTATACACAGGTACATTCTTGCGTCACGCCACTCAAACCTATGTTTTCATGATATAAGCTTGAAATCCTACTATATGTGAGACGAGGCTTTACATCTTACAAATCAATTATTTTTAAGATAAACATCTAGATTTTTATGCATCCGACCTCTTTAAAGAAGGACTAATTTTTTTCTTAAGTATTTTAAGGAATGATATTAAAATTGGTGTTTGATAATCAATTATGATGATGCTTTGGAACTTGTTATTTTATGTGTGAGAAATTTGAAAAAGAAAGAAGTAGAAGGGCTCTTCGAAGGAGTAGACAATTTGAAATAATTCAAAAATTGAGTAAGACAGTTTATGAGTTGTTATTGAGAATGTCAGGTCTGGAGAGTGGTGGAAGAGGAACTAGAGTAGTGGGTACGGATAGATTGCTGACTAGTAGTTGAGTACTATCAAAGTATTTGTGCTACGAACAACGTGATTATTTAAAAAACTACAGTATATATTTTATAATTTGATATCTCATAAAAAAAATTAATTAAGAAAAAATATTTTTTTGTTCATAGATAATTATTTTGTTTGACTAATCACACAAATTTAAATAATTAATTGAGTTTATTATAAATATTGATTAATAGTATTTAATTTTTTTTTAAAGTTTATGTGCATGTAACAACATCATAAAGTACAAAAAAAAAAAAAAAAAAGTCAAATTCTCCCCCATAAAAGTAAGTTTGTTTGTTTCTTGATTTACACCATGTTCAATTAATTTTGGAATTTGCTTTTAAAGAAATAAAAATAGAATTTTGTACAAGTGTTGTTTGTCTACTTTAACAAATAAGCTCGCCCAAGGAAAGGAATTAGTAGTTATAGTCTTATAAGTAGTAACTAGATAGTAAGTGACACGGCAAGAGACTCGGTTTTAATTATTATTAGTATTATTTATTTATTTTAGTGTTCGAAAAATCGTTCTAGGCGCCCGCCTAGGCTCCAGGCGTTAGGCCCCCCAAACGCCGCGACTAGGCGGCGTCCGTCTAGGCACTAGTCCCCCCCCCCCTAAACGCCGCGACTAGACTCTAGGCGCCCCCCAAACGTTGCGACTAGGGCTAAATCGGACAAAAAATTGCCACCATGAAAAATTGCCGCTTAGTCAGCCTAGGCGCCGACTAACGCCCATCCGATTTGAGCAATGACGTACGCGTTTTCTCGAGGAGGGACCCAGTATGAGGAACCTGGGAGGAAGGGGAGTCAATCAGGGGCAGAGCGACGCACGACGATGCGATGAATGACGTCCTCAATTTTCTAGACAGCTAGGGCTTAGATAAGTTCGGCATCGAAGGAGGGGGAGTCAACGTGACTGAGATCCATAACTTGGAAGTAGTCGAAATGACTGGATTGATTACGGTGGGAAAGGAGGCGATATGGCGATAAAGAGGTGAAAGAGAGAGTGAGAGTGAGAGAAATTAAGAGAGAGCGAGAGTGAGAGAGAAAGAGAGCGAGAGAGAAAGAGAGAGCGAGAGATTGTCTTTGGCGTCGAAATCCGGTCATTTATCTCATAGTGAGAGAGAGGGAGAGGCGTCTGTGAAAACTTTGTGAATTGTGGGAGTGAGACAGACGATCAGCTTTTAGTTTTAGGGTTTTAATTCACTTTTCAAAATGACAACCTCCCCCCTCAAGTTATTAAAATATTTCTCTAAGTATTTTTCCTCCCCCCTCAAGTTATTAAAGTATTCCCCTCTTCCCTCCACTTTGAAATGATAGAAAATTTGATTTTAATTTTTAATTTTAACTTTTAATCTTGTAATGTAATCATTACTTTTAGTTTATTTGGTCATATTTAGCTATTTACTATTATTGCACTAGGTTTTGTATGGACGTAATGTGTAATTATGTCTCGATTTCTAGGCCCCGCTTAGACTCCGACTAGACCCCGATTAAGCTCCTAAGCGCTAGGCAGACTCTGGCGCCTAACGATTTTTAGAACATTGATTTATTTATACACACGAACGAACGATGATGAGTTTGTAGTACATAATAAAATTTATGGAGTATTTATTTATGTATTTTGTCAAACATATCTGCAACTATCATGATGTACTACTACTACTACTGTAATTCTCTTCTTTTTCAGTAAAGTTAGGGAACACATTTTCATCTAACAACTTATGTAAATCAATCCATCACAATTCACAAAGAAAATACATACATACATATATACATACATGGAATACATACATACACACATTCAAACTGCATCACAGTATTAATTATAGCAGTACCACCATACTTAAGAACTTGAATCAAAACCAGCTGCGTCTCACAAAACGACGTCGTTACTAACCCCTCAATTGAACACCCCCATAAAAAACCAAAAATCATTTCATTTCCACTCCTTTTTTTTTTTTATATGAACTCATATCATCTCAATCAGCAAATTATGGCTTTTGATAGACCCGGATCGGCTCCCAACGGGAACACGCTGAAACCGCCGAGCAAGCTCCGATGGGGCGAGCTGGACGAAGACGACGGTGAGGATTTGGATTTTTTGCTGCCACCCAAGCAGGTAATCGGCCCTGACGAAAACGGGATCAAGAAAGTAATTGAGTACAAGTTCAACGACGATGGCAACAAGGTCAAGATTACCACTACCACCCGGGTTCGAAAGCTCGCCAAGGCCCGCCTCAGCAAACGGGCCATCGAGCGCCGCTCCTGGCCGAAATTCGGCGACGCCGTTCATGAAGATGTTGGGGCTCGCCTCACCATGGTGTCTACCGAAGAGATCTTGCTTGAGCGACCCAGAGCTCCTGGTTCGTCTCTCTCTCTCTTTTTGTTGATTGTGAAAAATGTGATCTCTATGGTGTTTGTGAAAATTGGTGCGGGGTTGGTTGGTTTCTTTTTCCTAGTTTTATTGCATGCTAATTTGAGTTATTTTTGTGTATGGATATCGAAATGTTGGGTATGTGAACTTAAATTTCTGTTTCCGAAGTGTAATTATTTATATAACAATTAGAGTGATTGGAATCTTTATTGAGATAGACCCTGTTTATCGGTACTGCAAAAGTTGCAGATTGAAGTTTGTATTTTTGGTTTTAGTGTAATTATATGTTTGTTTGATTGATTGTAGTGTCAATTGAGCTAAAAGTTGGATTAAGATTGGTTTCTGCTTTTTTAGTGCAAGTGTGTATGTTAATTCCACGTTTGTCTTTATTGAAAACATTGGAGATTAAGCCCAAATTTCTGTTTTTCTAGTGTATATATGTGTTAATTTGATTGATTGGAATCTTAATCAAGCTAGACCTTGTAATGGGATTTTGATATGTTTGAGATTGAGCTCCTATTTTGTTTCTTTTGTTATTATAAATTAATTTATGTGATTAGAGTTCCTATCGAGCTGATGTTGTATGTTGCTATTGACAAAGTTGTAGACTTTTTGTTCTTTGGATAAAAATTTCCAGATTATTGATAGTAGGTTTTAATTTTAATTTTTTATTTTTTCATTACTTCCATGTACTTTAAAATTTATTCTGAACTAATACTACTTTAAACTATTTTAGGCATTTTCTTTGCTTGGACCTTTAATTATATGATGAGTCATACAGGGCTTTAAGTTAAATTATAGAAGTATAAGATGAGAATTGGAATTAGAGGAGTATGAAGGTTATAGCGTAATTCTACTAAATAAATGTAATACCTCTATGAATAAATTCCTCTTTCTCTTATGAACTAAGTTGATGGACTAGCGTAATTTCAACATCTGTCCCTTGGGGTTTTTGTCATTAGGATTCAGTGAAGAATTAGGGTTCCCATCGTAACTCAATTAATCTCAAATGCCTTATCTAATTCCTAGTGCATTATTTCTTCATATGAACATTTCTAAAGCATGGACCATGGTGAGCTTTTGGCACAACACCAAAATTTGGTCATGTAATTTTTTTCTTCTGTCCTTTATTTTTGTAATTAGAGGGTGAAACAGAAATGATAGCATATATAATTTTATAATGTAGCTTTCCAAGTGAGAATCGAGGAAATGACAATAGCTTAATATCACATTTCGTGATATGTGGTTTACTTCTGCTGCATACCAAAATGATCCACACTTGAGAAGGCCGGTGATTCAAACTTTACAGTTACTCTTAGCACTCCAAATTCCATAATTCAGCATCCTTGATTTCTTAGTCTATTGTTTTCTTGCTGAAATTAGAACATGTTTGAACTTTGGAGAACTATGCCTTTGCAACTACGAGAATCAACAGCATGAGCAGAAATTTGTTATCATGCTCAATTATGAATTGGAAATGTAATACCCACATCCCACATCGGTTAGATGTGTGGAATTTGTGTGCCTTACAAGTGGCCACCTACTACTACTAGGCACCAACATCATCTATGACTTTTAAGTGGGCTTGTGGTGCGCCAACCCAGGTGCCTAGTGGACCAGTGTGTGGGTCATGGTTAGCGAACTGGAAATTCAGGCTCGTGTCGTTGCAGGAAAATCTTCCTTTCTCATAAAAATCTGAATTGGAAGATCATGGCTCAAATCTCCGTGTGCAACATGTTACAAGAGAATTGCGGTGCTCCCTTTACATCTTCTGAATTCAGTGGGTTTGTGTGTGTGTGTGTGGGTAGATGCAGAAGAATCTAACCATGCTGGTAACGCTCGAGTTACCTACTCAAACAATGGGTTAATCAATATATAGTACTTATTCTCTTTATTTGAATATTCTTGCATTATTGAGGTCTGCAAACACATTTGTGAGACAGTTAAAGTAGATAAAATTAGAGAGAATCGTTTAAGGTTGTTTGGACACACAGATCGCTTTGTAAATTCGCTCGGCCCAACAAACTTTGTGAACCATTATGATCTGTTTGTATTGTAGCTGCTAAACTCGTTTATTACCTTTCCGTTGTTGTGACAATTACCTTGTGTAAATTAAGATCTGACTTGCCATTTCCTTTCTGGGTTAAATGTCATAGGTACCAAAGCAGAAGAATCAAAGATAGCTGGAGACTCCTTGGCTCAGCTTGGTAAAGGAGGTGCTGTTCTCATGTTGTGCAGAACTTGTGGCAAGAAAGGTGATCACTGGACATCGAGGTGCCCATACAAGGATCTTGCTCCACAGACTGACGTCTTTGTCGAAAAACCACCCGGTATAGAGGCGAGCGCGGCCTCTGGCACAACTAAGGGAGCCTATGTTCCCCCAAGCATGCGAGCAGGTGCAGAGAGACCTGCTGGCTCAGACATGAGGCGGCGGAACGAAGAGAACTCTGTTAGGGTCACCAATCTATCAGAAGACACGCGGGAGCCCGACTTGCTTGAGCTTTTCCGCACATTTGGCCCTGTTAGTCGTGTCTATGTCGCGATTGATCAGAAGACTGGTGTGAGCCGAGGCTTTGGTTTTGTCAACTTTGTTAATAAGGAAGATGCTGAAAGGGCCATCATGAAGCTAAATGGTTATGGGTACGACAATCTCATTCTTCGAGTAGAGTGGGCCACTCCAAGAGCAAACTAGAATGCTATGATCTCCGGTGGGGTTGGCTGCCTGACATTTGTTCTACGGTGTAATCAAAATGCTGCCCATTATGGCCGTTTTGTTGCTTAGAATTTCCTTTCCAGAAATGTTTTTGTTACTTCTCTGTGAAATATTTAAGGTCACCATCAACCTGTGGAATATGAAACTTGATTCTTATATTTTTATCAATACGATGCTACCCATTTATTTTTTGCATCCTGTTTATTACTGCCAAATGGTCCTCCAGTTGTTTGTACGTTGGATTCAATGCATTATGCATTATATTTTTTTTGGCGGAGTGTTGGATTGCACGGTCTGAACCCATTTCAACGATCCGCCCCTGATAGGACGGGTTTGGGGATGAATTTTAAAAATTCGTCGGGTTTGGGATGGGTTCAGGTTTACCCTTGACCCGCCACAAACCCTACGGGTTATATGTATATTTACAATAATACCCTTACATGTGGTAATAATTACACAATATCGTCTGTATATAAATCTTAACTTTCATTAGGGTATTCGGTATAAGTAACCTTTTGAATGCTTTATGTGAACTGTGATATATTTTATGGTAATTTGTTTGTTTTTATTTTTAACTTTTTGATTATTGATTTGTCTTTTTCTTTTGAAATCTTAGAGAAAAAAAATTTGTTTAGGCTTTATTTTTCAAAATAGGGGTTAGACAATGAGTGAAAAGACAAAAAGGGTAATGGCTGGGACGAGGACTGGTTTGGGAATTGGGAGCGGGAAAAGGCAAACCCGTTCCCACCCCCTGGCCATCCCTAATTATTTGCACTTAATTATTTCATTTTATGCAGAACAAAATCAAACACTTCACTCACTCCTTTCTGTTTACAGTAGTATCAGAAGTAACCAAGTCCACGCTGAGGAATGAATATACAGCATAAAACCCTAGCTAAAAAACTGCGAAGTAGATACTGATCTAAATCCTCTCTGCAACTCCATAACCAAAAAACTAGTAGTAGTATCTAATTCTCCAATTTATATCTAATTCTCCAATTTAGCTGTTGCAATACTGATAATGTATTCAATCTCCTCTGCAACCTCCTTCATGGAAGGACGGTTTTGTCGACGTTCCTCCAAGCAGCCCACTGCCAGGAACCCGAACGCTTTCATGGTATCCAACTCTAAGTTGCTTGCACCCTCCTTCAGCTTCGGGTCAATAACATCTGCCAACTTCTCCTCATCCACTACTCTCTTCACGTAAACCGCCAAGTTCACATCATCCGGTTCTCTATTAAAATCTATCGCTTTTTGAGATGTCAATAGCTCCAACAGCACCACTCCAAAGCTATAAACATCACTCTTATCTGTCAACTGATAGTTCCTATAGTATTCAGGATCCAAATATCCAAG
This sequence comes from Platycodon grandiflorus, assembly GCA_016624345.1. Classification (NCBI taxonomy): domain Eukaryota; kingdom Viridiplantae; phylum Streptophyta; class Magnoliopsida; order Asterales; family Campanulaceae; genus Platycodon; species Platycodon grandiflorus. Next base: position 19,399,974 of record CM028361.1, read on the forward strand.
CGTGCCCTGAGCACATGTCGAAATGTGGCTCAAATCTGTATGAGCCAACCTCGATAACCCAAAATCTGCCACCTTGGCATTCAGTTTCTCATCGAGCAAGATGTTGCTTGACTTTACATCACGGTGGTAAATTGGAGGAACTGCAGAGAAATGGAGGTAAGCGAGTCCCTCAGCTGTGTCACGGGCAATGTTGAGTCGGCATTTCCAGGGTAAAACCTGGGTTCGATCTTGCAATTGTTCCAAGAGGTTTCCATTTGAGATGTACTCGTAAACCAATAACGGTTGTTCAAGCTCCACACAACAGCCAAGGAGGTTGACTAGGCTCTTGTGGTTGACCTGGCAGAGGATACGGACTTCGTTTAGGACTTGATCGGTGCCTTTCGTGTTACCAAGCTTAGCGCATTTGACAGCAACGACAGTGCCATCATCGAGAATGCCTTTGTAGACTTCACCATAGCCTCCGGCACCTAGAAGCCGGTCTTTAGAGAAATTGTTTGTTGCTCTCTTGATTTCTTTCCCTGTGAAGTTCTTGGCAGATTTTGCACCACCATTGGAGTTGAGAATCTCTTCGCGCTCCCGGGTAAGGCGCTCTTGCATCTCTTTGATGCGTCGGTGGCGTCTGTAAAGCACAAGTCCGATTATGGCAGCTACAAGCGCTGCTCCCGCGCCGGAAGTCAAACCTGAACAGACCACAAGTTCCATGATCAAATAGAAAATCTTAAATTGACATGATAATCTTACATCATGAGATCGATCGGTCAGGCCGGAACTGAATGGGTCATTACAACGATTCATGAAAGGAGGCAATAAAACTATAAGTGTGTGCTTTTCCCATACCTGCAATAAGTGCAGTCCTGTCTGAACCATCACAATCCCCTGGATTTTGACACCTCAAATCTGCAACAACCAAATCTTAATGCTTAGAATCCTAATTACAGTACCGGCCCCCCAAATAAAATTGAACAACTTCATTTCGAAATTTTGGTTGTTAATGTAGAAAAATGCATCACATACGAAACCATAACATACGATAAAGGATTTTCCCAAATAAACTACGGGTAATTTTTATTCAGTATTAATACTACTTTCTCTGATTCAAGAAAATAGTCTCGTTTGAAAATTCAAAAATTTTAATATTGTATTTAATTTTTACTCCTCTATATTTTCTTTAAATTGTACAAAATTGTAGATTTTTTTTTTGGTATGAGATGCTAGATATATAAATATCATTATTTTCAAATAAAAGAAAATACTGAAAAAAGATGGAGTTTGTAGACTAAAATTTTAAACTAAGACTAATTCTTTTTATTAACAAGAAAAGGTGAAAAGTTTATTGTTTGGGATGTATTAACTATTAAGAATGAAAGAGCACTGAGTCGCCATATGATTAGGTTCCACTGCTTGTCCCGCGCCAACTTTCCAACGAAGCAGCAGCTTGAGGGAGTCAGTCAAATAAGTTGTATTCAGTTTGTTCTAAACTAAATAATTTCTAATTTATTTTGAACGTTCCAAAATAAAGTAACTTTAATTTTTTTATTGCTTGTCAGATGACAAAAAAAAAATTGGGGTCAATAAACTAACACGGTTAGAAGAAATGCTAAGAGTCTGTTTGGTGCCGCATTTTAAAAACGCTTCGTTTTTAAAACGTAAATTTTTCAAAACGCAGCTTTTTTTCTTATAAATGTGTTTGGATATTGCTTCAAAAAACAAATTTTTTTTCCTTTCTATCATCGTTTTGGGAAAAATTTAAGAATTTCAGCTTTTTAAAAAACAGTTGCGTTTTCAAAACACAGCTTATTCAGCCGCAGCATTAAAACACAATTTTTTGCAAAAACACTCAAAAATTAACAAATTCATTTAAATTTATTTGAAATTAATAAACAATAGTCCTCCCTCTATCCCTAAATTATTGTACTACGAAATACTTTTTATAATTTTGAAGAAAATATAATAATATATGTTAAATTTATGTTTAAAAAATATACTCCCTCCATCCCTGAATTATTGTCTTCTTTTCCTTTTTCGTCCGTCCCAAAAAAATTGTAATTTTCTTTTTTAGGAAAGTATTTTTACCATTTTGTCCTTAAAGCTATTACACCTATTTCAAATTTTAAAATTATTGAAGGAAAATCTAATAATCACGATTCAAAATTTCAAAAAGTAACTTTTATTAAGGGTAAAAATGAAAAATTACACAAATATTAATATTAATAATTAAGTCAAATATATATTTTTTAATCGGTTTGCCAGATTATCTCAAATAATAATTTAGGGACGGAAAAAGTATTATTTAAAAAAAAAAAAAGTTAAACCGACAATAATTTAGGCACTAATATTTATTTTAAAAGAGATTATACTACTAAATTCAACGTCATCCTACGAGTCTAGGACCCGATGAAGCGATCATGAAAATATTTCTAGACAGCTTTAAGTACAGCATTTTTCTGTAAATTTTGGTCATATGTGCGAGAACAATAAAATTCCATTTTGCAAATACCGATAAGAAAATAAGACCAAAAAAAACAGCAAGAAAAGAGATGGGACTCACCTGGCGCACACAACCCAGCGACTGGGTCCCAGTGAAATCTAGAGTTGCAAAAACACCTCCTCAAGCCGCCGCCACCACCGGCGTCCCCACAGGTTGAGTCCCTCTCACAATCCGACTGGGTCCCACAAACGGGCTCCGGCGGTGATACCCACTGTATCTCCAACCCCGGCGCAGGCCACCTACTCACCGGCAATGAATAATCTAAATTCACAAAACTTCTGTACGCCCGACACCCAGAGTCCCTAACCCGAATCGAGTATGTCGTCGCCGACCCGCCCGGCCGAAACGTACAACAAATCGGCGCGGCCCCACAAGCCGACGCTTCAGCCGAGCCGTTAATATAGCTGTGACAGGGGCTCGTCGACGTGCAATTCAACGGGGACCTCAGGAGGTCGGCCGTACAGTTGAGGTACATGATAGTGTTACCGCTGGTGACGTTGAAGGGCAACGAGCTGTTGAGCTGGACGCCTTGGGTGGGCAGATCAGCTGTGACGCAGGTATTGTTACTGTTAGTGTTTACGAAACTGGCGGGTCGGATAACGAACCGTTGGGTCTCCCGGGAAATGGAGATGATGGGATAGGTGTTGTTGAGGGTGTTGAAATTGAGTGTTCCGTTGCAGCTGATCTTGTACGACTGGTCGCCACAGTTGGGTCCGGTGCTGAGTGGGTATGGTACCGGGGTGGAGCCGCAGTCAGGGCAGCGGGTGGCGCAGGTGGCGAGGTCGGCGCACATTAGCAGAGCCGCCGTGAAAATTAGGAGGATCGAACTGAACGCCATTTTGAGGCGAGAGAAAAAGAATGAGGTAATTTTTAGTAGCTGTTTAATAGTAGTAGAGAGGAATTTCTTAGGAGGATATATATCCGCTGATTATATTCAAAGGTAAAACAGTTCTATCAGACAATTATATATAGATAGTGATAGTCAATTTTCCAAGGTTTCTTTAATCCAATTTCTGCTTTACGACATCAGGCCAGCTATTGCCTACCCCCACGAGAATTCCACAGAAAAAAAAAAAAAAAAGTGAAATATTGAACTGCGACTTTGACTTTATGTCCCAGCAATGGATGCTGAGACTCATCTCGAAGAAGAATACAAGGAGGGCATTTACGCCAATCTTGTTTGATAGATAGATCGGTTTTGATTTGAATTTAAGATACTCAATTTTTTTTTTTACTGTAATATGGATCTACTTACTTGATTCAATTATTTAAAATTGAGCCAAATTTAATAAACTACTGTATTAATTTACTTAAAACATATTTGGATTTAGATTTAGTTATATTGTATCCAAGAAACCTCAGCTGGTACATCTTCTAAAATTAATTCCATATAATACAAAAGCTTCATCCAAATTTCAAGGTAGGTTGATTCTTTTTCATTACTCTTATTAGTATAATATTAACACTTTTATCCTTTGAAAGCTACTAACATCAAAAAAAAAAAAAATACATTCTTCTTCTTTTTATTATTTTTTCTCAACATTTTTGGATCCAAACAAATATTTTTGGACCAGTAACAAATTTGGACATGGATTAATTATTATTAGATCTCGCAGGTTAACGGACTTAGATAAGACTAGCAATATAATTTTTTTAATCAAATTCGAGTATATTCATATCCAATACATTGAATTGACAGAAGATGGATCTTGCCATAATGCATCATATATTTATATTTCTTCTTTAATTATTTATGAGATATACCAACAATTATGTTTAAAAAAAATAGACTAAAAATTGATAAAGTTGGAAACTTATGACTTAAATTTAAGCAAGGACACTCCATCCATTCTTAAATAAGTGTTACATTTTTTTATTCTTTAAAATTAAATTATCTATTTTTATAATAAAAATTAATGTATATTCTTTTATTATGATTATAATTTAAATAAATATACATTCAATTTCATTTAAAAATTAATTAATTTAACTTCAACACGACGCTTATTAGCAACGAAGGGAGTATATTTAACGGGACAGTGGAATTGGGCTTTGATTGTGGTGATTAAATTTCATGTACCATCACCTACATGATTGAAAAGAAGAAAATGGTGAAAAAGGGACAATGACGTGGCCTTTTGGGCATCAATTTCACCACCCAATGACGAAGGGCAAGTTTGTCATTTAAAAATTGCTTTTGACAGAAATTTTGGCCATAACGCTGGGCAGAGGCCAATTGACAGTTGGTATTTATTGAGCGTTAGACCAAACGAATAAAAATTTAATAATTTAAAGACCAAAATTTATTTCTTAAAATTCGTATAAAATTATTTGAGAATACCAATTTTCAGCAAGAGTACTATATATGCAATCACGAGTTACTACAACTATTTTTTTAAAAATTTATATAAAAATAATAGAGAGAGTATATTTGCACTATAATTCTTGCTAATTCACTATATTATTAATTATTACATTAAATAATTATATATTTAGACAAAACTATCGCTTAATTAATTACTTACTGTTTAAAGTGAATTAATACATTTCTTATTTTCAAATTACCTTTTAATTGCTACCTATAAACAAACGAGATAGTTTTGCTTTTTTTATTTATACTTTTATTTAATAAATATGTTTTCTCAATTATGCTTATGACTCATTTCATGTTTCTTTATATAAAAAAATGTAAAAACATTTATCGATCAAAATTTTAATAAATATGTAATATGTTATTACTAAAAATAAAAAAACTTTAATTTAATTTTAAAATATTATTTAAATAAATAAATTCAATAATAGCAGTATGTTAGATATTCAATTGATTGTCGGTTTCAATCAATTCAATATTTAAAATTTAGAATCAATTGTTATAGGTTGACAAAAGGTATTAAAATTTTACGATACTATGCCGCGATATAATTTTACTACTGGACTAATTTTTCACAATTAAATCTTTCAATTCAATTAGCAAAGATCACATATTTTTTTCAAAATTGGGCTGATAAAAAATATCCTTATGATATTAGTTTTTCTATAAATTAACGTGACTCTAGTCGTGAGCTCAATTAATTAAATATTTAAAATAAATAAAATTTTAAAAAAGAATAATAATGTCATTCACGTGAACAATAATCAAAGATCATTTGACATGCTTTGAATTAGAAAGAAATATTAAAAAATAATTAGAAAAGAAACTTAGACTATAATGGCCAAGTAATTAAAGGTAATTTTGTTCAAACATTTACTTATTTAATGTAATACTTAATTAATAATGTAATGGATTAACAAAAATTGTAGTGAAAATAACCTCTCTCAAAACAACGAGAATGTCTATTTACACCCCCCCCCCACAATTATTAAGTACACTCCTCTAAATACTAAGTACACCCCTTCAATTTTTCATATTACCCCTCCCTTCCTCCTCCTTCCCAACAGCCCCCCTTCCCCTCCTCTCCCAGCAGGCCCCCTTCCTTCCCCAGCAACCCCCTTCCTCCCCCTCCTCCTTCCCCGTCATTCCCCCCTTCCCCTCTCTTGTGAAATCTCACACACACACACACACCCTCTTCTCCCAACAACAAACCCATTAATACTCAAACAAAGTAAACCCTTTTCCCTCAAATCAAAGAGTTGAAAAAAATTAAAACTAAAAATAAAGAAAAGAGATACACAGTGCAAGCTCTCTCCATGCTTCCTCCGCCGACTTTCTTCCCCACTGCGAGCTCCCTCCAGTCCTTCGAACACTTTAGGGGTGTTCGACAATCGCTGATCGAACACCCTCAGTACCAATCGAACAACCCTAAAGTTGTTCGAGGTGTTCGATTTTGCCAAACATTTTAATGACATTTTTGCAATAATCAAATAAAGGATAAATATGTCAAGTTTTATAATAACATTTTTGTAATATATAAGAAAGGTGTACTTAGTAAATATGGAGGTGTGAATAGTAATTCTCCAAAACAATATTGCACAAGTTAACGCTATAATATACTCTGATCAAAGTTTTGTGATTTTTCATACACCTTTACTACTTGCTGATAAAGCTTTTTACTACGTACAGGGCAACCTAGCACACACTTTTTCGACTAGTTCATATCCTGTTCCCATACACGGTTATTTTAATGATAACTGAGAAATACGAAATATTTTTCTTCCCCATATACAAATCCATCGCGTCTTTCTATCTTTTGAATGGCCGAACCATTTAGATCATCCACCCACTCGGAGCAATTTGTTTTCTAACGAAATCCAAAACCGACAAACGTGATGGCCAGGTCAAACTCCAAAATTTCAACCTTGCAATAATCTATATTGACTTCTTCAGACTATTCCCAACAAATGAACTTAATATCTTTTCTGCTCAAAATCCATCCAAATTTGCCACAAACTTGAACGTCAATAGGAAATGAACGACTCAACAGCATTCTCATTTAACAGCATTAAGAAAATCATTCCAGTGAAAAGGTAAACACAAATTGATCACTAGAAATACAAATAAAGATAGGCATAGACAAGTCCAGTGAAAAGGGAAACACAAATTGAATAACCATTTTCAAGCTCTCATTCACCAACATTCATTTCGAGTAGTTATTTAAGAGATGAACTATAAACTGGATACAGAATCACAGATGCATCTTGTAGATTCACAAAATACCAACCACGCAGACCCCCACATGCCACTCAGCACTAGTTTACAGTTTCCACACTAGCCAAGGCACTTACGACACAGTGAAACTTGCAATTTCCACACGAGCGATTGAAACACTCCACAAAGCTAACAACATACACACCAGTCAAGGCACTTAACCGTCTTAGCTCTTAGGACAACCCAAGCACATGTTTACTGTACAAATCTCTTAATCTCACAAAGATCTAGATTCTATCAGTCCATCAAATGAAGAATTTCCTGACTGCACCTGTTCAATTATTTATATCAATTCCTTTGCGCTTGGCCCACAGGTAGCCAAACTTATCCTGATGAGAATAAAATCAAACCAAAACAAATTCTAGCATCCCTAGAAATGATGAAATCACTAAAGACTGCAATGTAAATCATCTGAATAATTGTACATGCATTAATTAATATATACAAACTGGACTAAAATCATGTCCTACACCTATATGTTACAAGAAATGTCCAATAACAAACTTCAGTGTTAAAGAATGATTACATGCACACGTGTATGTATAAAAGCTACTGTCTAATACATACTCTAAAATTATGTTAATACCAATCAAGGAGAATCACTAACCTAACAAAACTGTGCCCAAACATCTAGAACATGAGAGGATTGCTCAAGTTGGCGCTTCGGCCAGGAGAAGAGTGTGCCACCACCCACATGCCACATTTTTTGGGAGACAGCCATCAATCACAACTTGAGATGGAATGTTACGGTCTATTACATCACCCAAGCCAAGCTGCATCATGCAAAATTATCATATCAGATGACACTCGAATCACGGCACTATAAGTTGGGCAAGCAAATACCATTAAGCACTTGGCATTAGTCTTAGCTGAATATATAATGGGAAGAATTCACACATAATCTCATACAAGGGTGCTCACAAAGTTCAAGCTTACCTGGCCATACTTGTTCCATCCCCAGCAGAACACTTTTCCATCATCTTCAGGAAACAAAAGCAATGAATTAGCCATGTAAACTAGCTCAATTAATTCAATGATCAGCTCGATGACAATGAAACATCCTAGACATGAACTAGTACATTAGATGTATTAATGCACTCTTTGGAATTCTTTTGGATAGGACATGCAATTTCTCTGCCTAAGACTGGTCTGAGCAACCATTGAGCAGACTACTCCATGTGATCCCTATGATGAACTCAGCTCAGATAATAACTTAAAGTTACAAAATAACTACAGAGCTTTCACTTGAGACTAACCAAATAAAAGATGGACAAAACTTTATCCACTAGCAGGCCAGCATTCCCCCTTTGTGTTTAGGGAATAAGAGACTAGTACTATCATATGAACTGTCTGACCCTTCCATGAGGGAAAAAAACAGCTATATGCTATACTGTAAGAAGTTACAAACTCTAGCCCACATGAATGTAGCATTTCTCCACCTATAATGATAGCCACTTTTTCCTTTCAAACAGAACAAACATAAAAATGAAACAGATTAGAAGTCTTAGATAGCGACCACGGGCACACAGAAGTTTAGGCTTCCATGCCCCAAGATTGACAAACATAGTCATGCTAAAATCTACGTAGCACATACAAATGTCTATTTGTAAGTGTTAACAACTCATACCTGTAACTACAGCACTGTGGCGTGCCCCACATGATACTATTTTTGAGTTGGCATTTTCCAAACTCGGAGCATCCAAAAGCCTCGGCAATGTCTGATGCAGATATTGAAGGCAAACAAGATCAATTAAAACAATCTTCCACTCATTCAAAATATATAATACTCCCTCCGTTCCTAAATTATCGTCTTGTTCGACTTTTTTTGGTCAAGCATGAAGTTTTTCAAATGCAAATTTGATATTTTTTTTATTTATTTCAAAATCATAAAACATGTAATTCATAAATACTACGTATTTTATGATTTTGAAAAAAAAAAATTAAATAGACGTCAAATTTGCATTTGAAAAACATCCTGTTTGACAAAAAAAAAGAAAGTAAAACACGACGATAATTTAGCAACAAATCCCTAATTGAACATCTCATTTTAGTTTTTCGTAAAAATTAAGTTGACTTTATGCAATTTTGGTTGTTTATGCACATAAATGCCCCTAGTGTCCACACTATAGTATTACAAGTGCACAGGTACATGATAAATAGCGAAGTAAGTTTAGTAACTTCATACAGAAAGGGAAACTTAATTTGGGAATTGGAACAAAATAATTTCAAAAAAGGGACACTCAATTAGGAACAAAGAAATATAGTGATGATTAATGATAATCACAATACTATATATATATATATATATATATATATATATATATATATTTGTGTGTGTGTGTGTGATTTTTTAATGCTATGAACTAGAAAATACGTGATGCGGTATTTTCTTTGATTCTCTTAGCAAGAACTGGAGACGGCATCCTAACTTGATACTATGACGGTCAAAGCCCAACCCTTCCATCCGCACATTGTGGTAACGTTAACAAACATAAGTTATTCTTCCTATCTTTTCAAAAGGAGATAAGCCTCCTTAACACCAAATCCTTGGCTTATTTCATGTTCAAGGGGAAAAAAGAATCACAAGTCGACGCAGAAGAATACCTCAGCTTGATCAGCACCAGTTCCCAGCTGTCCAAATTGATTTCCACCAAAAGCGTATGCATCACCATCAGCAGAAATGCAGACAGTGTGCCAGAGACCTGCAGCAACACCCTCTATCCTGATGCCCAGCAATGAAGTAACACAGGTAGGGCTTAGCTCATCATCTGTACTTCCTTGGCCACACTACATCAGACAATTCACAGTTTAACTTCCACCTTCAATTACAAGCTTTCTCAACATGTAACAACCAAAATGGAACAAAGATAAAAACCACATAATAAATGGGAAGATCCAACTATATCCCTTTTCAGTTCGAACTTCATCTTGAACATCTACTCTGCTTTTTCTCCATCATTCTACCTTACCTACATGTCGATTATGCAAAAAAGTTAACATTACAAAGTTTTCTTTCGATATTGGGGAAGATTGCAATAAGGAAGCATGGTCTTCACCATGCCTACTGAAACAGCAGAGGGCAGTTATATCAGCAGTGAAAAATCACAATAGCTCACAATAAAATCAAAAAATCAAGCGCAGAAAATAATACACGACCATTCCTAAACATATTAGCTGCAACTTCAGATAAATTGTCGAGTTGCATGTCGATAACTAACAAGTAGATACTATGTTATTTCTCCAAGATTAAATGAATACCAGTAAGCAGCTAATACCAAGTCAGCAGACATGGCAGAAAGTCTCTTGCCTTCTAGTGAACAACGAGGTTGAACAGAGAATTCTCTTCCAAATAAAACATGCATTAGTACCAATTTGCCTTCACTGTTCTACTCGATGAAACATTTTTCCATGTGTATGTACTTTACCACGTCAACCATTGTATTTTAACATAAAACATAATGCCCAAAACATGATCATCTGCAACCAATGAGGAAATATATAAAAACACTAAACTGCTAAGTAGTATTCCTATCCAGGCAAACAATCACCTCGGAGAAATCGGAATTACACTTTTAACATTCCATACCTGAATTCCATACCTACTATCCGGTACCATAAAACAGAACAAGCCTTTACTGCTGAAACAGAGTCTGTGCTCTAGAAAGAAATCCCATTCACATTCGTAGTTAACAGTCAATGAAATAGTTTCTATATAGGTATGTGAAACTGTGAATACCCTCTGCCCCATATGGATATTAAATAATTGAGCAAACTACACAAATAGTCACTGTGCTCTACCCCTTTTTTGGGTTTGGTCCTTGAACTGAAATTCGAAAAAATTAAGTCCCTGTACTGAAACTTTTTACGCAATTGGTCCTTCTGTCCAACTCCGTTAGTTTTTTTCCGTTAAATGCACTCACGTGACTCTGCTCAGGGGTAAAATTGTCCACGCATTCTTTTTTTTAATGGAAAAAAGTATCCATACTATTTTTGTTTTTTAAAACATAATACGAGAGCATTAATGTAATTAGCTAAATTATAACTTTAGCTCCCTTTCTTCCCCATTTCCCAACCCCCCTTTCCTTCAATTCCACCATGGCCATGGCTGCCACCACCACCACCACCACCACCACCATTGCCGGTGAACACAAAACCACCGTTACTGGCGAACACAAAATTTAAATTTGAAGAAAACCCAGAATAAGAAAAATACAAAATTGCTTCCTCCCCCGAGTTGAAAATCTATCAGTTTGTTTTCCCGAGTTGAAAATTTATCAAAAAATTATGGCTAATCTAGCACCACCACCGCCACCACCATGTCCACCTGCACCTCACCAATTCCAGAACGACCTCCAAACCCACCACCAAGCTCCCCCTCCAAAGCCAGCCCCGACACCCAATCCCCTATCACCACATCCGTCAAACCCTCCTCCGCCACCGCCTCCAAGTCTAGCACCCCCACCAAAACCAGCTCCACCACCAGCACCAGCCCTTCCACCTAATCTACCACCCACGCCACATCAAAACCCATCCCTTTTGAAACCACATACTCATCTCTCTCCCAACACAATAATTGATTTCTCAAATTTTGAAGAAGAATGGGACATAGCAATTGATTTCTCAATCCCATGTGTGTGTGCTTGAACTGAGAAGAAAGAGGAGAGGAAAGAAGGGGAGTCGCCAGCAGTGGAGGAGAGGTGGATGGCGTTACGGGAGCAGGAGGTGAGGCAGCTGGTGGAGGGGAGGCAGCTGGAGGAGGCGAAGTTGTTGTCGGAGTGGGGGCAAGGTGGAAGCTGGTGGTGGTGGGGAAGTTGTGTTGGTTGGTGGTGGAGTTGCTGGAGCCGGTGACGTTCCCAACGGTGGTGATGACATTTGAGAGAGAGATAGAGAAACTCAAAGAATCTCTACACAATCTTCCCTTCTTGAGTTCATGGAAGAGATAAAATGGTGAAAGGATTTGAGATTGGAAGGAGAGAATGAAAATTTGACTTTAATATTCTGGATTTGATGAAGAGAGAGAAAATGGAGAGAGAAATTGTAGAGTACCAAATAGTCCCTGTGCTCTTTAATATGAAATGTCTATTTTACCCCTTTCAGAAAACACGTGAGCTGCACATGTCTCTACTTAACGAGAAATATTTAACGGAAGGACCAATGGTGTAAGTCACCCCATTACAGAAATCACTGGCGTGGGGTAAGGATTAATCCCAATAAAAGGGTAGAGCACAGGGACTATTTGTGTAGTTTGCTCTAAATAATTCCAAGGAGAGATTAGCTGCCCCTTCCTTAATTTAACGAGAAAGGGCCCTTTCGCAAACGAGTCGGCAGACAAGGCAAAATCAGCTTTTCCTAGGGATCATATTTTATAGTCTTCAAAAACTTAACCAGCTTCAATATCTCTGAGCTTCAGTCATCTTACTAAATCTTACAGAAGTACGGAGCAGAGTTATTTTCCATTGAGAAAACAAGATACTACACCCAAGGAAAAAACAGCAACACCAGTTAGCTAAGTTACAGTTTCCACGCATGCACTTTGGGGGTTTAATGATTGATTAATTCTAAATTCAACTGAAACATTGACTTCTGCTTTCCTTACAGTCAAGCCCAACCTTAACTGGTGTTTGATAGAAGGAAAGAAAAGCATTAAAATGACAGATGTACCCCTTTTTAAACATGTTATACACATTCAACTATTCCTTAGACAGAAGAGGTCACCCGGTTACTGCTGTTGGAGCATAACTGTTACCAGTAGCTTTTGAATTCTGAGAGCGGAGGCAAAAGAAAGAAATTTCTTAGAACAGCATGCAAGATACTGGAGCAGAGTCCAGCCCAGTCAGAGACGCCTCCTCAACTTTCCGAGTCGCAGGCGTCTTCCCATCTTCGGAGCTTCCTGCTGTCTTTCCTTAACCTTCTCTGCTGCAGCAAGTCCAGGGATCATTGTCATTCACCTTCCACCAAGAATAAAACATACCTCATCATTCCCCACCCTACCGCCCTCCCCACCATCTTAGTGGATTGATCATGCAGGAAGGAGGACGAAATATAACTCTCATCTGATTGCATGTGTAACGAATGGTGAGGATATGGACCTAATAGCTTTAGTTTTTGACACTTCTGTAACCAAGTTCGTCTCAAATGTACATTATGACCTTCCCCGTGGACTCACCACCTCTCCCATATAAGCTATGTCCACCAGTTCCAACAGTTGGCACCTTCCGAGCACTATCAAGGAAACACACCTATTTACAACTTCCTGGTATTGATGGCTCTATTGATGATGTCGGCTCTTGGACTCCTGGTGGATCCCTTGGCTTTCGGCTTCATCATGGTGACTTGCGTAGGGGTTAGTATTTGTAAAAAGAAGTGGGCTCGAAGGTAGATGTTTGTGCATGCTGGGAAGTTAACGAAGATGCGGCGCACTTATACAACCAAACGATATTTGTTGACATAACAAGCAAGTCAGCTATCCACACCAGAAACTTGCTTAATATACGCCCGAATCCAGAAAGTTAACCTTTTTCTTGGCTTAGTCCAACTTCTGACATGTGATCTGGACAATGGCCAGTGGAGTTCCATGCAAGGTTAAGGTTAACTTAAAATACATATTTAGGCCCAAATCTAGAAGGTTAACCTTTTTCTGGGCTTAGTCCAACTTCTAACATGTGATTTGGACAAAATTCGAGTTGGGTTCCATGCAAGGTGTTCCTCGTGAGTCCCCATGCTCTTAACAAATACAGTAATAAACTGGCACAAGTTCACTGCAATGCAAGTTAAACGTTTCACAAGTGGCAAATAATGATAAGTTATACGCGCAACAACAGTAACAAGGATGTCCTACATTCCCTGACATACAAGTTACATTCTTCAAATGATAGGAAAATGCATCATAAGCACCACGGAGATGCTACTGTGTCAGCACCACCATGTCAGACAAGTTGAACATTGGACAAGCAGCAAAGCCCTATCAAGGGAAGCTTGCTTACAGTGTCTGGACTAAATGAAACTAAGTCTATGTTAAGAAATCAATACAAACATTGTAGTGCGAATGTGAAAACAATTTCACACAAAAAAGATAGATTATATTTCTAGCGAACAATTATCAAAATTGGTTATGTTCCCACTTTCTTAGAAATGCGAACAGCTGTACATTCAATATAAAGAAATCATTTTTATGGTTTCACTGACTATCAGCGATAAAATATTATTTAAAATGGTAATAAGACATACATTCATCCTTTTGAAAAGCTTAGAAAGTAAAATGAACATAGTAAAAGCAGAATAACTTTTTAAGAATGCCCAGAAACAGGTCCATATACAGCAAACTTCACCTGTCCATAGAGTCCCCAACCGAAAGTAAGAAGTGCTCCAGCATCTGTAGAATGCATAAATAAAATTGAAAAAAAAGCATTATTATGATTGCATTATAGCTACGAAATCAAAAAAACAAATATCCAGAGGCCATGCGCTGCCTCTACAATGGGATGCACACGAAAGCATTTACATATAATAGTTGATATTCAAGGTGGGGAAGGGGGGGTCATTTTTTCCCCCAGCTATGAGCATACAAAACAAATCTCACACCTTTTTTTCTCATTGAAAACATAATCCCACAATCTGGATTCTAGGTATTTTAGCTTATTTTGCATATAACCACTGGGGGCTTTTGCCCAGTCATGAATATAGTGAACTTCCAGTATATTATTGCACTATTAACAAAATGCTTACCTGTAATTACCGCACTGTGTCGACCACCACAAGCAATTCCCTTGACATAACTTCCAGGAACTCTAAAACCCTGCGCCTCTGTACCCATGCTTCCTCTGGAGAGAACCGCAGATCTATCTTTACCTAATGAAGACGAATCAATGCAAGGTACAGGATGGGGAGAGGACACCATTCGTATCCGGGACCCCAGACCAAGCTGACCCTCCCCTCCGTAGCCCCAACCCCACACCTGTCCAATATCTGAAACTTCGGAAAAGTTACACTGCATCAAGTGTGTTGCTTTACCTTGTTCATAATAGTAGAATGCATTATAGAAGCAGATAGAAAACAACAAAAAAAAAAAAAAAAAAAAGGCTAGGGTTAATGCTCCAAGACCTTGTGAATTACCTGACAATGCTAATGTGTGGCGCCCACCAGCAGCAACTGTGGCAATCCTTACTCCTGGATTTAGTGCCACCAAACATGGCAACGCTGAGAGAGTTTCATCACCAGTGGATGAGCGTTCAGCTGCTTGTTTAGCAGATGATACGCGTCTCCGCTTTGCACTTTCCTCGCCAACTGCCTTTTCATCTGTTACGGACGCTGCTACACTACTAGATCTTGATCCCTGTGACCGAGGACTCACTGTAATACCATTGTTCTTCAAAGTGTCAATTCTTAATAAGTTGTAAACAGCTTTTGTGAGTTATATTCTATAGAGGCCAGCCCAAATTACCTTGTTCCGCCAGAAAGGAACTCTGTCTCTCAAACACATCCTTCTCGGGGCTTAATCCCAAAGATGGATCTCCAATGACCTTGCCAGAGGGAACACACTCTTTCCATCCCCACGTGTAAACCTCTCCTGACACTGTATTCATGGTTTGAAGTTTGGTTAGTCCAAGACCCCAAGTTCTCAAGTTCTGAGGGTCCCATCAAGCAGTGGTTCCCTCAAGTACCCCAAATATACTCATATTTTTATTGGCATTATGTTGAGCAGCATTAGTAATATGGAGAGGATCCTACAACAGGCATGGGAAAATGAAGAAAATCATACAGGCCATTGACCAAATGGCACAATGTTATTTAATTCTATTCCAAGCTCTGTTTAATTATTAAGGAGAGGTGGCCGGACCAAGAAGGTGCATTGGACATAGCCTCTAAAGGTTCTAACTGTCTCTCATCAACATAGGAAATGATCAACCTTTTCTCAACTATGAGAATGCAAATCAATTCCATTCTGATTACAATATTACAAAAAGTAAATCAGCATTACCTGTAACAGAAACACAATGCGCCCAACCTGCTGCAGCTCTCACAATTGAAACTTCATTTGGTAGAGGAAAAGGCTCCGGCGTTTCCTTGACAAACAAAAATTAAGAAAATTCTGGTTAATATCTAAATGAAAAACCAAAAGAAATACCAGCGAACAAGTATCATTCAATGTCTCCGTACCCCATGTTTCCCAGATGTCACATAGCTTTGGCCTAGATCATCAGTTGACCCCCACGTAATTAGCTTCCCAGAATCTGAATGACAAACCAAAAAAATGTGGGTTATCAAAGTGATAGCTACTTAACCGCAATTAAACTACCTTTCAAAAATTACAACCAAAAATACCTTCTGTGCCAAATTTGAATGCACTAATCTAAGGAATTAGCTAAAACCTATAAACCGTAGAATGAATTCAATCGAAGGTTGGCTTACTGAGATAATGAGATACCAACAAACACCATAGAAGCTGACATTGTACAACCAGTGACCAGAAAGTACAAACAATTCAAACATGAATCCATTTTTTGGCCATTGGGCTCCCTCCTTCAACTAATTCTAGCTAAAATAAGAAAACTGAACGCAGAATGCACAATCTGTGACACATTTTGAATAACAATTTCAAATTGCTGATTCAACTATCCTAATAGACAACGACCAATTGTTCTGACTGCTGAAAGATTTACTATTAAGCAACAATGTAACAAGGATAAACGAATTGCAAAAAGACCTCATCCAAACCAATGCACCACCAGATCCGATATCGAGGAAAAAACACAATTAGGAAAAAAAAATCAACGTTAAGTTAGTTGAAGATTGAAGAGAATACCAGAAACTGCCATAGCGAATCCACAACCGCCGCCGCAAACATCCTTCCAAGCGCAACCGGCTCCAACTGACGGCGGTAGACGAACCTCAACCGGAGATAACAGCGGCGAACGTTGCGGCAAAGCTCCTGGAAGGTATCCCCACATGTACACTAACTTGTGCTTTCTCTCTCCTTCCATTCTAGAATCTTCGTCAATAGCTCTACTCCCGTCGCCATTCATGGCGATTTTCTCGATATAATAAGGAAGTTTTCTATTTCCACTCCAAAAAAAATTCTGAGGAAAATGCGGTTGCAGTGTTACAAAGAGAAGCTGGTGTAAAATTTCGGCTTAGTTTTGGAAAGTGCCCTAACGCATAAAACAGAGGGGCGTATCATTTTCGAACCGATGGGGTGTGCCACGTAGGATTGCTCACGTTATGTGGTGAACACGTGGCGTCATACAGACCGAACGATGCCTCCGCTGTTAATAGCCAGGAGTTCCAAGAAGCTTCTGGAAGGACGACCATAGCAGCATATCTAATCTTATTCTCTAGTTTTTTTTACCTCTTTTATACGTGGAAAAAAAAATTTTAAGATAGAGAATTTTTTTTCTAAACATGCTCTAATATAAAACTTTGTTTAGAATATTTTTTTAAATGTAATATTATTTTATAATTAATTATAAAAAATAAAAATTACTCCTACTAATTGATGATAAAAATAAAAATTAACTGTAAATAACGTGAATAAAAATATTTATAGTAGAACATCACGTAGAGGATGTATTTTTAACTAAATGTCACCTTATCTCTACTTTAGCATAAAAGGTTTGCATTAAAAAATTTTTTTTTAGAAAATTTATTTTTTTATCGAGTATTTTTTACTAAATAGATGATTGCATTAGAGAAGTTTTCAAAATTATTTTTTGGTTTGCAGCCATATACATAATCATTATGGAGTTCCACGTGTCAAGAGCAGGAGCTGGGACTACATTTGTTAACAACGAGAAAGTCCATTGGGCTAAACGGCTGGGGCCATGGAATCAAATTAAGGAAAGTCCTTTAGAGTGCTATTGCTGACACATGTCCTACCAGTCGATATTCTTTCTTTATTACTTGAGAAAGGTAGTGGCTTACAGGTTTTACTAATTATTGAGTTGTGATCCGCACGGATTTAATTAATGAGGAGATTAATTGATATATTTTAAAAAAAAATTTGAAAAAAAAATTATTATTGAATATAGACATTTATTAATTTAATATTTAATTATCTCTTTAAAAATATTTATATAACTAATATGTCTTTATAGAAAAATAAGATCGCACGTGAATTTGTTTGTAGTATGTATATTTTAGAAAAATATTTATATAACTGATATGTTTTTATATAAGACTAAGTCTGAGTGAGAAACTTCAAACACTAATTAGTCATAAATATGATATTTTATGATAATTAACACTTCACTGTCGATAGACATTATTTTCTAAAAAAAAATATTTATTTTTAGTCATGAACCAACATTTTGTCCAATTTGTATATGACCCAAGAAATCAAACGTATAACTGAAAATAATTGTAACACATTTGATATCGCATATTTTGATATTTTATAAAAATATTAATCAAAATAAGTAGATATTGTAGTACATGGGTCACGTGACCCACTTAACTATAATAAATGTAGTTTTTTAAAATAAATGCCTGAAATATAAATAGTTGAGTTGGTTAAAGGTAAGTGTTCATATTTAAAAAGGTTGTAGTGTAGGTTCAAGTCCCATTGACAACATCATTTTATTTTATTTTCCAAACTTTTTCTGCCAATAGCTAAAATTCTTCTCCTAATGTATTTTAAAAATATAATATACCACAATATTATACATATAGTATTTAGCTAAAACTATTAGCTAATGGCATTAAATTGGAAGACAACATGTCAAATGCACGAGAATCAAAAGAATTAAAAGAATCAACAGGTTACTAATAAGGTTAAAATGATTTGCTAATGGTGCTCTCACATATATAGACATCCTAGATTGGTTTGATTTGTGAGATTTGCTCTTCAATTGGGTTTTAGAAAGAAAGAAAAGCTTTTTTAATGTTGAACCTAAGAGGGTTGTTGGTGATGGCTGCTGATCAGGCCAAAAACGGTTTTGGTGATCTGTCGTTGTCCACGTGTATAGTTAGTCAACAGTCAGGGTGCCCCGGCTCTCAATAGGCACAAGTTTTGCTGGGACTTGAGCTCCGGTAGATACCTGTGATGAAAGAGACAGGGAGCCGGACGTGGGTCCGGCTAAAGCCCTCCTGGGAGAATCAGTATATGGTAAGATAATTGGTCTCCGGTGAGGATTCAGGCAGCTTCTTTGAGAGTGAAGGCTCTGAATTCTTTGGGAGAGTTTGTGGTTGTGTATGTGTGAATTTGAACTTAGATTTTAAATAAAGGCTATCACCTTTGTATTTATACTGATGTGAAGTCGGTTTGGACCAAGTGGGTCCGCGGTGTCGACTGGGGTGGCCATGTGCTTGTCTCGACGGCCATGATGTACATTGATGGATCTCAATGTGAAAGTGACTGTCTTGATGCAGAGGATAGAACTTCCTGTCTGTCCCTTGACCTTCTAGATGCAACCTTCCTTAGTGATCAGGTATCCTTTTTGTCCAATAGGAGACTAGATGGTGGTCCGGGATGACGTAGCAGCCTGAGGGCATTGAATGCGGCAGCTTTCGTTGACTTTCAAGGCTTCCCGCGGTGAATAACTCGGGATCCCTATTTCACGCAGCTCGGGTTCAGGACCCGAGGATCTATCTGGGTAATGGAAGATGCTGGATCAGTTCCGAGCTCCTTGGGGAGGTCGGGTTGGAAGTGGTGGTGAGTACATTTGGATCCCGAGCTGTAATCAGAGCTCGGGATATGAGATCCTCTTTATCCGAGCTCCAAGTAAGCATCGGCCACGTGGCCCGCGAGTGCCAGCTGGAAGTTTGTATATTTTAGGATCTTCAGTAGCCCCCGACTTCCCGAGGTAAGGGTTTACACTTTAAGTCGGAAGTCTCCACTCGATCATAGTCGGGTGATTAGAAGCTTCACCAACACGCCATGCCTTGGGAATCGTGCGAATCATTGGCGCGAAACATTCTGACGGCCGCATTAAATGTGCGTCGTTTCAAGTTTGAATTTGCAACCGTCGCTTTGACTGAAAACGGCACCGTTTCGTCTTGCTGAGGAGTAAAACACGCGGACTATCCATTTGAGACCGGGTCAACTTCGGGTCATCCGTACAAGCGCGCGTTTTGGAAGGGTATAAGTAGGGTTTGGCATTGTTTGGTCTTCACTTTTGTAAAAACCCTAATATCCTCCGCGACTGCGATTCCGCGAACTCGACTCCAACCGTCTTCGCACTTTCTTCTTTCCTCGGGCTCTTTGCTGATTTCATTCCGTAGGTTAGTGTCATTGAAAACTGCTCTACCTGTTTATCATCTTTTTTCGGTCATTTCTGCCCTTTTCCAGTGTTTTTGTGCTTCGCCTTCGTTTTTCCGGCGATCGCCATTTTCCCGGTGCGATCTCGGCGTCACGTGCCTACCAGTGACTCCCACGTGCCCTGCAGGTGACTCTTGTACACCCTAGAAATCCGAGCTCCTACCTTTGATCCAGGTATTCCGATCTCTTTAAATATTCCGAGCTTTCATTTATCTCTTCAATATGTTTGCGGGTAGGAGGGGTATTGGTATTAGGGTTCCCGAGCTTAGCTCGACATCGGACTCATCTTCGTCCTCGGGATATTCCCCGAGCTTGGACGGTGCCAGTCCCACGCTATCTCCTGTTCCCCTTAATTTAGGTGACTCCCCTTCCCAACTTGTCTTTGCCCGCTCACCCACGGGAAAACATGTATACAAGTTAGCCGAGGACCATTGGGAGGTCGTGGTCCCGAGTGAAGCTCGGGACATCTTAGGTCGGTGGGGTGTTGACTTCTCGGATCGAGTAGTGTCCGACGAGCCTCACCGGGTACCCCACTTTTGCTGCTGAAATGGAGGTTTTAGACGATAAAGCCCAAATCATTACTGCCCTGACATGCCAATATTTCTCCATGAACCGGTATTTGCAGAATCTCCGACGTGATCGTGCTCGTCGACTCCGTGAAGGAGCTTCTTCTGATAAATCGATTACTGAGCCGAGTAGAGCTGCGAGGATGTCCGGAGAATCGACCTCGGCCGAGCAGAGGTTGCCGCGGCCGGAGAAATAGGCTTACCCGGCGACGTGCGGTCGTGGGAAATTATTCACCAAGTTCCGGATTCGGGTTCTATGCCCGACCTGAACCGTAGCTGGGTTGAGCTGAAATCCCTTCGTGGGAAGGTGGGGTTTTATACCAGCTTCTTCACCGTTGGTGGGCTCCGACTACCCTTGGATCCCTTTATTTGCGAGTTCTTGGAGCAGACCTCTTCGATGCCTCTAGACCTCTCACTCGGTCTAGTGAGGACCCTGGTGTGCTTTGCAGCTTGCACCAGGGTACTCGGATGCGAGCCAACCCTCTCTCTCTTTCGCTACTACTTCCAGGCCTGGCCCTCCAACCACCGACTACAATGCAAAGCCCACAACCACTGGATCAAGCTTTTTACTCCGTTCCCCGGGAAGGTTGACGGATGGGCAGACAAGGTCATTCTGGTGGAGAGTGACAAGGGGTGGAATTTCCAGATCCCCTCTGGTGGAATCCACGGGCTGAAGAGGCTGAAGAGTCTGGGGGCATATGACTCCATGGCCCGGGGAGTGCTCGAGGCTCCCCTTATGCGAGATGGGGAGCAGGTCCGTCTCTACGATTGGAAGGCCATCCTCGAGGATGAGGGCTTCCTGCGCCTGGCCGGTCTCTCGAAGAGAGCCCGGGCTGGTATTATTCCGAGGTGTGAGATGCCTCAGGTGGAGTCCGCTCCAGGCTGGCTTGGGCATCAAGGCGACAAATTCGGTGCGAAGAGTGCTGGCCTGGAGGAGAGCAACTGCCGACCTCTCCCCGAGGGTTGTACTTTGATACTTTTTGTTTCTGCTTGATTTTTTCCAAGTATTTTTTAATCGGTTGAACCTTCTAACTCTGTTTGTATTTGGTGCAGACATGGTGAATGCTGGGAGCGCTTTCTCCACTCGAAGGACTCGGGATACTGAAGCCCGCAAGGATGTCTTGAGGCAGGCATACACCGCGGCTGCCGATGCTGTCCTTCCCCCCACCCAACCGATCAGCTCGGTGGGGGTTGTCGATGCCCCGATCTCCTATGCGCCGCAGCAAAAAGGACAACATATTCGACGGGGAGGAGGGAGCCCGCAAGAAGAAGAAGAAGGGGGAGTCGGTCACCGTAGACCTCGACCCCGAGGAGACCCCCCTACGCCGATCGAAGGGGAAAGAAAAAGTTGCATCCTGGGAGGCCGATCCGCGTGGCGGCCGGGGCCCGATGATATCCAGACGTCCTCCGGCTATGCATGCTGTGAGGATAATCCTCGGATGGATAGTCTCCGTCCCAAGACTCGCGACTTCATCTTTAAATCGGTCGCCTGCTCGCTGGTCGAGGTAAGTGTTTATCCGTAGTTCTCGTTTGTTATATGACGTACATGCGGAGTACTAACTCTTTCCTCTTGCACTCTTTCCTCTTGTAGGTGTCCCATTATGCCAAATGGTATGACTCCCGACTGGAGGAAGCAGAGAAGCTGAAGGGTGAGCTCCTTCAACAAATCAAGGATGATGGGGCCGAGCTGTCGAGGCTACGAGCTGAATTGAAGAGCAAAGATGCGGAGCTGGCCAAGACGAAGGAAACTCTGTCCGCTACTGTGACTGCCCGGTCCCGCGCCGGCAACGGATCGCGCGAAGGAAGGCCGAGCTCGAAGTCTCCTCGCTGCTAAGAATGCCGAGCTCGATGCCGCATCAAGGACCTTGACCGGAGGCTGACCCAGCTCAACTCCGAGATGGAGGACCCCGCTCGCGAGGCTAACATCGTTGCCCGCTACAAGGCCTCCGCATCCTTCGAGGCTGATGTAACTCCCTGGATGATGAAGGGTAGGTATCAGATCCTCCGGGCTGCGGCTGGCAGTGGTGCGGCCGTTGATAGCCTTGTTGAATGGGGGGCTTCCAACCCTTTTGATGAGCTAAACCGGAGGGGAGCTGGGCTGGTGCCCTTTGACATGGAGGATATGATGTGCATCCGAGAGGATGATGAGAAGCTGGGGAGGCCAGTTTGGGAGCCACCTGCGAGACTCCAGCTGGACCTTGAGACCCTGGTTGAGGCGCGCCTTGATCAGATGGAACTCGAGGCTTCAGGGGGAGGAGATTCTCAGGAGAATCCCGAGCTTGGGCTCACTGCTGATCAACTCCTTCAGGATACTGAGGGCATGACGACCAGCCGGGATGAAAACGCTCGAGATATCCGGGAATCAGGGGGCCACGATGCCTAGCTCTTTTGCCTTGTAAATTTTTTAGGAATTTTTTGATTGAGCCTGCGAGCTCTCTTGGCTGTAATATGGACAAGTACCTGTACATTCATACACTCTTTGTATTTATGAAAAATGTCTGTTTTTACTTTGTTTTTAAAATGTATGTTTTTTGTTTTGAATGTTTGTTTTAAAACATGACTCATCTTCTTCTTAGAGGTAACGCTTTAGGATCATCACCGAGTGGCTAACGCCGACCTCGAGGTGATGTTTTAAGGATCATCACCGAGTGGCTAACGCCGACCTCGAGGTGATGTTTTGAGGATCATCACCGAGTGGCTAACGCCGACCTCGAGGTGATGTTTTAAGGGTCATCACCGAGTGGCTAACGCCGACCTCGAGGTGATGTTTTGAGGATCATCACCGAGTGGCTAATGCCGACCTCGAGGTGATGTTTTGAGCGTTTTTCCCTCTTTAGTCTTCTATGATTTGTCTAAGGATGACTTGTAAGAAAGAATTGAAATACTATTTCTCATTATAAACTTTTATTTACAACAAGTTTAGAAAAAAGGTTACAACTCAAGGGTAATATCTTTTCAAATGATCTGCATGCCACGGGTTTTTCAGCGAGGTCCCGTCTTGTTCGGCCAATCGGTAAGTGCCTTCTCGGATAATTGCTGTAACCCGGAATGGGCCTTCCCAATTAGGGGACAACTTGTTCCTCTGAGTGTTTCTTCCCGTAGCTTCAATCTTTCTGAGAACCCAGTTCCCAACTGAGAAGGTTCGGGGATTAACTCGGCGGTCGTGAT
Organism: Platycodon grandiflorus; assembly: GCA_016624345.1. Classification (NCBI taxonomy): domain Eukaryota; kingdom Viridiplantae; phylum Streptophyta; class Magnoliopsida; order Asterales; family Campanulaceae; genus Platycodon; species Platycodon grandiflorus. Next base: position 19,424,093 of record CM028361.1, read on the forward strand.
GGCTTTTTGCGAGTTGTTTGTAGTTGATCATTCTGAGCCGAGCGTCGAGCCTTCTTTCTTCTAATAGGTCGAGGTCGAGCCCCCGAGCTTCCTGATTTGTCTTTTCATCAAAATGTAGCACCTGGGCTGTAGGAAGGGCCATTTCGACTGGAGCCATTGCTTCTGATCCGTAGGTTAAAGTAAATGGTGTTTCTCCCGTTGGGCCCCGCACAGATGTCCTAATACTCCATAGGACTGCGGGTAACTCCTCTAGCCATCTGCCTTTTTTCTCGTCTAGACTCCTTTTGAGAGAATATAGGATCTTTTTATTCCCGGCCTCAGCTTGACCGTTGCCCTGTGGATGCGAGACCGAAGACATCCAGTGCTTCACATTCATTCTCTCGCAGCTCGCTGTAAATTTTGTTGCGAACTGTGTCCCGTGGTCGGAGACGATGACCCGGGGTAGCCCAAATCTGCACCAGATGAAATCGTGCACAAAACTGATAGCCCTTTCTTCGGCGATTCCCGCAAGTGGCTTTGCTTCGATCCATTTTGTGAAATAGTCGACAGCGACGATCAAGTACTCGCAACCTCCGCGAGCTTTGGGAAAAGGCCCGATAAGGTCAATTCCCCACATATCAAAAGGCCAGGCTGCGACTACCGGTGTTTGAGGTACCGAAGGTAGTCTGGGTACGTCCGCGAATCTCTGGCATTTATCACACCTCCTCACGTAATCCTCGGCATCCTTCCTCAGTGTTGGCCAGTAGTACCCGTGGAAGATGATTCTGTCTGATAAAGTACGAGCTCCGGGATGACCCCCGCACACTCCTTCATGTACTTCTGCTATCAAATTTTCCGTGACCTCGGGCCGTACACACCTTAGTAGAGGTTTTGAGAAAGATCGTCGGTACAGTACCCCGGCAACCTTTGTGTATCTTGCAGCTCTTTTCCTGATCTGCCGAGCTGCGATCTTGTCATCGGGCAGAGTCCCGTGTTCGATGTAATCCTCAATTTCGTCTATCCAGCACCTCGTGGTTGCCATAATTGGTAGAACAACCTCTCTGTTTACCGAGGGTGAATCAAGAAATTCTACTCGAACGTCGGGGGGGAGATCCTGCAACTCCATGGAAGCGACCTTTGACAGGTAATCGGCCCGAGTATTGCTCTCTCTATCAACTGGACCTCCCGTATTCGAACCCTGTCAGCAGTTGTCTCACGAGCTCGCAGTATTTTGTCAAGGTGGGGTGATTAACCCCGTATTCCCCCGAAACTTGCTTCACGACGAGCTGAGAGTCGCTGAAGACAACAATCTGTGAAACTGTTAGGTCCTTTGCCAGCTGTAGGCCTGCTACCACGGCAACGGAACCAAACTGATCAGGCCAAAAACGGTTTTGGTGATCTGTCGTTGTCCACGTGTATAGTTAGTCAACAGTCAGGGTGCCCCGGCTCTCAATAGGCACAAGTTTTGCTGGGACTTGAGCTCCTAGATACGTGATGAAAGAGACATCGTCGTGAGCCGGACGTGGGTCCAGCTAAAGCCCTCCGGTGGGAGAATCAGTATATGGTAAGATAATTGGTCTCCGGTGAGGATTCAGGCAGCTTCTTTGAGAGTGAAGGCTCTGAATTCTTTGGGAGAGTTTGTGGTTGTGTATGTGTGAATTTGAACTTAGATTTTAAATAAAGGCTATCACCTTTGTATTTATACTGATGTGAAGTCGGTTTGGACCAAGTGGGTCTGCCAGGTGTCGACCTGGGGTGAGCTGCCATGTGCTTGTCTCTGACAGCCGCAATGTACATTGATGGATCTCAATGTGAAAGTGACCTGTCTTGATGCAGAGGATAGAACTTCCCTGTCTGTCCCCTTGACCTTCTAGATGCAACCTTCCTTAGTGATCAGGTATCTTTTTGTCCAATAGGAGACTAGATGGTGGTCTCGGGATGACGTAGCAGCCTGAGGGCATTGAATGCGGCAGCTTTCGTTGACTTTCAAGGCTTCCCGCGGTGAATAACTCGGGATCCCTATTTCACGCAGCTCGGGTTCAGGACCCGAGGATCTATCTGGGTAATGGAAGATCTTTGGATCAGTTCCGAGCTCCTTGGGGAGGTCGGGTTGGAAGTGGTGGTGAGTACATTTGGATCCCGAGCTGTAATCAGAGCTCGGGATATGAGATCCTCTTTATCCGAGCTCCAGGTAAGCATCGGCCACGTGGCCCGCGAGTGCCAGCTGGAAGTTTGTATATTTTAGGATCTTCAGCTGCTATTAATTGGTACTGAGTGGTGGTCTTTGCTGAGAGGTAAATAGATATATTTGTTTGGTCACGTCGTTTTAAAACATATTTATTTGGTCTTCGATTTTTATAATATATTTGCTTGGTCCTGTAGTTTTAAAACATATTCATTTGATCCTAGATATTGCATTTTTTGGTCGGGTTTCCCTTTTGCCGTTACAGTTAGAATTTCTGACTAATATTTTTAAATATGACTAAATTACCCTTACTAAGAAGTTAGAAAGAAAAGAAAAGCAATAAATGACATTGACTCCACTCAGGAAGGTATAACCGGATAGAATTGGTTCTTTATAGACTGACTTTTCAAAAAATACAAAATACAGAGGGTCAATTTGCCAATTCAAGCCCCGTTTTGTTATAGCAACATTTTGAAATTGGTGAACATTTTAAACACAACAATAAATAAACAAAAAAAATAAATTTAAAAACTAGTATATAACATCTCTCTCAACAGATTTTTGCTTGGATCAAATGGGGCAAACCAGATGTGCATTCAAATGCTTACTAGTAGAGGGATAGAAATCTTAACTATTGTTTCATAAATGCATTCAAACTCTTTAATTCGAAACATGAATGGAAGTAATTATATTTATATCAAAACTTTGTCTTTCTTTTTCATTTTTTTTTTTAGTCAATTTAAAGGCCAAACTAATGGATTCAAAAATTAACTTCAACAAATCAAGTATCCAATTTTTGTTCCTAGCACAAACTATTTATTTTTCAACTAACTTTAACAAGATTGCCAGTTCTTGCTTGGAATTACGAAGGGTAGGAAGTTTGATTGGGACATCTCGTTGAGACATTAAATTTACATCGGGTAAAAATAAGTCTAGCAAACAATTACTCCCTCAGTCCCTAAATTATTGTCTTGCTTTTATTTTTTATCCGTCCCAAAATAATTGTTTTCTTTGAAAGTTTTCTTTTTAGGACAATACTTTTACCATTTTATCCTTACTTTTTCTTCCAACTTTAATTGTGAGTCACATGCACATAGGCATTAAAGAAAACTACACATTATAAAAATATTAATAATCAAGTCAATTGCTTTTTCTTATTTTATGTCTCGGGTCAAACAAGACAATAATTTGAGGACGGGGAGAGTAATAAAGATTCTGAGCCACACCTCTCACAATTCAATTGATTTTGAGATAGATCCCCAGACTTTAAGACGGTATCAGAACAGGCTTTCTACACGTGCAATCCCAATGGCCCACGTTATTGCTTCACGCCACCCGAATCAATCAGTTCACGTAATAAAGATCCTGGAGTCACATTTCTCACAAATCAATTGGTTTTGAGATAACCCCCAAATTTTAAGAAATCTATACTTTGATAAATGGAGAAGAAAGATGGAGCTGTTAACATGATTATTTTTTGTCTCTGCTTGTAGACTCAACGACCCACGTTATTGCTTCGCACCACCCGAATTAATGAGTCTACGTAATAAAGATCCTGGGGCCACACTTCTCACAAACCAATTGATTTTAAGATGATCCCCAAATTTTAAGAAATCTATACTTTGAGAAATGGAGAAGAAAGATGGAGCTGTTAACATTATCTTTTTTTGTCTCTGTCATCTCAGTCGTCATTGGCATCTCCTCCATTTCAATTGCTATAGCGAATTGGAATTAAGAAGATTGATAGTTTTTGCTTAGAACCAATATCATTTTCATATATTTTATACAGTATTTGATTGCTATACTAATTACCATATCATTATGAGAGAGAAAGAGGGTGAACAGGTTTAGGAGAGCTTGAGCTCTAATTGGTGACTGAGAAAAACGATGGAGGAGGGAAAATAACATTGATTTGGACAAAATTATACTCTAAAAGTGGGCGTATTTTGGTTTTAAAAAAGTGGAGATATGGTTAACCTCAGCCAATTGGTGGCGAGGTTAGCTTTTTATATATATACTTAAATGGGATGGGGTATGAATGGGATAGGGCATGTCATTCTCCTTCTCATTGGGAAATAGGAGTGATTTCTCTTTCTCATCTCATTTACACTTATTCAATTCTCATTTTCGCCCTATTAACGACAGAATGGGATGGTTTCCCATTTACTGCGTCACTTTACCATCAGTAGTAGACGTGGACACACGAATTCAATATTATTTTTTTGGTTGGTAGTTGTGAATTGTCTCCCTTTTAAGTGTCGTATTTTTATATATTACTTTCTCTGTTTTGGATAAATGTTTTTATTTTTTATTTTGGAATGTCCCAACTAATGTTCTTAAAGATTTTTAATTTACATATTCTCTATCATTCTTCCTAATATACCCTTAAAGCTTCGTTTAATATAACACATCCCAAAGAAACTCAATTATTTAAAATAGTTGAACTCAATTAATGTTCATGAGTATTATGGTCAGAACACATTTTACAGCACATCATTAATTATGTTTCTTAATTTTTGTATTTTATCCACTAAAAATATTTATCTAAAACAGAGGAAGTAAAAGTTAAGTAAAACATTACACTGCACCAAGTGACAATTTTACTCAATAATACACTAAAAGGCCAACCAAACCGACCTCCAAACAGGTTGGACCTACCAACACAAATGAAGTTATCCCCCCGTTTTATCTAACTAGTCCACGTTTAAAAGGTCTAATAATTAAGAAGTATATAAATAATATTAAAGTTGATAATAATTAAAAAAATATTTTAATATAGTTAATATGTTTATTCTACATATGAAAAGATAAATTTGAAAATTTTATGAAATTAGTAGGCATAATTTTTTTAAATAAATTTTTTATATAAAATATTTTAAAATAATATAATAAACTTTTTGCCTGAGGCGAGGAATTAAAAGGCTACGTAAAGAGAACCTACGACTATACTTGTGTCTCTTCCTACGGGCTACATTTATCCGAATGGGTCCACTTTTGGATAATCAATCAGGTGGTTCAGAATTATTAAGTTTCAATTATTTTTGTTTGCTCGCCCGACGATATGTATGTGTACGGCTGTTCGGTGGAACAGTGTTAAACAGGAACCCCAACGTCGGCAGTGTTAAACAATGGACCCCCACCCAACGTACGGAATCAAAAAGTAAAACACAAATTAATGGGCCCTGTTAGGAATTTGATCATGCAAGTAACTTGGGTTTTCAATCATTTGATGGGCAAAATTGTGTGTGTTGGTGAAGCCTTGTTACTGGCCCAAGGTCATGGTAGTATTTGGTCTCGATGTCATCCCCCGTGCCACTCATCTTTATTTCCTCACGTTTATATAAAACTAATTTTATGAAAAATCCAAGGGTTAATCACACAATTAGTCCTTTGACTATAGATTTTGTCACAATTAGTCCCTTAAGATTTTTTTTAAATGTCAATCCCTAGAGTACCAAAATTAAACATGTTTAGTCCTTTTGGTAAATGTTGTTAGGATTTATCCGTTAAGTCAGTCATGTGCCCAGCACGTGACTTTGGTTAAGTGCTTATATGGAATTTTACTAGTTAATATCATTAGCCCTATTTTCTTTTTCCCTACCCCCTTTCCCCCTCTTTCTCTTCAGCCGTATACATCGGCATAACCCCAAAACGGCCTCTCCTTTCTCCCTTTGCCTTGCCCATCAAAATTGACTCCACACACACACTGAAGCACACACCAAAACTGTATTCTTGTTCACAGAAAACCACCAAGTTCCGCAACCACCATGAAAGTCCATACCTCATCTGGGTCGAACAACAAGACAAAAAGCTTTTGATTCCATCCCCCACCAAAGTCAAAGACACCAACAACAAACCCATTATCAATGGAATTTTTCATTGGAAGTAGACCGGTTCCTTTTCGAATCTCTCTTTCCATCGTTTTGGGCCAATCCCATTAGAGAGGGACGGAGAGGTTGCGGGCGTGTAGAGACTTCTTAATACGATCTTCGCCAAGGATTCTCGACGAATCACGATTTTACGCGGAACGGAAGCTAAGATCAAGGAAGTTGATGGAAGGTGACACCTCAACTCGATAAATCAGTCCAAATACGAACCATGGCATGTACAGCCGCAACCCGATAATTGAGACGACAACGAACCTTGGTATAATGAGTTTCGCCTCAATTGGGATGAAATTCCAATTGATAAGAAAGAAAAAGGTTGAACGCCATAGGACAAATCCTGACAAGTTTGAAAAGTTTTTAAAGAACGAAGAAGAATTGAATAAATTCTCTTAATCAATTTAATATCAAAGTTGTGTATCAAGTTCCCTTACAATGATGTTTTGCGCCTTTTTTATTGGCCAAAAAGCTGTAAATTAAGTTCCTAAATTATTTAGGATAAATATTAAAGTAATAAGGAAAGATAATCCTAATTAAAATAGGAAAAATAACTTAAATCTCGTCATTCTTGCTGGCAATCCCGTCACTATGTTTTAAGGCGTGGGCACGCCTTATGAAACTTCATAAAAACAGCACAACACAGCACTTTGTTTAAGGCGTGGGCAAGCCTTATCTGTTCACATCTGCTGCCCAACAGGAAGACTTATAAGGTGTGGGCACGTGGTGAAACACATTGATGAGTCTCCATAACATCTAAATAGGCCCGAATCAGGGTTAGAAAATTTCCTTGAGTCCGTAATTCATCGTTCACACGCTCCATGGGCTTCTCGCTCCCGAACTCACGAACCAATCCGCTTACTTCCTCACGAATCCTCTTGGCACGAGCTCTTGTCATTGGTCCATTTGATATTTGCATCGAACTCGGTCCGTTGTCGGTTCCTTGGATCTCATCACATTTTCTTTTTTCCCCTTTCTCTTCAACCAAGAGTCCTTTCCAGATATATCGATGCGCTGTACACTTATAGATTCCTAGTTCTTCCTTTAAAGAAAATGGTTATGACAGAGATGGAAGATCTAACTGCTAGCTACTAAATTGGCATTTTTCCTCTTTGATAGATTCCTTTGAAGTTGAAAGCCAGGGGGAAAGTCAACTGACCTTTCGAATCAAGGAAAAATACACCACACTTTTTCGTTGCGCCGACCGGTCAAGTTTTGATATCGGAATCTAACCTTTTGTAATGTCGTCGACTGTTTTGAAATGCCGGAGCTATCGGGGGAGGGAGGAAGACAGAGAGATAGGAAAGTGATGATTTTGATTTTTTATTTTATTTGACCAATTAGAGTAATAATTACTAATTTCTATTTTTTTTAACACTATTACTAATACTAATTAAATTAACATTAATATTAAATATCATAACTACATTGAGACAAATAATTAATGTTTTTAATTAGATTAAAATAAAAATTTGTTCATTCAAATTAAAAAAGATAAAAATTTGTTATAATTAAATTCCTTTAGAAATTTCCCATAATACCCTTGAAATTGGCATGTGCAACACACATGATTGACTTAACGAATTTTTTTTAACGGTATCTATCAAAAGGACTAGCTGCGTGACTTAATGGAAATCTTGAACTCATCAGTACTCTAGAGACTAAAATGTGAAAACAAATTCTTAATAAACTAATCATGAAAAATTTATAGTTAAGGGACTAATGGTGTAATTAATCCAAAAATCAATAACATAAGGGCAAACTACATAAATGGTCCCTGTAGTTTTAGTGTTTTTTGCATTTCGTCCTTACATCTCGCAAATGGTCCCTGTACCGAGACTTTATACACAAATGGTCCTTCCGTCTAATTCTATTAATTTTTTGCCGTTAAACATGCACATGTGTCTTGCACGTGCATTTAGGGAAAGATAAAATAGTCAATTTGTCTTGAAAAAGTACAAGGACCAATCTTGAAATTTAAATAAGATGAGTAATCTTTACACTTATCCCTTCTTCTCTGCCACCTATTCTAAATCAATCTCCACCTTTCTCTCTCATCCTCTTAAAGCTTCAAAATCCACCATTAATGGCAGCACCCATAAACTCTTATCCTTTAAATCCTTACTCTCATAAGCAGATCCATTTCCCAAACTCTCTCTCTCCTTTCACCTCGTCATCTGTGCTCAGCTTCTGAGTTCATCATAATCGGTCCATCACAATTGCTATGATCCTGCGATGCACCCGAAACAGCCTCTTCACTCCCAAGTCAGACTCAGTCGAATCACTCGACACCTCCAATAAACTCCGCGTCACCGCCGAGTTCGACCCACACGAAACCACCAGCGGTACCTGTTCCTCTGCCTGGGTAGTATGTCGGTAGCAATAACAGACCAATTACGCTCATCGTGTTGATCCACCAGCTTGACAAGCATCACATCCTCCTGTGAGGTCTATGAGCCCCTGATTTTATCATGACCACCATCAATCTCCGCTATGATCACTCTCATTCTCACAAACACACAAACACACACTATGTGTTTGTGAATTCACCGTTCAATTGTAGATCGTATCTCTCTCTATCTTCATGTCTCGATCTGCAGTAGTGCGTTGGATTTTTTGCCGTCTTCAATTAAATTGAGGGATTTCTCCATTTGTGAAATGCAAAAAATTAAAAAAATTATACAATTGGGGTTTTGAATTTGGGGTTGTTGGTTTTGAATAAATTCAAGACAGTCTGAAGTCAATCGTTCAATCGGAGAAGATGAGCTAACTTTATAGTTCACCCCCTGAACTCTTGGATAATTGCAAGTAGTTCTATGGTCCTTGTACTTATAAAGGTGAAATGACTATTTTACCATGTCTAAAATGCATATGAGAGGCACGCGTGTCGATTTAACGGAAAAAATATAACGGAACTAGACGGAAGGACCAATTGCGTTCAATTGGTTGGTACAAGGACGACTGGCAAAAAAATTTTTGTACAAGGACGAAATGCAAAAAATACGAAAACTACAGGAACCATTTGTGTAGTTTGCCCATAACATTTTTGTAGTAGGTAGTTAATGCTCCCACCGTTCACCGTTCCTAGTCTTCCGATCAAAAGTCTACTTTTTATTTTTAAAAGTTAATATGAACTAAGTTAAATTAAAATTTAACATACGTTAATTATATTTTTTAAAATAAAATCTTGTTTACTAAAAAGTAAAAACTACATTAAGAATGTTATGTATTACAACTTAGAAAGACCAAAAAAAAAAAAAATCAAAAGTTTACTCTTTAATTGGAATAGATGGAGTAATAATTTTATCTTTATTTATGAGAACAAAATCATACTTCAGACTTCAGAAAAAAAAAATTTGTCGGTCACAGTTTTTTTTTTTTTTCACTTTTACAGAAAAAAATAACTAATTCTTGGCAACTATCATGTCACATTTTGCATTTACAATGATAAATATGAGTAATTCTATACAAGGTGTAAGCATTTTTTTTTTTTTGATATCCTAAATCTATCCTAAATCTACCCTAAAACCCCCAAAAAAAACCCAACGAAATTCGATCCTGGGCCAACAACAGGGAGTGAGGCTCTAATCAGTAGAGCAATCACTGAATATCAGGTGTAAGCATATTTTTTATCTCCCGTATTTCACTAATATCCATATATTATACTCTTACAAACGTAGACAATAAAAAGAATCATATTAAAAAAGATGTGACCGATCTTGCCTTAGTGGTACTAAGGACTATAGCAGAAACAGAAGAATCTAAATTATATTCATCAATTTATGCAATCTACATACCAGGTCGTTCATATTGTGACAGACCCACAGAGATTAAGGGTATACATGTCAGATTTCTCCTCTATAACCCCCGGACCCAAAGTAATCCCTCCTTGAGCTAGCAATTTGCGTACTCTTATGGTGTTCCAACTTTGGGCAGTCACGAATACATTGACCAAGTCCACCACAATGTGCACAACCTTTTACTCCACTCGCATTGGTGATTGCATCCAAATCTTTCATCAGATCACTCGTGCAACAGATGCTTCAAATCAAGAAGTGTCATCTCACTTTGATTCTTGTTAATGAATGTTGTTGCTATTCCAGTCTTCCCACATCTACCAGTTCGTCCGATCCTATGGACGTAGTTTTCGATTTCCACCAGCATATCATAGTTGATCAGGTGCTGAATGTCTGGAAAATCCAAACCCTTGGATGCAACATCTGTGCCAAATCATCTTTTTTGCCTGCTTTGAAAGATGCAATTGCATACTCTCTCTTCTTGATCCTTGCCTCCGTGAATTGCCACTGCTTCAACTCCTTTCAAAAGAAGGTATACATGTATGTCATCCACATCAGCTTTGTTCTCACAAAATACTAAAACTGGTGGTGGGGTCTTCTGTAAGCATTCAAGAAGGTAAACAATTTTTGCGTCTAGCTTCACGTATTCAACTTCTTGGATCACAATCACATCAAGATTTGCTGCTCCTGCTCTTCCCACATTAACAGTAACAAGTTTGACACTAGTGCGCTTCTGGCAAAATTCTGAAGAGTTTGCCCTTGAGCTTTAAAGTGATCAAACACCTCTCTTATATCGTCTTCAAATCCCAGATCTACCAACCCATCTGCCTCATCTAAAGTCAAATACCTGCAGGAAAAAATTAAATAAAATGCAAGACACATCCCTATAATAGGAAACCAATAAATTCCGAGTTTATTAATGCTTTAGTCCTAGGACAGCAACTAAAATATAGCATCAGGGAGGTACAAGGTCATTATGCATGTATATGGACTGGCCCCAGAAAACCTATATGATGGGGATCACTCCGCATTCATCAATTTTCAAATTGCTTTTACACATTTATCCGAAGCATGAGAAATTTCAGTTAAAATCGTCTTTCGAAAATCAGGCTCAAAATGGAAAACAACAAACAAAACAAACATTTTTCATTGAGCAAGAGAATATCTCGTATAAGCTTGCACCATCTTTATCTATATACAAAGATTAAACATATAATCATAAGTAACAAACAAGAAGGAATTGTGGCTATGAAAATCTAAGTTACAAAATGACTTTGGAGCAATAGTATTAAAATATTACAGATCCAGAAACAGCAGATAACATCGTAGCAGAAATGACTGAAACCTAACAAGATTCAAAATATAAGCTTTGACATTCTTCTTTGTATAGAAGCAATAACATATCCTATGCATCACATGGGCAGAAAGTAAAGTGTTTCGAACAATTGGTAGACCAGCTCTGTTTATTATTGTTTATTATAAACTAGTTTTACACCTACGCACGGACATATATCTTTTATAATTATAGATAATTGTTATTTACACCCCAAAAATTACTTAGTACATCCAATTACTAAGTACACCCCACCCCAATATTTTCAACCCCTCAAAATACTAGGTATACCCCCCACTAATTTCCTATTCTACCCTTACCAATATTTTTCCCTAAATACTAAGTACACCCCACCCTAAACACATCTCATCCCATCCTTCTCCTTCCTAGTACACCCCATTCCCTTCCTCCTCCCTTCCCCCGCCCCCCACCCACCCACCCACCCACCCACCCACGCATTGCCCGCACCACAGCCCACCCAACCTCACCTCACCTTTGCTTTGATTTTTTTTTTTGAACACTCCCTTTCCTCCTTCCCCCACCCCACACACAGCCCGCTCCCTTCCTCTTTTTTTTTTTTTTTAAAACAGTTTGTTTGGCACTGGGTTACCGAACGCCCATAGTGGTGTTTGGCACCCTTACCGAACATTACTATAGGTGTTCGGTAGGGGTGCTGAACAACCATAGTGATGTTCGGTAGGGGTACCAAACAACCTAAAAAAATGAAAAAAAAAAAAAAAAAAAGAGTATTTACTATTCAGGTCTAAATTTATAATGACATTTTTGTAATTTTTGTTAGGGGGGTGTACTCAGCTATTCTATGGATGTAAATAGCAATTCTCTTAAATTATACTTAAGCAAAGGAAAAGGAAAAATAAAATTAAAAGAATAAGGTAAAAATAATGTTGGAGGCAATAATGATAAAATATAATTTTAGAATATTTATTTTAAATAGAACATTAGTCATTAAACCAATTAATAAAAGACAAAAAAAAAAAAAGATAAAATTTAAGCATGACATGTTCTTAATTATCCTATTTCAACCATTAAATAACAAATAATTTAAAAGTTTTAATGTTAATAAATTAAACAAATAATTATAATGTAAAAATTATGAGTTCGATGTATAAAAATTAAACACCTAATTAAAATGTAAAGATAAAAAAAATAAAACTAATACTCCCTCCGTCCCTAAATTATTGTCTTATTTGACCCAGCACACGGATTAAGAAAAATTAATTGATTTGATTATTAATATTAGTATAGTGTATTGTTTCCTTTAATGTCCATGTGCATGTGACCCATAATTAAAGTAGGAAAAAAAAGTAATGGTAAAAGTGATGTCTTAAAAAAGAAAGTATCAAACAAGACAATTATTTAAAGACGGACAAAAAAAAAAAAAAAAGACAATAATTTAGGAACGGAGGGAGTAATAGAGAATCACATAAATAAAAAAATTATTGGTCGTTGATTTAAACTTTAGATACTTGTATGTTCAAGATTTGTGAAACTAAAGTTAGGGGTGAGCCAAGAAACCCCAAACCTCGAAAAAGCCCGAATAACCGAGTCCGAATAATGGCCCGACTCAGGCCATAGTATGTGGTTTTTAGTTAGTATTAAAAAACTAACCGATATAGAAACCGAATCGAACCGACTTAATAAACTACGTCGTTTCTATTAGTGTATAAGGTATCTTTTAGCCTACTCACTTTCCGCAGACTTCCTTCCACGCAATCTCATTCCACCCTAACCCTAATCGCCCCTATAGCCACAAGCGTTCTCTGCCTCGCCACTTCGACCTATCAATCGGCTATTCTCCGACACTGCAACGGCTGAACGACTCGCGGGAATTGATCTAAAGGTGACGAAATCATAGCAGGTTTTACCTTTTTCGTCCAAGCTTCATTTCTTTCAATCATCCAAGGCCATCATTCTTCTTTTCTGTTTTGGATTTCAATTGCTTTGTCTACCGTCTTCCCCCTTCTTCTTTTTTCTCTCTCCCATGTTTCTTCTCTTCTCGAGATATTAAAAAAAATCGGTTGGTCAATATTTTTTTTTAATATACAAATAAAGGGTTTTTTATAATTTTCCAGATTACTTTTTTAAAAAATATTTAAGCATTTAAATCTAATAAAAAGGACAAAAAAATTTCAGACCCATACATATTTTTTCGGACTTGTCACATATTTGTAATTAATAGTGGCTATGTATTATTTAGTTTAATTTTTTTTGTTATAATAAATTCTGATCTGATTTATATAAAAAAAATCTTTCGGCTCTGATAAAACTGTCGAAAAATTTCAGATCTGTATTTTCCTTTATGATTACGAATTTTTTGCAATAATGCTTGGTTAAGTGAATTGGTAGAGAATGCATAATGTTCAAATGAACAAAAGTCAGACTTCAATTTGCATCAAATTGTAATAATTGTTTCATCAATATTCTTTTGTGTACCTGGTACCTTTTATCTTCGTTGGAGTACTATGTTTCTTCCTTTCTAGATGTTGGATTAATATGGAGTGCTGGTTATTTTAGGTGAACAGCACACGATACCCTCGTTTGTCTCTAATGGCTAGGGATTTATTGGCAGTGCAGGCAACCTCAGTAGCACCCGAAGATCTCTTCTGCAGTAAAGGTGATTAGATTGACAGGCAAAGATTCTCTCTCTCATGGAATGACACAAGCTATGCTTTGTATTTAGTCGTGGACTGAAGGTGGAATGATGTTGAAATACAAGTCAATTGAGATTGACTAAGAGAGGCTAATGGAGATGGCAGCAGCAGCAGCAAATAATGATAGCACAGTGGGTATTGAGAAGAAACACAAGTGATGGCGACTTTTCTCGTCAGTGTTTAATGAGGAAAATGAGCATTTCATGCTTCGTTTTATGGGATTTTCCTTTGAAGAATACAAAGACTATATATATTGTGGTGATGGGAAACTCAAGGGGCGGTGAATTCCATCGGTCGGTGCATTGGATCTCTTTTGTTGGTGTTTTGTTCTAGAATTCCAAGTTCATAGAATTGCAAAATATTTTTTAATTTTTAAACCAAATTATTAAATATGTAGTATAAAATCTTGAGAAATAGTAACATGTGAACTGTTTCAGCTTCCAATGCATGTCTGGATTAGTTAGATTCGAGTTTCCATTTTTAGAAAGCTGTTTAGGCAGAAAATTTCCTTATTTAGCTGGGCTAGGATTACGGTTGTTATTATATATATATATAGATATATAGATATATAGCATACCTAGAACAAAATTACATTTGGAGCTACACTAGTTTTGTAAGAAATAATCAAAATGGACTTCCACACTTTACCACATAACCTACCTTCACACCCAATATGTAATAGTGATCGGTTATCTTAACATGAAATTAAAGTCAAATCAAATTCAACACAGATCAATAAACATCTAAGCTAGCCCAACTTCAAAACAAAAAGTTTATTGCTACTCTTATATATTCATGGTCTTTAAATGGATATATGACTAGAAAGCTATTACCTGCAATAATCCAGATTCATCTTCTTTTTGGCAAGCAAGTCCTTTAACCTTCCAGGTGCAGCAACTACAATATGGACACCTCTCATCACAACCTCTAACTGTGATCGCATATCAATACCACCAATATACAAAGCAAAGGTCTTATTTCTGAAAACCCATATTCCCTCAATGGTATTAAAATTCCTCCACAACCTTACAAGTCTGCCTTGCGAGCTCTCTAGATGGGCAGACAACCAAACCAAATTGTCCTTCCCCTGGAACAATTGGCATCATCATCTCCTCCTGCAATGCCAACATAATCAACGGCAACACAAAAACCAATGTTTTGCCAGATCCCGTGAATGCTATTGCAATCATATCCCTTCCAGACAAAATTACAGGAAGTCCTTGAACTTGAATGGGAGTTGGCTGTACTATTCCTTTAGTTTTCAACTTCTTCAGAACTGGCTCTGGAAACCTCATATCTTTTAAATTCTTAATTGGCGGAGGAATCTCATCACCATCTACAATTATATGCCACTGCTTCCTAATAACATCACATGCTTTCTTTGACATCCTTCTTATCAATAATGGTGGCTTCCATCCATTTGGCAATGGTTCCGAGTATGTTATCCCCTTTGCGAACTGACATTAAAGTCTTCCTATCCAATAGATGTTTGATTATCTCCTTTTCCTGTTGAACCATCTGTTCTGTCGGACTGATTTCAGGTTGATCACGCTTGAGTTGAGAGGCCTTGACAAGCAAGCTAGGTTTGACTTCTACTTCTTTTAGTTTTTCTGCTTCATCCTCCAATGTAGAAGATTTTCCCTTGCTCTGAAGAATCTTCTGAGCCTCAATTGCTCTGCGCTTTGCGACCGGAACATATTCAACATAATCATCATCATTCTCCATTTCCAGCAAGCTCTGGAAAGGTAGAAGACTAAACATTAAAACTTTCAAATATATAAGTACAAATGTACAATAGTTCAGACCAACAATAATGTTCAACTAATACTAACTGACGTAAAACATATTTACATCACTGGAGGTAGAGCTGTATGTTCAGTTTTTGTTAGAACCGACCGCTCAGGTTGGGCAGTTTGTTTTGCAGCCTTTCATTCTTTTTGATGCTTCCAGAGAGCTAATGGATTTTTTTCTTTATTTATTTATTTTTGGATAAATCATATCATCATAATTCACTATTTTATTTTGCATGTGTCACTTAAATGGTTCACTTTCAAGAATTACATTTTCAATTGTTGTAACATTTTATTAACTTATTTAAGTTCACTTTCAAAAATTACATTTTCAATTGTTGTTTATTATACCGTGAATTTATAATCCATACCAGCAATTTTCATTATTGAAATTTCTGTTTGCATAATCCAGCCTATCTCTCACGGATTGGATCCTTACAGGCCTTTATGCCAGCCCTAAGCCCCAGGTTAGCAAACACCCACTATTCATCAATTCTCACTCATGCCCTCCCATGCCGTCTCGCCGGTGACTTCAGCAGACAAGAGAGGAGGGGTCTAACCACAATTATACCCTCAAACAAAAATTTAAGGTGTGTGCGTGTGTGTGTGCGCGCAGAAAATAGAAAAAGATAGGATAAGGAGAGAGACAGAGAAAAAGAGCGTACCTGTGCCAAGCTCCGGTGAGGCGGCCAAGGCGGGCGGGAGAGTGCGGCGGTAGCGCAGCTGGCGCTGCGCCTGAGCCCGTGTGGCGTGTTTGAAAGGGGTTAAGGGTAACCTTATTTAACTCGACTGAGGTTTGTGACTAAAGGTAGAGGGAGAGCTCCAGAAATAAAGAACGGATTCGCCAAGTGAGAGGGAGAGAGGTTTGTGACTAAAGGTAGAGAGAGATCCAGAAATAAAGAACGGAATCGCCAAGTGAGAGGGAGAGAGCACCGGCGACGTGAACGACAGTGACGGACGGAGAACTAAGAGACAGAAGACAGAGCGACGACGTGCGACTTTGCGTGAGGTGAGAGAAAGAGAGAACTGAGAGACCGAATGAAAGTATCAGTTTACTACGTACTTTAGCTTTACGGTTTTTAGATCTAAAGGACTGTCCAAAGTAATTACATCCTAATAGTGAAAGGCCGCTATTCGAGAAGGGAATATGAGACAAGCCCAGTCATGAAATAAGGAAAACGAGAAATCTTTCAAGCCAATTCTCAGGCGAACCTTGCGGGAACCATTCGGCTCTTTCCTTTAATAAGTGAAATCAAAATGTGAGACTTTTGCACATGGGGCTTTGGCCTGCTGGCTTGAGCTCATGGCTTCCACTATGGAGGTCATGGGTTCAATCCCCCCAGGAGTCATGGGTTCGATCCCTCCAGGAGTTAGAGGGAAGACTTTCTCTCCTTTACGAAAGCTTTGACATCTAAAATGCTTGCAACACAAATGAAAAGTAAAGATGAAAATTTTTAGGGTTAATTACACCATTAGTTTATTGATTATTAACCGTTCCATGGTTAGTCCCTTAACAATTTTTTTTTAAATTTCAGTCCCTTAAGTACTAAAAAGTCACGCAGCTAGTCCTTTTGATGGATATCGTTAGTAAAATTTCATTAAGTGACCCATGTACCTCCCACGTGCATTTGAGCAAGGGCAAAATTGAAATTTTCTAGCCCATTTACCCCAATATCATCACTTTCATGAATACGTACAAACCATCGTCCGGTCACTGCCATCTCCAACTCCGGCTGGCATCCTCAGTGGCGGCTAGGAAAGGTCGTCTTCGATCACAAGCTTCCCAACCATGGTCATGCCACCATTAAATTCGACCAAGCCCTTGCTCTGATCCAGCCTCGCCCCTGCTTCGGCCAACGATCTTGTCTCTAATTGCCTCCCTCATCGCCGACAATCTAGACAAAGTGCCACTGAACTTCACCACCATTATACTCTGATTCCCAGACCTTCCTCGACCTACCTTAATCTTCTCCCAAAACCCCTTATCTGCAATTGATGGAATATGAGAAACAAAAAGAGACTGAATAAAAACAAAAGATCAAGCCAAATAAACCCCTTATTTGCTTCGTGATCTTGAACTCAGAGCCATAAGATCTTTTCAGCAGGGCATATTAACAAGGAATACCAACAATCGAATGTAATTCTTTGACAATTCTCTTCGGAGGAAAGACAAACCTAAGAAAGGTTAGAGTGCAATTTCAGATTTGGGATTTTTATGGCACCTCAATTTCAGATCTGGGATTTTTATGTTCTTTCCTATGTGAGTGGACAGCGGGATTGAAAGGGCGACAAGATGCTGATGCTGGTGTTTTGCTGTCCGTGATTTGACGGCGACGAGGGAAGGGGTTGTCCTTCGTATCGGTGGGAGACGACGCGCTGGAGAAGATGAAAGAAATTAGAAGATTTATGACTATCCTCAAAATTTCGAGTTTGGTACAGAGAAATCGGCCAGAAGAGGCCATTCGGTTGTTCAAAACAATGTTGATGAATGAACAAAGACCAAATTTTGTTACAGATGTAAGCATGATTAGAGCTGTGGGTGATGTTGGTGTGGAAAGTATGGCGTGGTAAGTTCATGGTCCGGTGATTGATAAGTGCCTATTTTATAGGTACTTATAGCATCACATTCGCATTGTTTAACTCCATTTTTTAGTTCATTTATAGCATTATCTATTTTATTTGCGGATATTATGCATGGGTTGTGTTTTATTGTTGAAATAGGATTTTAGGAGCGCTTTTTTGACATGGAACATGGTTCACGAGGTGCAACGGAACATGTTGGGGCGACCGGGGTTAAAACTTGGAGCACTTTGTGGAAGAAAAGACAGAAGTTTCGCACGACCGTGCCAAGAAACAACGCACGGCCGTGCGAAACAAGTGCCAACTCACTGACAGAAACAAGCTTCGCACGACCGTGCCAAGATACAACGCACGGCCGTGCCAAACTCATTGTCTCCGAAAACAAGTTTCGCACGACCGTGCCAAGAAATAACGCACGGCCGTGCGAAACAAAAATTACTGTTTAAAGTCAGGTGTCTCTTGATGGAGAGTTGTAACTTTTGGCTCATATATGCCTATAAAAACCTGATGTATTGACCAGTTGAAAGGAGATCGAAAAATCAGATATAGAACTCTACTCTAGCATTATTTTTGTACTCTATAACATCAATTCCTCAATTCATTCCATATTTCTTTGATTTCATTGGTGTTCTTGAAATTTTCAAAGATTGGAGGATACAAGTTTTTGAAGGTTTCATTGCAATCCCTTGGCTCTTCTACATTAAAGCATCAAGACTAAGCATCTCTTTCCCTTAATTCTTATTTATATTTATGCCTTATTCTTATTTCTTTATTGTTAGAATGAAATTGGTTGGCGAGTAATTTTCTATTCCTTAGGATTGGAAATCTGCAGTCATGTAGTTTATCAATATAGATTATGTATTACCATCTCCCCATCATGTTTTAAATCAATTCTCTTCTTATTATTTTT
The DNA here is from genome assembly GCA_016624345.1 of Platycodon grandiflorus. Classification (NCBI taxonomy): domain Eukaryota; kingdom Viridiplantae; phylum Streptophyta; class Magnoliopsida; order Asterales; family Campanulaceae; genus Platycodon; species Platycodon grandiflorus. Next base: position 19,443,220 of record CM028361.1, read on the forward strand.
AATGCCTACGAATAAGGAGACGTCTATATTTGTACGATCCTAGTTAATCAAAAGAAGTACTTAGCCGTGAATCTTGATTAACGGAACCATAAGAATTGAACTAGACTCAATTAGTCACGAGAGTAGATTAATTGTCTAGGGATGATCCTTTGATGGAAAATACGTGGAATTAACATAAAGACTTAATGGGTTTTGACTAATGTATGGAACCATCGAGAGAAAGGCCGTGCTAGTTTAAAATACGAGTGCTATACCTTGATCGTGAGAAGTTAGCATAACTTAGCGTATCATCCTTGATCTATGACATGAACAGTTTTACAAAGAAAACATGATTTATATGTTGATTGCATATTGCATGAAATCCAATCCTAGGAATACTTTTATCATAAAATTCAATCTAAGTTAGAGTAGTTTTGTATTGTCTTCATTATTCTCACCAAACAAAAATTTCCCAATTCCATTCTTTTCTTTTATCATTAATCTCAATTTAAGCAAGTATTAATTAATAGTAACATTGTCCTCGTGGAATTCGACCCCCATTTGCCTTTTCTATATTACTGATGAATGAGTATTTTACTCATTTATTGGGTATTTATCCGGCTTAGATTTAGCTAATTCTCGAGATTTTTATTATCTAATATTGTGTTTTAGTGTTGTTTTATAGTTTCAGGGGTTAAAGGGGTTAAACTTGCAAAGTTGGATGGCTTTGAAGTGATGTCAGAAGATTTCGTTACACTTCGTTAGGAATTATAATGGAAAAGGACTGTTTTGCAAAAGAAAAGTTAACGGAATGTGTACTTTTGATGGATGACTCAAGTTTCTAGAAGAATTAATGAGGATGAAAGTCAACTCAAGACATTCCAAGTCCAATGAAGTTAATTCAAGTCAACTCATGTTGAAAAAAAGTAAAGAAAAAGTCAACAATACAAATTTAGGGGTGTAAAGTGTAAATTGCGAAAGTGAAGGCGAAAACTAAAAATTTGATTATTCTCAACTTAGGGCAGCCGCAATGTGTATTCCTTGGGTTTTGTGCGGCAGCCTTGGGTCCTTTTTGGTAAGTTTTAATGTATTGTACCCCTTTTTCCTTGATTGTTGTACATTATTAGGTTATAAATATATCCCTTTTAGGTTAGAATTAAGGGAGAGTCGTCTTGTATAATTTTTCTTTGTCTATGAAGAAAGTTAATTCAAGAATGGTTTAAGTTTTCGTCCTATCAATTATTATGAGCTAAATTCATCTTTCTAGGGATTGGAGGTAAATTGTATCAAATTCTTATGCTTTAATTTATTTATAATTCATTCAACATCTTGTGTTTCAATGGAGCATTAAAATTGAATCTCTTTGGTATTTATACGTGAAGGTATATTTTACCGTTTTGATTATTTGGATATAGTGAATTGTACGACCGAATACATAAGCTATATGTGTGCCATCTCCATTGTTACTTAAATTCTATTGATTCATGACCATGCTAAGATAGAATTTAGGTGTTATAATCTTCGTGTTCTTAAAGGATTCTCGAATTGTTATATGGACGGACCAAGAAAGTATAACAATTTGAGAATACTAAGATTGCAAACCGTGACCCAAGCGTCCCAATCTTTATTCATGTGATTGCCCTTGATGTTGATTGATACATTATTAGCATGAGCATAAGAAGGCGATACAATTGAAATCCAATTCCTAGATTCTTTCCATATTTGGTAAACTTCTTATTTAATTGCTTTGATAATTTAGTTGATAAATTTAGATAAATTAGTTTAAATTCTCATTAGTAGTTTTTAGGAAAAATCAACAAAAATCCTTGTCTTTTATTTTTGTTCTTTAAGTTATTAGTTAAATAATATTCAATCATTCTCTTGTCTCGTGGTTCGACCCTTGTTTTTGCAGCTATACTCCGTATTCTCGTGCACTTGCGAGGTAAATTTTCATACATCAAGTTTTTGGCGCCGTTGGGGACAAGTTAGATTGATTGAGTAAGTTTAGCGGTAACGTCGTGGTGTCTCGAACTTTTATGTTCGGTCGCCGTTCTTGAATCCCCTAAATTTGTCCATGTCTCATTATGGATGAGTGCATTGAGATATCGTCTTTGATGCTATGAAATTGCACGATGATATGATGAATGCTTCTCTGTTGATAAGTTAGACGATATAATCTCTGATAATTTGGAGAATGAGCGTATTTGTGATGAAATTGAGGCTTTGCTGAAGGGTGGTGAAAACAGGGATAATGAGGAAGTCCGTGAAATAAAAGCTGTCTTCGATAAGATCGAAGAGAAAATTCCTAGTGACTTTCCTTTTCACCCCTAGGGCATTTCAAAGAAAAATTTGTGCCCTCTTTTGAGACACATGAGCAAAGAAGGGTGAGGAAAAAGTGGTGGAAATTTCAAATGGGATTACATTACAAGAATTAGGTGTGATATTTCCATCCCCAATTCAATTAGATGGCCATCTTATGTTGAGCAAGTCACCAAGGAAGTGTTCAGTTTTACGGACAAAAATTGAGACACTACATGGGTGGTGGATTTTATGGACCGAAGATGTGCGCTTTCCTAGGTGATCCGGTGCCTCCTTAGTTGAAAGGGAGGATCAAAGTCAAGCTAACGACTATAACTTAGAACTTTTTCTAAACCCTTACCTCTTTGTATTTATTTGTTTTGTTATCGAGTCACTCTTTAGAGTCTCCCTGAGTTTGTGGGTTTATAGGGGAGTGTTTATAGTGTCACCCTCACAAAAAGATTTTATTTTATTTATTTATTTGTTTTATAATTGTTTGTGCTAACACTTAATAGATTTTCTAGTTTTTGTGTTGTATTTGTGTTTATTTTTTTAATACGTAGGCTATGATGATCAAAAAATTAAATTCAAGAGACAAATATGAGCTTCAGGATAAATTGGGGCTGAAAAATTGAGAAAAAAAAAGTTGGGCGCAGCGCCAGCGATCTTCCAAGAGCCACATACATTAATTCGAAAAGAATGGTGTAGGGGGCAATTGAAAAAAAAAAAGAAAACAAAGAGAGAGAAAGAAAGAAAGTCAACATCCCTCCCTTCCTCCCCACGATCACACTCTCTCTCTTTTCCTCACTCTGTCAATGTCGGTCCGCCTCCAGCGCCCACAACACCAGCGCCCAGCGGCAGCCACTCCGGCCCTCTTCCTCTCCACGCCATACTCCGCTTTCTCTCATCTTCCAAAGCGCAGAACCCCAACTCCGGCGGCCTTCCTTCCCATTGCCGTGCTCTCTCTCTCTCTCCCGGCCTCCGCCAACCCCATCTCCCCGCAATTTTTCAGCCGCCATCTCTTCTCCGGCCACCTCCTTTATCCACGCCAGCCACAACTCCAGACCCATCTCCGTGTTCTCCATTCACTCCGGCCACTATCAAACGTTTGGCACCCTTTCTCCAATCCGCGAACACCGCCTTGCTCGATCCGCTTCGACGATCGCTCGCAAAGGTTGCAACAAGCTTTCAATCCAGGGCTTACCAATTGGGGACTTTTTCTCGCCCAAGTAAGATTTTTCCATTACTTTAGATTATGTGTTGCACTTCTTTCGAAATTACCGTTTGGTGCGACATGGTGTGAGTTAATTTTGCTTCCATATAAGATGACTGTTCGTTGAAATTTCAAAAATTGTTATGGGGAATTGTCAACCTTGTGGATCTGAGATTTCTTGGTATTTGTTTGAAAAATTGAATTGTGCAATTAGTGTGTTGAGAATGTTGACAGTGGTGCAAATTTGCCAATGGGTTGAAGCTAGGACTTCTTGTCCACTTGTTTGGTATTGCTTCACATTGAGGACAATGTGTCTTTTAAGTTTGGGGGTGGGATATTGTCATGTGATGCTATATTTGGGAGTAGCCATTGTATTTTGTGTATTATTTTGTTTTTCTTTCTGATTTTTGCTTTCTTTAAAAATAAAAAATAAAAAAAAATTAGAAAATATAAAGTTGAAAATTTGAGCGAGTTTTTAGTATAGGCGTGGTTACTACCGCCAATGATGATAATTTGTTTGGTATATGACATTTTGCTAACTAGCAATGCATATTGCACTTGTTTATATACTAAAACTTGATCTAGTTGATGGAACTTTGAATCTCCAATCTTTGAGCACTTTATGCTGTGAATTGATTTGTTGAGAGATTTGAATGACTTTATAGAGTTGTATAGTGCACATATCATTCCTTAGAGCCTTTGATATTGCAGAAAAAAAAAAATTAGAGTAATCATGAAATTTTTAAACTGTTCTTACTCCTTGAAGTTAGGCCTAAACAGAGTTTAAGTAATCCGAAAAGAAAAAGAAAAAAAAAAAAAGAGGAATATCTTTGTGAAGATGTAGTTTAGCTTCGTAGCCTTTTTAACTCGAGTTAGTAAGCTCGTAGGGGTGTTTCTACACCTAATGCCTTAAAGCCATATGGTTTGAGAGTCATTAGCCTAATACTCGTTACATGGGTTAATTAGAAAGCTTAAGGGAGCTAAACATTGCACAGTCCACAAGTTTGCATGTAAAAAAAAATGCAAAAGAAAAAACAAAAAAAAAAAATTCGGTATTGCTACTTATGTTTGTAGTAATGGAGAGGAGTAATTACTAGTTTTTATGTTTCATGAAATATACTTTGATATATATATACAAAGGTTAATACTTGTTATTTTTAGGGAATGTATGAGGTACTTGGCTCTATAAGGAATTTCAATTCTTGAAACTATTGAGTAATGGCGCATACACACACGGAGATTTAAAGTGAGATTGACGATTATTGAGTGGAAGTTTAGACTTGTGGCTATGTGTTGTTATTTGCTTAGTGTTGATAATCTTACTCTGAGGCATTATGTGGTGCCATGCCGAAGCTCGACTCGTGAAAAAGAAAAAAAAAAGTTTTGTTTTTGTTTTGTATATTATGGTTTGTGTTTTTGTTTTGTTTTCTTGTTTTACTCGAGGACGAGCAAAAGTCTAAGTTTGGGGGTATTTGATGAATGAGTATTTTACTCATTTATTGGGTATTTATCCGGCTTAGATTTAGCTAATTCTCGAGATTTTTATTATCTAATATTGTGTTTTAGTGTTGTTTTATAGTTTCAGGGGTTAAAGGGGTTAAACTTGCAAAGTTGGATGGCTTTGAAGTGATGTCAGAAGATTTCGTTACACTTCGTTAGGAATTATAATGGAAAAGGACTGTTTTGCAAAAGAAAAGTTAACGGAATGTGTACTTTTGATGGATGACTCAAGTTTCTAGAAGAATTAATGAGGATGAAAGTCAACTCAAGACATTCCAAGTCCAATGAAGTTAATTCAAGTCAACTCATGTTGAAAAAAAGTAAAGAAAAAGTCAACAATACAAATTTAGGGGTGTAAAGTGTAAATTGCAGAAAGCTGAAGGCAGAAAACTAAAAATTTGATTATTCTCAACTTAGGGCAGCCGCAATGTGTATTCCTTGGGTTTTGTGCGGCAGCCTTGGGTCCTTTTTGGTAAGTTTTAATGTATTGTACCCCTTTTTCCTTGATTGTTGTACATTATTAGGTTATAAATATATCCCTTTTAGGTTAGAATTAAGGGAGAGTCGTCTTGTATAATTTTTCTTTGTCTATGAAGAAAGTTAATTCAAGAATGGTTTAAGTTTTCGTCCTATCAATTATTATGAGCTAAATTCATCTTTCTAGGGATTGGAGGTAAATTGTATCAAATTCTTATGCTTTAATTTATTTATAATTCATTCAACATCTTGTGTTTCAATGGAGCATTAAAATTGAATCTCTTCTGGTATTTATACGTGAAGGTATATTTTACCGTTTTGATTATTTGGATATAGTGAATTGTACGACCAGAATACATAAGCTATATGTGTGCCATCTCCATTGTTACTTAAATTCTATTGATTCATGACCATGCTAAGATAGAATTTAGGTGTTATAATCTTCGTGTTCTTAAAGGATTCTCGAATTGTTATATGGACGGACCAAGAAAGTATAACAATTTGAGAATACTAAGATTGCAAACCGTGACCCAAGCGTCCCAATCTTTATTCATGTGATTGCCCTTGATGTTGATTGATACATTATTAGCATGAGCATAAGAAGGCGATACAATTGAAATCCAATTCCTAGATTCTTTCCATATTTGGTAAACTTCTTATTTAATTGCTTTGATAATTTAGTTGATAAATTTAGATAAATTAGTTTAAATTCTCATTAGTAGTTTTTAGGAAAAATCAACAAAAATCCTTGTCTTTTATTTTTGTTCTTTAAGTTATTAGTTAAATAATATTCAATCATTCTCTTGTCTCTGTGGTTCGACCCTTGTTTTTGCGCAGCTATACTCCGGTATTCTCGTGCACTTGCGAGGTAAATTTTCATACATCAATTACATCAACACCGTGCACTTGCGGTATTAAATAAGCCGTTAAGATTTAGACTTAACAAGTTTTTGGCGCCGTTGCCGGGGACAACGGTATACTATTTAGTGTTTGCTTTCATTTAGATTCATTTACATTTTAGTTATTTTTATTTTATTTTAGTTCTACTATTCTCTCAAAATTTTGTTCTTTTGAATACTTCAAAAGTTTTTTTTTTTTTTACATGAGAAGAAGCCGAAGTCTCGAGAAATTCGATCCTGAACCAGAGAGAACTCTTCAAGCAAGAATCAGAATACTAAAGAAGGCATTGAAACAAAAGATGGGAGATAACGAGATGATAGTGCAACCGGTGATGAGAACCTTGAGGGATTTTGTAAATCCAAGTACTCCGGGGATAAGATCACCAATAGTTGTACCAAATGCTGATGCAGCCAACTTTGAAATCAAACCGCAATTACTTCACATGGTCTTAAACGACCAATTCAGTGGATCAGCATTCGAAGATCCTCATCTCCATATTCAAACATTTTTGGAGTATTGTGATACCACAAGAATAAATGGTGTCACCCATGATGCAATAAGGATGCGCCTTTTTCCTTTCTCATTAAAGGATAAGGCGAAGCAATGGTTAAACTCTGTCCCACACAACTCTTTGACAACATGGGACCAAGTACAAGAGGCATTTCTTGGGCGATTCTTCCCTCCAAGCAAAACCGCCCAACTTCGGACCAAAATCACTAACTTTGGCCAAAAGGGAGATGAATCACTTTATGATGCTTGGGAAAGGTATAAGGAACTCTTGAGAATGTGCCCCCATCACGGTCTCGAGAGATGGTTGATTGTACACACTTTCTACAACGGTCTCTCACCCAAAACGAGGGAGACGATTGATGCCGCTGCAGGAGGTGCATTGATGAACAAGGCAGTAGATGAAGCATATGAGCTTATAGAAAACATTGCCTTGAACCATTATCAGTGGTCAAACGAGAGGGATCAACCGCAAAGGACTCCAGGTAAGTACGAAGTTGATGCAGTAAATATTTTGTCCTCTAAAGTTGATATGCTCCTTAAAAAGTTTGATCAATTAAACGTAAATACAGTGGCAAATGTTAATATTGTTTGTGAACTATGTGGATCAAACACACATAGTATAGAAGGTTGTGAACTACTTGCTACTACTTCTAGTGAGCAAGCAAATTATGTTAATTCCTATGGGCAAAAGGGTGGTATGTTTTCAAATACATACAATCCGGAATGGAGAAACCACCCCAATTTTTCCTATAGGAATAACAACGTTTTAAACCCCCAACCTCCTACACAAAGTCAGCCACCAGGTTTCGTGCAAAGGAACTTTCATGGTAATCCTAGTGCTTTCCCCTCCCCCCCTAAATCAAAATTGGATTTACTTATGGACTTCATTGTTGAAACTAAAAATGCACAAGAAAAAACCAATAATGAATTTAGGGAATGCTTTAAACAAATGAATGATAGGTTTGATAATCTGGCCACCCATAATAAGATGCTTGAAAATCAGCAAGCTCAACAGGCCAGTACCTCGCATAGACCACAAGGAAGTTTTCCCGGTCAACCACAAAGGCCCGAGGAGCACGCTAAAGCAGTAGTCACTAGGAGCGGAAAAGAATTGATAGATCCCCCCCTTAAAATAACAAATATCAAACTTAGCAAGGAGAATCATAGTCTAACGCCACCGCTAGTTGAGACTAATAAAGAGGTTGAGAAAGGGAAGGAATCTTCCATCCCGTCTAGAACTTATGTCCCGCTGATACCATACCCCCAAAGGTTGGTTAAAGCAAAATTAGATAAACAATTTGCTAAGTTTCTAGATGTTCTAAAATCAATTTATATCAATATTCCATTTACCGATGCATTACAACAAATGCCTTCTTATGCAAAATTTTTAAAAGATATTCTATCGAACAAGAGAAAATTAGAGGAATATGAGACCGTCGCTTTAACAGAAGAGGTCAGTGCCGTTTTACAAAGAAAACTTCCTCCAAAACTTAAAGACCCCAGCACTTTCTCTATTCCTTGCGACATCGGTAAATTCAATATTGATAATGCGATGCTTGATCTTGGGGCTAGTGTTAGCCTAATGCCGCTTTCCGTTAGTCAGAAACTTGGTGTGGGGGAACTCAAACCCACCACCATTTCTCTCCAATTGGCAGATCGTTCCATAAAATACCCAATCGGTATTTTGGAAGATGTGCCCTGTCGTATAGGGAAACTTATTATCCCTGTCGACTTTGTTATTCTCGAGATGGAGGAAGACCATCTCATTCCCGTCATTTTAGGAAGACCATTCCTTGCCACCGCTGGGGCAATCATTGATGTTAAGAATGGTAATCTCTCTTTAAACGTCGGAAATAAAAAGGTTGAATTTAACTTGCCAAAAGTAATGAAGAATCCCAATCTCGAAAATCCTTGCTATAGAATTGATATACTTGAAATTTGTAGCAGGGAAGTTGAAAAATCACAATCTAAAGATCCATTGGAAAGATGTCTTATAAATGAGGAATCTTTAGATTATAATGATGACGATGATGTGTTCAATTATGCTATGTATCTTGATGCTAACCCTGTAGCGAAAAAAGGAAACATGGAATTTGAAAATTTAAGGGCAACAGCGAACCCGTCAGATAATAAAGTAAGCAAGGCACCTCAAGTTGAATTAAAAACTCTTCCACCAAATCTCAGGTATGAATTCCTTGGTTCAAATTCTACTTATCCAGTAATTGTTAATGCTAATCTAACTCCTCTTGAGACTGAAAAATTGTTAAGAGAACTTAGATTGCATCAAAAAGCCATTGGATATTCTATTGATGATTTAAAAGGAATTCACCCTAAGATTTGCATGCATAGAATTGACCTTGAGGAAGATCATAAACCCTCAATTGAGCACCAAAGAAGGCTCAATCCAAATATGAAGGAAGTAGTTAAAAAGGAAGTCCTTAAACTACTTGATGCAGGTATTATCTACCCAATTTCGGATAGCAAGTGGGTTAGTCCGGTTCAAGTAGTTCCAAAAAAGGGAGGTATGACGGTTATTAAGAATGAATTAATTCAAACTAGGACCGTCACCGGATGACGCATGTGCATTGACTATAGAAAATTAAACAAGGCCACCCGTAAAGACCATTTCCCTCTCCTTTTTATTGACCAAATGCTTGAAAGGTTGGCAAAGCATCCATACTACTGTTACTTGGACGGTTATTCCGGATTTTTTCAAATACCTATACATCCAAGTGATCAAGAAAAAACTACCTTTACTTGCCCCTATGGCACCTTTGCTTATAGGAGAATACCATTTGGATTTGTAATGCCCCCGCCACCTTTCAACTGATGGCCATATTTTCGGATTTTATTGAAAACATAATGGAAATGTTCATGGATGATTTTTCAGTTTATGGTTGTTCCTTTGACGAATGTTTGCAAAACTTGTCAAAAGTATTACAACGTTGTGAGGAGGTCAACCTTGTTCTTAATTGGAAAAAATGTCATTTCATGGTAAATGAAGGAATTGTCCTCGGACATTTGGTATCTGAAAAAGGGATTGAAGTAGATAGGGCAAAAGTTGAAGTAATAGAGAAATTACCTCCACCAACCAATGTTAAGGGGGTGAGGAGTTTTTTCGGACACGTCGACTTTTACCGGCGTTTTATTAAAGATTTCTCGAAAATTTCCAAACCTTTGACCAATCTACTTATTAAAGATATTCCTTTTATTTTTAATCATAGTTGTCTTGAAGCTTTTAACAGGTTGAAAACAACATTAATCTCAGCACCCATTGTGCAACCACCGGATTGGGATCTTCCCTTTGAGATCATGTGTGATGTAAGTGATTATGCAGTTGGAGCAGTTTTGGGGCATCGGAAGGATAAGAAATTGCATGCCATCTACTATGCTAGTAGAACACTTGACGAAGCACAAATCAACTATGCTACAACCGAAAAGGAACTATTGGCCGTTGTGTTTGCAATTGATAAGTTCCGGTCATATTTAGTGGGATCAAAAGTCGTCATCTATACGGATCACGTAGCAATAAGGTACTTATTGACTAAGAAGGAGGCCAAACCTCGACTTATTCGATGGATCCTACTTCTTCAAGAATTTGACATAGAAATCCGTGATAAAAAGGGGTCGGAGAATTTAGTGGCCGATCATCTTTCCCGGCTCAATAAAAATATGGAAAACTCCGATGAAGAAGGACTTCCTATTGATGATTCATTTCCAGATGACCATCTGCTTGCCATAAACAACATAGAAGCACCATGGTTTGTGGATATTGTAAACTATTTGGCTTGTAGCATTCTTCCGCCGGATATGAGTTACCAACAAAGAAAGAAATTCTTCTCAGATGTAAAGAACTACTTTTGGGAAGATCCACTTCTCTTCAAACAATGTGCGGATGGAATCATTAGGCGTTGCGTGCCCAAAGAAGAGGTGAGTAACATACTTTATCATTGTCACTCTTCTCCTTGTGGTGGGCATGCTAGCACTTCAAAAACAGCCGCCAAAGTTCTTCAATCTGGTTTCTATTGGCCCACTCTATTTAATGATGCACGGAAGTTTATTCTTGCTTGTGATCGTTGTCAACGAACCGGCAATATCTCAAGGAGAAATGAAATGCCTTTGAACAGCATATTAGAAGTTGAAATCTTTGACGTCTGGGGTATAGATTTTATGGGACCATTCCCATCATCCTGCGATAACAAGTATATACTGGTAGCGGTGGAATATGTCTCAAAATGGGTTGAAGTTGTTGCACTCCAACAAATGACTCCAAGGTGGTAATGAAACTCTTCAAAAATATCATATTTCCTAGGTTTGGGGTCCCTAAGGTACTTATTAGCGATGGAGGTTCACACTTCTTAAAACGCCAATTTGAAGCACTCTTGAAGAAATATGGCGTCCATCATAAAGTTGGTACAGGTTACCACCCCCAAACAAGTGGACAAGTAGAAATTTTGAACCGGGAGATAAAGGGCATTCTTGAGAAGACGGTAGCAAGTTCGTGGAAGGATTGGGCTTTAAAATTAAATGATGCTTTATGGGCCTACCACACCGCATTTAAGGCTCCCATCGGCACTACACCATTTCGATTGGTATATGGGAAACCTTGTCACTTACCGGTGGAACTTGAATATAAAGCATATTGGGGCATTAAGGCCCTAAATTATGATATGAAGACTGCCGGTGAGAAGAGGAAACTACAGTTGCAAGAGCTCGAGGAACTACGATTTGAAGCATATAAGAGTGCCAGGCTCTATAAGGAAAAAACGAAGAAATGGCACGATAAGCATATCATAAGAAGAGAGTTCCGAGAAGGGGACATGGTTTTACTCTTCAATTCCCGGCTAAAACTCTTTCCGGGAAAATTGAAGTCAAGATGGTTCGGGCCGTACCAGGTACGTAAGGTTTATCCATACGGGGCAGTCGTCATATGGAGTGAGTCAAAGGGAGAATTTAAGGTTAATGGACAACGACTCAAGCATTACATAGTCGGTGATCCAATTGGAGTAGTGGCTTCAATATCACTCGAAAATCCACCAGCTCCATCCGAATAAAAAAAAAAAAAAAGAGGCGCGGTCGTGCATGCTGAAACGCACGACCGTGCAAACACTTTTTAAACACACTGTTTTTTGAAAATTTGTTTCGCACAACCGCGCCATAATAAAACGCACGACCGTGCGAAAACTTTTCAAACACACTGTTTTTCAAAAAATTGTCTCGCACGACCGCGCTATAATAAAACGCACGACCGTGTGAACACTCTTCCACCCATTCTGTTTCCAAAAAGAAGCTTCGCACGCCCGTGCCAAAAACCAACGCACGGCCGTGCAAACCCTTTCAGCCTTTCAGACCTCTTGCCAAAAGTCGGGTCTTTTCTTCAAAATTCTCATTCTCTTCTTCTCCTCAAAAGTCTAGCTCGACCACTCTCTCTCAAAACCTTCACCAGGCCACCCCCTAACCACCAAATTCCTCCAAATCCACCATTAAATTCGGCAACCAAACACCCATCCACCATTAATTCCGGCAATCCAACACCCCTCCACCATATTTTCATCAAAAACATCTCAAAACTCCGAAACCCTAACTTTTTACCCAAAAACAAAAGTCCAAATTCCTTGGAATTAAAGCTCAAAATTGGACCTTTTTGGAGGCTTTTCAAGCAATTCAACTCGTTCAACAAAGCAAGAAGCACAGATTCGAAGCTACGAAGGAAAATTCTCTGTGCAAAATCTAGGTAATCCAAATCATTTTGCTACTTTTTTTTTGCTATTAGAATTTTTATAAGGCTTCTAAATTACTAATTGGATCCTTGAGATACTTAAATTGTTGGGTTTTATTGTTTGTATTGCATATACCTTTAGCTAAAGTTAAGTTGTGTGGGGTGGGTTCAAAATATTGTGTTCTTTGAAAATCCAAAACCATGGAAGGTAGAGGAAAAAGAGTGGGTACTTCAAAGAGGCCCCATAACATTGGGTCCTCTAGCTCCGCACCCAGACCTGCTGTGCCACAAAACCCGCAATTTGATCCACCCCTTAACAATTTTGGGATAACCTTTAGCCAACGCCGCTTTGCGGAAAGGTTTGCTTTAAGTCATTGCCGTATCAAGCCTACACAATTCCCGAGTGAGCAAGCCCTACAAAGCTTGGGAATTTTTGAAAATATACGATTTCTGCATGAGAGCTTAGGGTGTGCACGTTTCCTTTCCCTACATGAGAAAACGTATGCAAGACTCACCTTAGAATTTATTTCCATAATGTGCGATAGGAGTGGAACAGAAATAGATGAAAATGGTGAGCAATATGACGAAAAATACCTTCATTTTTGCCTTCTTAACCAAGACCACTCCCTCTCCTATACCCAATTAAACAAAATCTTTGGTTGGCCTGCAAGTAGGGATTTACAGTCTACTCTTCCTCACAACTATAATGAAGGGATATTTTGGAAACAAATAACGGGTCTCAACAACTATGAACCAAGGACAGCCAAATCTTCTTCTATTATCCACCCCGCTCTCCGAATCATCTATAGAATATATGTTTGCACCATTTTTGGTAGGAAAGAGAAAGACACAATAAATAGGAGAGAGCTTTTCATGTTGTGGGTATTTGTTACATCCCATCCAAATATAAACTTGGCTCATTGGTTTGTTAGTCATCTATGGGCATATCACGAAGCAAATTTTTTAAATGAAATTCATGTTGGGGGTTTAATTACAATAATTGCAAGGGGAATGGGTCTAGTCATACCCGAGGAATTAGAATCTGTCCCAGGATCCACAAGTCTTGACATTCAGGCTTTCCGAAACATGAAGATGATCGTAAAAAGGAACAATAGGTCTTATACTTGGTTAGTCGGGGCAGAAACATAGAATACACAATCCTACCAGACCCCAACATTCAAATTGTCCACATTAACCAACCCCTAACATGGACAATCCCGAGGACAATTGATTCTGATCAAGATTCTGCTGAAGAAGAAGACCCTCCTGAACAAGACAATGTAAACAACCCATTTCTGCCCGATTTCTTTAACCAATTTAACCAAATCTACCATAGGGTGAACCAAATTTATGACTATGGAGTGGCCAACTGGCCGGGCTTTCCACCACCCCAATAAGCTTGTAATTCCTTCCCACCCCGTCCAAAAAAAAAAAACACATTGCGGACAATGTTGGTTTCCAGTGTGGGGGAGGAAAATATCCGTGATATTTTACTTGCATCTTCATTTTATTTGCAATCTACATGCATTATGCCCTCAATGATGATATTGTTCAGTATGATGCTTGCTCATTTGCTAGTTGCCTTAGTTACTCTCTGGTGCATCCCATCATTCACATCTTTTATCATTTTGAAATTTTTTTGAGAAATTTTAAGCACATTGGAAAATAAATGAAAAATTATAAATTAGTATAGAGTTAATAAATGATACCAAGCAACACATCGATGATTTTGTGAATTCTGTTGATCTGTTGACATTTGAATGGACTTTAAACTCCGGTGAGATTTGTTTTGGCCTTGAAGAATCGGCACATTTGCACCGATCTTAAAATTTTCTTTTCATGTGTGAAATGCTTCTCATGGGGTGTACACCTCGGCACTCTGGTTTTTAATGATTCCTTTATCCATTTCATCCCTACCATTGTCAAGGCTAGTCACAAATTCAATTGTATATACCATCAATTCCTTGAAGTTTCCATGGCACTTAGGTTGGCATAATTGGTCCTTATGAGTCTAACTAAAAGAGACACATACATCACCATTGCTGGAATCATGAAAATTTTGAAGCACTTTGCTCGAAAATCAAAAATGAAAATCATTAATAGAGTATGATGTTGCAATAAAAAGCAAGGTGTATTGTGTTAATATTTGAAGACTTGTGTCATGGTCCCTAATTGGTTCATATTTGTAAGCCTTGACCTATCACTACATTCCAAAATCCTCTCCTTACCTACCCTAACCAAGGCCTACACAGAAACTCCACTCTTCGACCTTTTTCAAATTCTGTGTACAAAATCTTCATTGGTGTCTATGAGGTATGATTAGAGAATCATTGTCCTTAGTGGTACATTATGTCTGTCCCATTTGACGAAGCAACCGAGTGTAAACACACTTCCCACCAAACACTTGAGGAGCGAATTCCGTGAGGGTCCATTCATATTATCAAAAATTATGATCTCATTTTTATCACTAATCATTTTCATGCTCATGCTTGGTAAGTTTTATTGATACTATACAAGTTTATAATTTTTCATTTACATTCTATTGTCCTCCTAAATTTTTCTTCTTCTTTCTTAAAATTTTTCCAAAATGTAAAAATATTCAGCTCATTGGATTAAGAGAGATTTTCTAAGGGCAAGTAAGCAATTAAAGCATGTACTGTATGTCTAAACTCTGAGAAGGCTTTTCTTTCCTATCATTCTTTCAAGGTCATCATTGCATTCTCCCCCGTTTTAAACTTTTTTCTCTTAAACTTGCTTGGGGACAAGCAAGGATTTAGTGTGGGGGAGTTGATAAGTGCCTATTTTATAGGTACTTATAGCATCACATTCGCATTGATTAACTTAGTTTAACTCCATTTTTTAGTTCATTTATAGCATTATCTATTTTATTTGCGGATATTATGCTTGGGTTGTGTTTTATTGTTGAAACAGGATTTTAGGAGCGCTTTTTTGACATGGAACATGGTTCACGGGGTGCAACGGAACATGTTGGGGCGACCGGGGTTAAAACTTGGAGCACTTTGTGGAAGAAAAGACAGAAGTTTCGCATGACCGTGCCAAGAAACAACGCACGGCCGTCCAAAACAAGTGCCAACTCACTGACAGAAACAAGCTTCGTACGACCGTGCCAAGATACAACGCACGGCCGTGCCAAACTCACTGTCTCCGAAAACAAGTTTCGCACGACCGTGCCAAGAAATAACGCACGATCGTGCGAAACAAAAATTACTGTTTAAAGTCAGGTGTCTCTTGATGGAGAGTTGTAACTTTTGGCTCATATGCCTATAAAAACCTGATGTATTGACCAGTTGAAAGGAGATCGAAAAATCAGATATAGAACTCTACTCTAGCATTATTTTTGTACTCTATAACATCAATTCCTCAATTCATTCCATATTTCTTTGATTTCATTGGTGTTCTTGAAATTTTCAAAGATTGGAGGATACAAGTTTTTGAAGGTTTCATTGCAATCCCTTGGCTCTTCTACATTAAAGCATCAAGACTAAGCATCTCTTTCCCTTAATTCTTATTTATATTTATGCCTTATTCTTATTTCTTTATTTTTAGAATGAAATTGGTTGGCGAGTAATTTTCTATTCCTTAGGATTGGAAATCTGCAGTCATGTAGTTTATCAATATAGATTATGTATTGCCATCTCCCCATCATGTTTTAAATCAATTCTCTTCTTATTATTTTTAATGCCTACGAATAAGGAGACGTCTATATTTGTACGATCCTAGTTAATCAAAAGAAGTACTTAGCCGTGAATCTTGATTAACGGAACCATAAGAATTGAACTAGACTCAATTAGTCACGAGAGTAGATTAATTGTCTAGGGATGATCCTTTGATGGAAAATACGTGGAATTAACATAAAGACTTAATGGGTTTTGACTAGTGTATGGAACCATCAAGAGAAAGGCCGTGCTAGTTTAAAATACGAGTGCCATACCTTGATCGTGAGAAGTTAGCATAACTTAGCGTATCATCCTTGATCTATGACATGAACAGTTTAATTTACAAAGAAAACATGATTTATATGTTGATTGCATATTGCATGAAATCTAATCCTAGGAATACTTTTATCCTAAAATTCAATCTAAGTTGGAGTAGTTTTGTATTGTCTTCATTATTCTCACCAAACAAAAATTTCCCAATTCCCTTCTTTTCTTTTATCATTAATCTCAATTTAAGCAAGTATTAATTAATAGTAACATTGTCCTCGTGGAATTCGACCCGCATTTGCCTTTTCTATATTACATCAACACCGTGCACTTGCGGTATTAAATAAGCCGTTAAGATTTAGGCTTAACAGTGATCAAAATAGGGATTGAGGGTTTGAAGAATTGGTGAAAATTAGAAGATTTATGATTATTCGTACTGAAAATTAGGGTTTGAAGAATTGGTGAAAAAGATGATAAGTGAAATTCCATTTTCGCCCTTACTAAAATGCATGTGGGAGGCACGTGGGTCACTTAACGGAATTTTAGTAACGACATCCATTAAAAGGACTAGCCGCGTGACTTTTGGTACTCAAGGGACTGAAATTTGAAAAAAAAAATTGTTAAGGGACTAACGTGGAACGGTTAATAGTCAAGGGACTAATGGTGTAATTAACCCAAAATTTTATGAATATTGTAAGCATAATTTTTAAAAATAGTCTCTTTAAATAAAATATCTCAAAATAGAATAATCTAATGACATAAGGGGAGCATTATTAACATCACCATTTCCTATTAATACATCACTTCTCCTAAGACCATCTCCACCCAGACCCCCAAATCTCCAATTTAGGGGTTCTTCCAACTCCGACCAGGTACCCAAAACTATACCAAATTTGGGGTAGTGAATAGTGCAACCTATTTACTACCTGAAATTTGGTATCGATGGAATCCATGGCATATTTTGATTTTTCATGAATTATTAAATGCTCAAAACTATTAATAATATGATATTATTAATTTAAATATATTTTAAACTAATAAATATCTAATTTTAGATAATATAAATAATAAAAAATAAATATTAATAATATTACTTATTTTAAATTATTGAACATTATATATAAATTCAGTAATTTATAATTAATTAAGGTTTTGTCAATTATTTTGTATATATTATATACAAATAAATGACTAAATTATTATTATACTAATAAATATCTAAGGAATATTCTATTTTGGGGTAAGATTTGTAGTCGTGGGTTGGAGTTGGAATAGTATTTCGTGCTTAAATGGACCAAATTTCGGGTAGTTTTTGACCAAATTTAGAGTTTTCGGTTGAAGATGCCCTAATACACCCCCTACACTAATTCCACACCAACCTAATTTCTAAATATAACACCCCACATTTTCTATTCTACCCAACCCCCTCCCTCCCTCCCTCCTTCCCTCCGTCACGGCAAAACTCAGGAACCTCCCCTCCCTCCCTCGCAGAAAACCCACCCTCAAACTCACAGTCCCTCATCTCCCTCAACTCCGGCATGGTAAGCTTTCACATTCTCCCTTTTTCCCTCTTTTTTTTTTCTTCTCCTCCCTCCTCTTTAAAACCCTTGAAAAATTCAATGATTTCTCCGTTCGTCCCTGGGCGACCGAATAACCGAGGGTTGTGCGGTTAGCCCTAACCAAACATCATAGTGATTTTCGATTAGGGCTAACCGAACAACCCTCGGTTGTTCTGTTGCCCAGGGCCGAACAGAAAAATAGCCAAATTTTTTTTAATGTGGTGGTTTGGGAATCGCCGAATTTTTTAAGATGATGGTGGGTTTGGGAGAGGGGAAGAAAGAGAGAAGGGAGAAGGGAGGGGAAGAAGGAAGACCGGAAAAAAAATGGGGTGGGGGGAAGAACTGAAGAGATTTGAAACGAAGAAGGAAAGGAAAAAAATGGTGGGAGGGGCTCACTCCAGCACGTTCAGGGAAAGAGAGAGAGAGAGAGAAAGAGGGGGTATGGGAAGAAGAAGGAAAGGAAAAAAAAGGGTAAAGGGGTATTTTTAAATGATAACATATTTGTAATTAATTTTTGAGGGGTGTATTAATAGGAAACGGTGATGTTAATAGCGCTCCCCATGACATAATAGTTGAGTTTATATTTACTACGGAGTATAATTTTAGTTATTCATTACATTCATTAATAGTTAAATAAATTAGTCGTTGTTATGACACAATTATCCTTCAAATTACCTTGTTTGATAATAAAGTATTTAACTAAAGTTGGTTTTTTTTTTTATTTTCCTTTATAGCTTAAAATTAATTTTTTTCACATTTTCTCAAATAAATTATGCCTATTTGTCAACATTAAAAAAATTAGATTTCATCATTTTTCATTTAATCTCTTCAAATAATTTTTTTTGAACCAAATTTAATTTAATTTTAAAAAAAAAAAAACTAAATGATGTTGTACAACTGCTAGCTTATGTAAAATATTTTTAAGTAACTGATAAGCATATATTTATTAATTAATTTTCAATTCAAGTTATTTATTTGAAATTCATAATTTGTACTCTGTAATTTAATATTATATAACTCATGTCACTCTTTTGTTTAGTATATTTTGTCATTTATATTTTTTTTTCTTATTTATAAGCTAAAGAAATTAGACCTATGTATTATTTTTCTTTTAGGTGCTTCATTTATATTTTTTTAATTTTTTGCATATAAAATTATTTATTTTCATGTGATTGATTGAATATAATATTATTTACAAAGCTAAATAAAGGACATAAAATTTGAAAGGGAAACAATTAAATAAGGTGGGTTTGACTCTCAAAAACACAAATCGAACAGAATGACCGGTTTATAAATTTTCCATATTGTGACAGAACCAATCCATCTTAAAATCAAACCAAACTGATAAACTCAATTCAATTCGGTCCAATTTTATTGTTCTGCAATTTAAACTTATACACCTATCTCGTGATCAAAACAAAAAGTAAATATTACTTTAAAATAGTAGCCTTAATAAATTTAAATTTAGGAATAATGACTTTACAAGTCCCTCGACTATGGCTGATTCTACCATTAATCACTTAACAAAATTTTGTCAGTTTTTGTCTCTGCCACTTCAAATTTTCACCCCGGAAGTCCTTTTGATGGATGACATTAATGATTTGCCGTTAAGTTGCCCATTTGTCTCCCACATGCGTTTGACCAAAGGCGAAAATGGAATTTTCCTTATCATCTTCTTCATATTCTTCAAACCCCAATCCCCAATTGATTTGAATTGTAAATCAATCCATTCTCATTCCGTAAATTTGAATTTGTATTCAAATTCAAATTTAAATTACTCAGATTCAAATTAAACCTATTTTCAGCCTTAGTCTGCGGTTTGGGATGCGATTGGGGTTGGGACGGCCTACTGTGTAGTGGGAATTCGACGAAATCACCCCATCGTCATTTTCGGGGGAGTTGCCACCGCCGCCATTGATCTGGACTGAATGATTAGGGAAAGATGCAAATGTGAAGTCGCTGAAGCCTTCATCATCGTCATCCTCCAAGGCATCTCAAACGAGGTACTTCACCATGACCTTCATTTGGTTGTTCTGTTGCCGGTTCCGTTCAGTAAGTCGTGAATCAAAATACAATCTAATCATTGAAATTATTACTATGAGTTAAAAGCAAAGATGATTTGACATCACAATCCATGATCTGATGATGATGAGTTGGTATAGTTGGCTCTTGCTGCATCTGGATGCATAAGATCTTTGCTTGAGCAACCGCTAGCTGCATTTGTAACTGCGACACTTTATTTTGTAGATACGATTTCTTAATTTGATCAATTTTTTAAAATGACGAGTCCGGTGAAAATAGAGTACGATTGCATCGGCTCATCTCATTTCCCCATTTTGACCTTTTTGCGGGTGAAAGACCTTACTTGTATAGTTAAGGCTCCCAAATTCACACACACACAGATATAGATAGATAGATAGATAGATAGATAGATAGATAGATAGATAGATAGATAGATATATATAGAGAGAGAGAGAGAGAGAGTATAATTGGAATTTGGGTTCGAAAAGTGGTTGGAGAGAGAGGGAGAGGGGTGGGGGAAGAAGAAGGGGTAGATGAAATTCCATTAATGCTCAAGAAAAAATTATGTGACTTGCACATGGAGGAGTTAATGAAATTTTTTTAACGGCATCCATCAAAAGGACTTCCGGAGTGAAAATTTAAAGTGATAGGGACGAAAACTGCTCAAAATTTTGTTGAGGAACTAATGATAGAATCGGTCATAGTCAAGGACTTGTAATTAAATTTAGGGCAAACTACACAAATGGTCCCTGTAGTTTTAGTGTTTTTTGCAATTGGTCCTTACACCTCGCAAATGGTCCTTGTACCGAGACATTTTACCCAAATGGTCCTTCCGTTAAACTCTGTTAATTTTCTGCCGTTAAGTGCGCACATGTACCACACACGTGCATATGTGGATGGGTAAAATAGTCATTTCATCTTAAAAAGTACAGGGACCAATTCTGAAATGATTAAAGTCAAAGAAAATCAACGATTAAAGCCAAAATCATCGTCAACCCAATTCACCATTTCTAACCCTAACCCTTGGCACAAAATCCCCATCAGCTCTTCCCCCAATTCACCATTTCAGAATCCCACTCCGCCACCGCCTCTTGACAGACCTCCGGAACCGCATCCAGTCCGGCGGCGGGCGAGCCGCACTGGAGCGTGTCTCTCCAGCTGGCAGCTTTGGATTGGTAAAGGTCGAAGTTGGTGGAAAACGCTGCACCGCGGCCCATCTCTCGACGGTAGTACTGCATTTTATCAAAAAGTTTGTTCTTAGAAGGGTTGGGTGGGACCCGTCAATCTTTTATCATCTTTCTTTCGCAGTATCCATTGCTGGTGACTTAAGGGCCCTTGCTCATCAAGTTGAGGAGTTCCCTCCTGGAACCATTG
Source organism: Platycodon grandiflorus (assembly GCA_016624345.1). Taxonomy (NCBI): domain Eukaryota; kingdom Viridiplantae; phylum Streptophyta; class Magnoliopsida; order Asterales; family Campanulaceae; genus Platycodon; species Platycodon grandiflorus. The sequence goes on from CM028361.1 coordinate 19,464,715, forward strand.
GAAGAAAAGAAAAATACGACTTTGGCATTAAGTTACTATAGGGAAGCCGAGGACATGGTGGCTTTAAATCTGTTGAGGAATTTGTTGAATAATAGAGAGAATCATAACCGTACATTCGAGTTGCTACGGCTTCAAAGATTTGTGGATAAAATTCTAATTGCCTTGAAGAGGAATAGGCCACTTGGAAATTGCTCCAAAGATTTGAGGGACGATGTGTCTAGATGGTGAGTATTGCAAATTGCTTACTTGGTATTTCCCTTTTCAATCAAGACCGGTTGCTTCGATTCTCAAAAGATTCCAAGACATCTGAAGCACTCGAGGCACCGGAAGCCGCCCGAAAAATGATGAAAGAAAAACCCTAATGTTCTATTTCATCTCAAAGATCATTAATGCAGAGAGAAAGTTGGATGCCGCTCTTTATTATGCAAAACACTAGTAAAAGTTGAAGTGGGTCTAGCGTTAAGGATGGATTCTTTTAGCTCGTATTTTGTCACCAAAAACGATATATTGATGCTGAAAACATAATTAGTGCTGCTATAGATGAGACAGGAAAGTGGGATCAGGGGGAATTGCTGCGAACCAAAGCTAAGCTGCAAATTGCACAGGGCCATCTGAAAGTCGCCATACAAACGTACACTCACCTTCTTGCAGTTCTTCAAGTTCACAATTGGTCCCTGTACTTCAAAAGCAAAATGACTATTTTACCCCATCCAAAATGCATGTGCAATGCACATGTCAAGACTTAACGGAAAAAATATAACGGAACTAGACGGAAGGACCAATTGCGTTCAATTGATTGGTACAAGGACGACTGGCAAAAAATTTTTGTATAGGGACGAATTACAAAAAATACTAAAACTACAGGGACCATTTGTGTAATTTTCCCTTAAATTTATAAGAAAGAGATATATTCATCGGACTAGTAATATTGTTCCCGGAATTGGAATCGGTGGTCCACCTCAGTTGCTGCCAACGCCAACCTAGTAAAAAACCTAATACAATACTCCTACTTTTTCTACCAAAAAATATAAAATAAAAAAAATACTCTTCGTATGATTTTAGTCTTTCTTTTACATTAATGTTACCGACCTTTTTGTCATTTGATTGGTTAAATTAATTAAAGTTTATAAATATTCAAAATTTAAAACTTTTTAAATCTGAATTTTTCAGCATCGGGTGATTGATTATTAATATCATGTTGTCATCGTAATGATGTCATAACTTTGAAACCAATAATTTCCTCCGTTGTTTAAAAGCATAAATTCATTTTTCAATTTTATCTTTAAAAAAATCTACTTTTTAATTTTTTTACGTTTTTATATTAATCATTCGACAGCATAAGAATTATCAGAATTGTCACAGATAATAAAGATGTTATAACAACAACAAACATCATGCTATAACAAGACTTAAATTATCTTGTCCTTATCTTTCATAAAAATATGAGGGAAAAGTAACATAAGTAGCTACAAGGGTTAGTGGTGATAGTCGAGTTTGCTCATAAGGCTATCGACAACCTGACCAACACCTGGAAACTAATTTCCTATACTATATAGGCCTAACATATGCTCTTGAACTTGACTAGAGAAGTGAAATAAGTTATAGGTGTGGGCAAGTTGTCTAAACAAACCACATTGATTAGTTGGCTTTAAAAAAAAAAAAAAAAAAAAAAACCTTTTTCAGGTGTAACTTTTATTATTTTCCTTTGCATTTAATTCTTACTTCAATTTATGGATCTCACTCCCATATTAGCCACAATTGAAACATATACAATATTTTTATATTTATAAAAGGCTCTAATCCCATTTGCTAGGGAGCCTAAATTCGGGCTTAAGCTTATCCAATAGGCCAACTTTTGGTTACACCAATTCTACCCCTTCAACTGCAAACATTACGGGAACAGTTTTAAAGAAAGGTATTTTCAAATCCACACTTCTATGCCCCATTCAATTAATCACTATGCTTCTTCTGTTATACATTGAAATGCCATAAAACTAGAAAGAACCATTCCATTTCTACGAGACAAAAAAAAAAAAAAAAAAAAAAAGCAAAAGCAAAAATGACATCATTAAAGGGAAAGACCAAACTTCACCTTCAAAAAGCATCAGTAAGTTCTTTCAAAGACCATGAAGACTAACTATCTATAAACATGCTACTGAAACGCTAGCGCGACTTGTTAATATAACCATTCCATTAATTTTTCCTTGCACTTTAAGCAAGAGATGACTATAAGACTAGAGCCTCCTGCGCATTCGCCTGATATTTGGATTCACAGATTCTGCGGCTGCAGCTGCCACATCTGCTGCCGCTGTAGCTAAATCTACCCCAAGAATGCTGCTGCCACTCCTCTTCCTACTTAGAGGCAACCCAGACCTCTCATCCACCGATGCAACCGTTTCCAGAAGCTCAGACAACAAGGAGGGATAGCTTTCTTCCAAGTACTTGAACCCTTCTGACTGCATAACCACTGTAGAATGAAAACAGGATATGCATCAAGAATTTAAAATAAAAGGCAATCGACATCAAGGCAGTGTAGGAAAAACAAGGTAATCAATATATAACATGTGACTAACATCTAGCTAGGGCAAAGTTAAAAAGAAAAAAATAAACATTTCGAATGTGGTAAGATGTAGAGGTAAGATTGGAGAATACAAAATCTTGGATTTTCAATGTACAATTAACTGAACAGAAAACAACTATTCCCTCTACCCAAACCCGAAGAACAGTATAGGGTCTAAACCGAGTTATAAGCCTTCTTAGTACCAAACATATTCCAAGCAGCTATATAGTAAATTATAGGATTCCTAGTCTTTTACACAAACATCATAGAAGCAACTTAGATGAACACCAAACAAGGTTAAACTTTCTTGATCGAGTAGATCCTTGTAAGCTTTGGATAGCTGAAAGCTTACAGAAAGGAGCCATATCTTTGCTAACTGGTGCTTGATGTGCAAATAGTAGTAAGTAGATACTCCCTCCCCATTCAAATTAAAGAGTCCACTATTCTATTTGGGATGCTCCACTTAAAGAAGTCCACCTTCGAAAAGTATACCTACAATCTTCATAACCTCTCAAGCATGTTTGTAGTTATGACTATATACCTTAATTATTAGACTTTTCGAATTCGGACGCTTTGATGGATTGGGGAGAGTATTTCTTAGAGACAGCAATTCAGAATGAGTTCAAGTCATTTACTTTGAAAGCTCTGGCCATATCGAGTTATTAACAAGCTGAGCTCACTTCAGCAAGCTATATTATACTCACAGCCCTATTCAAGTGCCTCCTCCCTTCCTCTCTCTCACATTCTCCTCTCCATCACATAGGGCACACAGAGAACACTGGGAGGTGCTCGCAAAACCAAATCTTTGACCACAAGACAAATCCAAACAAGTTGAGAATGACTACTCGAAGTAAGCTTGAAATCATATACTCCCTCCAAGAGCCCATGTTTCAAAAGTCCAATAATTAAGGGATATATAAGTAAACTTTGAATTTGTTATAATTGCAAAAATGCTTAAGCGTAACAAGATGTTTATATCACATGTGGAGGGTAAAGTTAAAAGATTAGGGAGATTGAAGGCATAATTTTTGAAAGCGGACTGTTTGCATGGAACGGAGGGAGTAGTACTTGTACAAGCGAGCTCTGTCATACTAACTACTAAGGGAAAGAACACAAGTTTACCACAAATACAAGATGTTGGCCATGATAGCTTGCGACACGGAGAATATTATTAATGGGCAAAACCACTTCCATCTGAGACAAATTTAAAAAAAATAACACTTCTTTCAAACGTAGAACTTGTAAGAGAGGATAGAAATATTTAAAAGAGCAAAAAAAAGTGTGCATTAAGTGAAGAGAATGTATAATGAAACCCTATATGAACTACAAATAGGGAGAGAGAGAGAGAGAGAGAGAGAGAGAGAGAGAGAGAGAGAGAGAGAGAGAGAGAGAGAGATTGGCGTGTAAATGAGAGATGTGAGCTATGACAGTTAAAGATTTTCATGCTGTATCCTTCCAAAGTGGGGCGTGGTAGGTTTCACAAAGAATAAGTTCCGTCGATGTCTTACCATTGACTTGCAAAGGCTATCACTGACATTTTCTAAAATTCCATGAATGATATCAATGTCTGTCTTACCTTATTGGGTCTCTGTGATAAAAGTAAGGCAGGGGGTATAATACACTTCATCAACCTTAGGTGAATTTTATTGCATTCAGATATCATCAATCCAACAACTAACTTAACATAAGTCCCATGCTGAAATGAATGCCACAAATCAATTTACCATGGCCATCATCTGTGGTTTCTTTAAGAACTTATAAGAAGCGAAAAACCCTGTAGGAGAAGCAGAAATTCAAAGATAATCACCTAATTCATCAGTGGTGTCCAACAATCCACCAACAAGACTGAAATGAATTTCCTTATTACAATAATCTAGAAAGGAACACCTCATACTTCCTTCCCTCAATAGTTTAATTTTCTTACAAAGCACAATCAAAAGGATATTGAAAATGAATGGAACACTTCATAATTCATTCCCTCAACAGTTTCATTTCTTACAAAGCACAATCAAAAGGATATTGAGAATCCAAAAATATCATATTCAGTAGGAACACAATTACAAGCAAAGTACACATACAAATAACAACAAATGCCAATAACAAGCCAACCGCAACTTCTAAAAAACAGAAATTTAAGAAGGTAGCCTAAATGTTTTTCATAAAGCCAATGGCACAATCAATGTAAATATCTTTCTAGATGTCAATGGCACAATCAATGTAAATATCTTTCGAGATGTCAATGGCACAAGAAGACTCAACCTAAATATGTATCCGAAGCCAATAAGAAAAGAACTCAAACTCAAAACAACCCCCAATCACTTGCTTTACTCTTCTTTTCTTTGTTCTTTTTTCATTTTTTGGGTTTGCTGGGGGGTGGGAGGTGAATACCCCAAAACATTTACTATACGCATTTCAAAACGTAAAGCTACAAACCCATTTTAAGAACCCTTCTCAGCAAAATATTGTAACATTTGGTACAGATTACTGGAATGGCTTGGTAATGGAATGAGGTTGGAAATGGAACACGGATATAGTAATGGTCATAGGCATTGCCCCCCATGCTGGATTGCACCAGGAAATATGCATGGGCATGAAATGGCTATTTCCCCTTCTCATTTTTTGGTACACAATACTGATAAAATTGCTCAGATCTTTTAGAAAATATCCTGAGAACATAAGCAAACAAATCATGTTGTTTCAGTTGAAACATCCAAAACTATTTCCACTTTCGCTGAAGACAGAAAGGAAACATAGGCTGAATATACCTGGGATTCGATGAAACAACATTATCTTTCATGTGCTTTGGACACAATTGCCATCTCATTTGAAACCTAGATTATTCGAAAAGTCAGGACAAAGACACAGGATTCTCGGAAAAGAAGGAATAAGGTTGGGGGATAATATTAAGAACTATTTCTGAGATGCTTCTAATTGTTTGAAGTTTCACCATAATATTCAGGCCTCAAAAAGAAAAAGAGAGAGAGAGAGAGAGAGAGAGAGAGAAGATCCCCATTAGAAGGCGTGGTCCAAATTGTATAAACAGTCTGCAAGAATAAGAGCAAACAGGCTAAGTTTACCCAAGGTCCATAACTGAGCCAAAGGGCAGCGTAGATCCTTAATCCTCTCTCTATGATCTGCAACAGCAGACGTTCCTCTTGTTTCCCTCCCTCCTTTCCCCCTTGCTTTAGTTTGCAGACAACAATTACAGCCAGTACTTTTCAGGCCTTTGGATGTTCCACACTTCACTCTTCGTTTTCAACCGGTTTCCTCCCACAAGATATTCTGCTTCTTTTTTTTTCCCCTGAAAATTTTCCAGAGAACCTTTGCTCTAAATGATTACATTTTTATTCTTTTAGCTTTTCATTTCATTTGTAGTCCTTCTAACCCTCTATTAAAGAGCAATTAAGACTCTTAAAAAATCCAAATCACACGAATCCCTTCCAACTATTGCATTTAGTACTCACAAGTCAAGATGTACTCATTTAATCAATTCTTGAACGCACTCAAAACAAAAAAATAAAAAAACAAAACAAAAAAACACCCAGTCATTCCACATGTTTCAGTGTCACCAATTTTTCCGTCTCTGCCGCATTTCTAAAGGAAGAAGGTAGGCCTTCCAAAATGGCCCATCAAAATGAAATTTTGATAATAGTAAAGTGTAAACTTGAAGAAAGGTAACTCAAAGTTCATGTGGTTGAACCCCAAGAACATGGGACATGGGTTTGTATATTTAAGTCTTATAATCATTATAGCTGAATCTTACTAAGTTCTGAACGGTCGGCAACAAGATGTACTACCCAAAAAATAAGTGTCCCCTATTGACTTTAAACGGGTTTTAAGAAATTATTTGACTCCATCCCTTTTTCCTTTAATACCCTCAATTTGCCTCTAGTGGTGTGACTAGTGTCAAATTGATGGAACCCTACCTTTCCTATCTCGCAATTAAGAAGGAAAATAAAGACATTGGCTTAGAAAACTTTCTAAAATGGGAAAGCAGACACTTATTTGGGACATCCCAAAATGGAGTATGTACACTTATTATGGGACACAGGGAGTACGATTTATCTCCACTAACAGCCATGAAATGTACTCCCTATACATTTGAAGCAAGTACATATTATTGTTCCATGTACTCTCAGTATATAGCATAAACTGGAATAGTCTAAATAACTCAAATGTAAACAATCGTGCATGCAACAGCATCAAGAGTTCTTTTACAGATTAACAATCAAACACTGAAATTTACATAACCTGAACATTGCACGGCTCAGATTCTACGGAGAACACGCACCTCCCAAGTTTGCTGCTGCAAATTTCAGACAGATAGCCTTGAGCTGTGAACATCGATGCTGATCAGCAAGGGAAAGTGTTGTAGCTACTGTATCAGCAGTGATTTCTTCACAGAGTTTTGCCTCACATAGCTGTTTCAGCCGATCAAGACCGAAGCGGTCAGCAGCAGCCAAAAGATGCTGCATTATGTTCGTCGTCGTGCTCATTGATGATGAACCTGTGATCTCTCTTAAATCAGGAAGCTTATCCGAATAGATAAACAGGAGCATGGCCTGCAAAAAGAAATACCCACCTAATTTATTTGAGCCCAAAAAAATCTAACAAAAATCACAACTAGCCATCTGAATTTCACGTCTCGGACCAATTAAAAAAAGCTAATTGCTAACCAAACTTATAGTACAATGCAGCAGCTAAGTTTCAGACTTTTAGCCTTTTCCTTCCCAATTTCCATGCATCGGCATTCGGCAAAGAAGTAATGTTGTATTCTGACCAAACCCTAGAACACAAATTGGGAGATCTGACAGTTTCCATTCACATTTGGGGCCTCATCCATCTCAAACCATAAAAAACCAATGTATAGGCATTAAAAAGCCCTAAATAACTATGCAATTTGAAGTCAAAGTCACTCTAGTAATAATCTAGAACTCGAAGTCCACACCCATTTCTGAACAACAATTATAACTTTTGTGCAATGGGAAAATGCTGCTGATAGAACTGTAGAAATTATTTTCTTAGGTCTTCTTCCAGCCGTGTTTGAGAAAGGATTTTAGTCTTTTAAAAGAACTCGATTTAACAAAAGAAATATTATGATCCTGAAGTTCTTGGGTTGGTGTCAATAACTGAGAGATTTATTGGCCCAAGCTTTTATCAAGATATATTATTTTCCCCAACTGATTACTAGTTCTTAAATCCTGATCAAAATGCTAAGCAACTAGTCAAGAGTTCAATAAGACCCAGATATTTTAATGTTATATCTCTTCTTTTTAAGATAAGACCCAAAAAATTTATATAATATTGGGTCACTTTGTTAAAATGCTTAGTCACAAGGATAAAATAAGGAAGGCGATGAGAGAGAGAGAGAGAGAGAGAGAGAGAGAGAGAGAGAGAGCATTCATAATACGGCATCATGATTTCACTATGCATAAGCAGGACCAAGATGGCTATATTTGAAGATAGTTATAACTCAAGTCAGCTCAACACAACCTCTTTCCCAATCACTTGATCACTTGGGTCCGTTGTATGAATTCTTTTCTGCCATTCAATTCAGTCCAAAGCAACGTCATCACACACACCACACTCTTTCATATCTTTCTTTATTAAAGATGTTCATATTAGTTTTGGTCCTCCCCTTCCCGTATGCTTCACACTTCTTAACATGTGCACTAATTGACGTACGTTGTATGTATTCATACCATGTTAAGCGATTTTCTCTCATTTCATCTACTATTGGAGCGAATTTTACCGTCTCACGAATTTGTTCATAACGAATTCTATATTTTCTAGTTTTACCACATATCCATCTTAACATTTGTATTTCTACATTCGTTTCCATAAAGTAATGCGGGTCGAATGGCTATCATATAAAACCTTCCTTTCAACTTTACAAATATATATCTATCCATAACACTCCAATGTACTTCTCCATTTCACGTGACCTGATGTTATCCTATGACTAACACAATCTCTTGTCTCCATGTCTTGATTGATAATTGATCTAAATATCAAAATTATTCTTTTTGTGGTATTTCTTAACCATCTAACCTAACTTTGCCCCCTCTGTTACTCCTTTTACCGCTAGAGTTGCATACCATGTATTTTGTTTTATTCCTACTTATGTTAAAGCCTTTGACTTCAAAATTTTCTCTCCACTTTTTTAGCTTATCATTGACCCAATTTTTCGTCTCATCGATCAAAACAATGTCATTAACAAACATTGTACACCACGGTATATCATCTTGTATATGTGCGGCTAATCCATCCATCACATTAGTGTAATCTTACGGTAATCAAAAACTCACAAGTCTCTCCTAATGTATTCCTAACTAACGCAGCAGCTCCTTCATATATATCATTAATCATGTAAATATATCTCACTTTAATCACTTTCTTCTCTAACACCCACCAAATTAACTCTCTAGCAACTTTATCATAAGTCTTTTCTAGGTAAATAAAAACCATGTGTATATCCTTCTTTTCCTCTCTATAATTTTCCATCAATCCTCTTAATAAGCAGATAGCTTCCATTGTTGACCTTCCGGTAATAAAACCAAACTGGTTCTAGGATATTGTTGCTTCTCGTCTCAATCTATTTTCATTTACTCAAGTGGAGTCCGAGTGGTAGATATGAACGGCAATTTTTTTCTTTTTGAATTTCCTTCGAAGGAGGAAGCAAGTCGCATTCTACTGCACAAGAATTGGGTGTTTGATGGTAACCCTTTACTGCTTGATCATTGGAACCCGGTAGCTTGTTGCCACCGCGAGGTGGTCGTACACTTTAGTGTTGCTTGGATTAGAGCATTAGGGCTTCATTTGCATCTTTGGGGTAGCAAGGATTTGAGGTGGGCGATGAAGAGACGGAACAAAGAAAGGATTTGAGGTGGGCGATGAAGAGATGGAACAGAGAAAGAATTTGAGGTGGGCAAGAATTCTGGTCAATTACAAGAAGAAGTTACCGGCCACGATTCGAATTGGGGTGGGGGAAGAATTATCGAGGTACCTATCTGGGCGGAAATGACGGCATTTTGCATGCCTTGGAGGAGACACGGAGATGGAGGCGGTGGTGGTAGTGGAAACGATGGTGCTGAAACTTCGTGCAAACTGTGGAGGAGCTTCAGTGGTGGCGTCAATGGTGGTGGTGGTGGTGGTGGTGATGACCACGCGCATGCCTCAGTCTCAAAGTCAAAGACCCGTTCTGATAGAAGCACTGAAGCACGTGGGATGGTAGGTCTTTCAATTTCAATTTCAAATTGAAAGGCAAATACGGTGCCGGTTTGAGGAAGGAAAAAAGTAAAGAAAATATGGGCTTCTCCATAAATATCGGTAATGGGCCATTACCTGCTTGTGGGCCAAATCAAAACAAAAGTCATGGAATTGGTTTAGGGCCTTCACCTTTACAGAAGAAGCAGAAGTGGGTCACAAGGGCTCGCAGAAAAGCTGGGTGGGATGTCCAGGAGGGCGGGGTGGGCTTCATTAGTGGGCCGTTTCCCTCGTTTCTTACTAGCGGACCCGTAAATCATAAAGAAAATGAACAGCGCCCAAAAGAGAGTGTCGACAGGGACGATTCTCCATCGATAAAGTCTGGAAAACTTAATTCGATGCTTTCGGATGATTGCGGTAACTGTTGCGAGGTTTTGGAAGGGAGCGACTTAGACGGTGACTCGTTGAATGAATCTGAAGCGTACGGACAAATGTCGGATAGAGTTCCGCGACCTTTCCCTGTGTGTCAAAGTGCGACTGAGGTGGACGGCATTAAGTCGCAGCCTTGCGGTCGGGTCGAGATTGCTGATGTCGAACAGGTATTCATGGAGCAGGTCGACGAGTTTTCTAAGGCTGTGGTGCCTATGGATGAGGTGCCGAAAATAGCCATGGATGAAGTCGTGGTTTGTTCGCCTTGGCTGTGATTAGACCAGAACAATTATCAAGTCCAGAATTTTTGTTAAATTCAGAAGCAAAGGATGATATCCCAGTTTGGGTGAGGCAGAAAATCAAGGGGTTTGGGCGTTTCTTGGGGGTGTCGTGTACAGGGTACGAGGAGAAAATCTTGGATTTATTAAAGGAGATAGATGATAGGAGGAAATCAGTAGAGAAAGAGTATGGTTCCAGCAAGAAGAAATCTCAGGTAAGGAGATGGAAACCTCGTAATTTTTCTTCAAGAGACGAAAATGGGTCAAATGGACAGAAGAGTGGTGATGAGTGTGGGTAAGGATAGATGGACTCAGTGGGAACATTTAGATGCAAATGGTGCAACTGGAGGCATTTTATTGATGTGGGATTCCAGAATAGTGTCCAGAATTGCTACAATGGTAGGTGAATTTTCAGTTTCTTGTTTGTTTGAGGGTGTGGACAGTAATGTAAGGTGGGTCTTTTCAGGAGTCTACCGACCTTGTGCAGATGTCTTGCGCAAGAGAGTGTGGGATGAGCTCAAGTTGATTCCCCAACGCTGGAAAGTCCCTTGGTGTGTTGGGGGTGGGGGGGGGTGGGGGTTCAATGTTATTCGATTCCCACATGAACGAAAGGGAACTAGGACTTTCTCCCACGTAATGATGGAGTTCAATTATTTTATTAAAGAGATGGAGTTGGTGGATTTGCCGTTAGAAGGGGGTCAATTCACTTGGTCAAGAAACAATGATTCCCATCGGTGTTCTCGAATCGACAGATTCATTGTATCGACTGATTGGTTAGATTGTCTTGGCCTGATTAAAAGGAAATCTCCGTTTCGTTTTGAGAATAAGTGGTTAAAAGAGCCGGGTTTCGTGGATTGGACCAAAGAGAGGTGAAGCTCTTATGTGATTATTGGTAATCCCTGTTTTGGCTTTGCGAGGAAGTTGAAGTTGCTGAAAGAGGATCTAAAAGTGTGGAACAAGACCTGATTTGGAGATGTAAATGTTAGGTTGAACAATGCCTTAGAAGAAGTTAGAAGCCTGAATGAAAAGGAAGGGACGGGTTACTTGAGTGAAGAGGAATTTGTTCTTAGGGATGCTTTAAAAGGCAGAAATTCAAAGGTTGCTTGTGAGTGAAGAAATCTGTTGGCGACAAAAATCTAGAGTGCAGTGGTTAAAGGAGGGTGACAGAAACACGAAGTTCTTCCACCGAATGGCTAATGTTCACAAGAGGGCAAACCAGATTAGAAAAGTGAGAATTAACGCTAAGTGAGAAAAGGGATTGCAAACTTTTATGAAGGTCTGTTCAAGGAGAGGTCTGGTTGGTTTCCTAGAATGGAGGGTATCACGTTTAACTCTCTAAATTTGGTAGAGAAGGAGTGGTTTTCAGAAGAGGTCTTTTCGGCTATTAGAGGTTTGAGTGGGGACAAAGCTCCAGACCGGATGGATTCACCACTGCTTTTTTCAAGCACTGCTGGGAGGTGGTTAAGGATGATCTCATAGTTTTTCATTATTTTTTCGAGCATAAATGTTTTGAGAGGAGCTTTAACGCCTCTTTTATCGCTCTAATTCCGAAAAAGATAGGTGTGGAGGACGTTAGGGAGTTCAGGCCAATCAGTTTGATCAGAGGGGTCTACAAGATTATTGCTAAGGTGCTTTTGATCTGCATGAGAAAGGTTATTGGAAAGGTGGTTTCTACTTCTCAGCATGCATTCGTGGGGGGGACAACAGATTACTGAATCAGGGTTGATCGCAAATGAAACAGTTGACACGAGAATCAAAAACGGGGTACCAGGTTTGCTGTATAAACTTGATATTGAGAAAGCTTATGATCATGTTAAATGGGAGTTCTTTGGTATTTTTACTAGTGGATGGGCTTTGGGGATAGGTGGAGAGATTGGATTCTTTTCTGCATTTCGTCGGTTGCATTTCATCGGTGAGATTCTTTGTTCTGATTAATGGTGAGCCGGAGGGGTTTTTCTCTAGAGGTTTGAAACAAGGAGACCCCCTTTCCCTTTTTTTGTTTATTGTCGTCATGGAAGCTTTAAGTAGGATCCTGGATGCCTCGGTCCTGGGAGGATTTATTCGAGGATTTGGTGCGGGTAGGAACAACCTATCTGAAGTGGTGGTTTCTCACTTGTTATTCGCGGATGATACTCTTATTTTTTGCGAGGTGGAGGCTTCGCAATTTGGGCTATTTACGTCTCGGGCTTCTCTTCTTTCAAACTGCTTCGAGCCTAAAAATTAACATTCACAAAAGTGAAATGTTTGCGGTTGGAGACGTGGACAACATCAATTTTTTGACTTCTTTTTTTGGTTGTAAGGTTGGCTCTTTACCCACTTCCTATCTTGGTCTCCCTCTTAGGGCGGTTTCAAATGCTAGTGCTATTTGGCACCGGTACTTGAGAAATTTGAACGGAGACTAGCAGGGTGGAAGAGATAATATCTATCGAAGGCGGGAAGGCTCACCTTGATCAAAATTACTCTTTCTAGTCTAGTCTACCTACTTACTTTATGTCAGTCTTCATCATTCCGTCCTTTGTGGCTAAAAGGCTAGAGAAGTTAGAAAGGGATTTTCTGTGCGAAGGACCGTCAGAGGAATGAAAATTTCATCTTATCAAGTGGGAAACGGTTTGCACCGACATGAGAGGAGGGGGGTCGAGGTTAAGAATCTTAGATCGTTTAATTCCACTTTAATGGGGAAATGGCTATGGAAATTTTTAGTCGAGAGAAAAGCTTTTTAGAGAAAGGTGATAGTGAAGAAATATGGAGATAATGATCATGAGTGGGTTCCAAGTCACGTCCATGTGACGCATGGGTAGGCATGTGGAAAGGGATTCGGAAAGGGTGGGATAGCTTCAAGAGAGTTATTTCTTTTGACATTGGCAGAGGAAACTTGGTTAGGTTTTGGATTGATAAGTGATGTGGAGAGATGAAGCTTAGGAGAGCTTTTCCCGCCTTGTATGATATCGCAGCAGAGAAGGATGCTTTGGTTAGGTCAGTTCTGCAGTTTTCAGGTGATGTTGTTTCTTGGAATCCTACTTTGCATTTTTCGGGTGATGTTGTTTCTTGGAATCCTACTTTCCGAAGGAATCCACAAGACTGGGAGCTTGAACCTCTAGGGTGTTTTCTTAAGTTGTTGTATGGCCAGAAGGTAGAGGGAAAGAGAGAGGGGAGGGAGAGAAAAGTAAGACTTTTTTGGTTAAATCTTATTATCACAAGTTGAGGCCTAGTAACAATTATTTTTCTTGGAAATCTGTGTGGAAATCTAAGGCCCCTACGAGAGTGGCTTTCTTTGCTTGGGAAGCAACAAATAGCGCTATTTTGACAGGGGACAACTTAAAGACAAGGAGGAGAATTTATGTGAATTGGTGTAATATGTGCAAGGAGGATGGGGAAAGTGTTAATCATCTTTTGCTGCACTGTTGCAAAGGAGGTTTGGGATTACATTTTCCGCTTGTTCCATCTTTCTTGGGTGATGCCTAGTTTTGTCAAGGAACTCTTTATCAGCCGGTCTTTCTATAAAAGAAGAAGGAGAAGTATATTTTGGTATGTTGCTCCTTTAGTGGTGATCTGGAGCAAATTCTCAAAGAAGAGCGGGGGATAGATTACTAGACCTGCACATCTGCAAGGAAAGAAATAGAAAAGCTTTCGAGAATGTTGAGATGAATGTAAATGGGCTAAAGGATCTAATTTTTCGGACTATGTTCTTTTGGTGCAACGAATCGTTGGGTGTGAACCCTTTTGTAGAGTTTATAGACAACATTTCTTTTGGTCAATGATCGTGTTTATAGTATACTCTCTGTGTACATAGGACGCGTCACTTGTTTTGATGCTTGTCTTTTATTTTATATATTTACTTATCAAAAAAAAAAAAAGTTTCATTATGTGATTCATTAACTTAATACCCCTGTAATTTGAATTACAACTCTGAGTATCACCTTTATGTTTTTATATTGGTACTATAAAAATCTTCCTCCACTCATCACGCATTTTTATTGACATTGTAATTCTATCAAATAACTTTGCTAGCCAAGACCCTCCTAAGTCTACTAGGCACTTCCATACCTTAATAGGTACTCCATCCGGTCCTAAAGCCTTCCCCGTTTCCATCTTTCTTAAAGCAACCTTTACTTCGCTCTCACTAATTCTACGAAGAAAGGTAATATCTCTACTTCTACTATTATGTTCCTCCATGGAAGTTCTCCACGTGTTTCTCATTCCATAATTTTTCAAAATATTCTCCTCATGTCTCTTTAATTTCCTCATCCTTGACTAGGACCGTGAATATTCTTTCTTAAAACATTTTACTTCATTGAATCTCTACTTTTCCTCTCCCTTGATTTTGCAAGTTTATATGTATTCCTCTCCATCTTTTGTATCTAATTTATTTTAAAAGTCATCAAATGCTTTAGACTTAGCTTTTCTCGTGGCTTTCTTTACTTCTTTATTAACAAATTTGTATCATTACAAATTTATAAATTTCTAGATTTTTGCCACGTTTTATAAGACTCTTTTAAGTAGAACCACTTTTTGGAGTTCCTCATTCTACCACCACGTTTCTTTATCTAAAAGTCTTTCACCTTTTGATTCCCTCGATACCTCTTTTGATATTTTTTAGTATAGTCGCACATTTTATTCCATATTTCGTTAGTCTCACTTCAACATTCAATGTTGCCTCTTTTAACAATTTATCCTTAAATAAACTTAATCTTTCGTCTTTTAAATTCGACCACTTAGTTGTCGGGTTTTGAATGTTTTTTCTATGTTGTTGACTTTTTTAGGATAATATCTAGCACCATCATTCTATGTTGTAAAGTTAAACTCTCTCGTGGAATGACTTTACAATCTTTCTTTACAAGTTAGCGATTGACTTTTCTAGTTAAAAGATAGTTATTTCTGAATATTTTTTCGAAAACAAATATACATCATATTGTCCTAAGCTGCACTTTTGCCACGAACTTGTGATCTTGCTTCTTTGCAGTTTGTGAAGAGAAGTTGGATCAGCCCGTAGGCACTGGAAAGTTTACTAGCGCAATGGGAAAGAAAAATCTTTGGAGATCTATAGTTACCATTCTCTAGAGAATCTGGACAGAATGGAATGCTAGTAGTTTTGATAACCCTGATTTGTTTTGAACTTTTCTTATGATCAAGTGGTATTCCTAGCCTGCTAAATTTTTGGAGGCCTTTCGTTGGCTTTGCCAGATCTTTGACAGGCACTGGGTGGGTGTTATCTAGTAAATTTGTCTTTGGGGCAATTTTCGTGTTCTTTACTTTCAACTTTCTCTTGTAGGTGGACTTTTCCAAGACTATGTAAAATTCTTCCTTCACAATGAAATTTCTTCTTGCATCAAACTAAGTATCTATCCATGTATCTATGTATGTCAACCCATCTATCTATATAGATGTGTGTATTTAGTTTTACACCAATTCTTTCATATATTTCAAATGTTCCCAAGTAAAATATTCAATCAGGCAGCCTTGGTAACACATGTAACCATTAACCAACTAACGAAGGCAAATATAAATCAACTCCTCATAAACTTGATAAGTTACTTCTATGTTTGCCATAACACCGAGATGAATTAAATAATGACAGCATAAGAATATCATGAAGAGACCGCTTCCAAGTTATTTTATTGCACACCCAAAGGATCTTTTATTAATTGAATTCCTCAGGACCCAACAACAAAGCGCTTTTATGTCAAGACCTGGGTTTAAGGTACTACAGGGGAAAAAGAGAGTGAATGATGCGTAATAACAGACAAGCAGGATAGTGTGGCATGATTAGCATGCTGAATAATAATTCCTTTTAACATTTTAGCATGCCTGTGCATGTGCTCTCTTTTCTTTTTTCTCATGGCAGTGACTAGTGGAAACAGAAAAAGAAGCCAATGAGCAATTACCTTGAAGATAGAGGGTTCAATATCCTCTAACTCTACTTTATCCATGTTAGGATTTCCAATAAGTCCAAAAAACTGGGCTCTAAATACAGGAGAGCGAGCAGCAAGTATCAATTTGTGAGCTTTGAACGTCTCGTCGCCAACTTGAAAAACAATATCGCAACCAACATCAGACTCCAGCAAGTGTTTAAGACTCTGTCCCATGTCAGAAGGTGGTATAGGAACACTATACTGCTTTGGTCCCTCAACACGATTTCTGACAACTCCAACAGTGCAATGCATAGAAAGACAGTCATCCTTTAGATAGTCAGAAGTTTCCAATGCCACTCTCCTGAAAAAACGCTTGTAGCCCCTGAAATGTATAAAAGTAAGATAACTAGCCAGGGCTAAGGTACCAACATTTTAATATAATCCAAGAACAGTTGGTCCCTTTTACACATTTATCCTTCCTCACCATCCAAAGAGGATAGATAGTGGTCTTAATAGACATAGGGGAGCTAGTTATTCATGAATTGATGTCTTGTACACATAACAAATGAGTATAACTCGCAGAAAGATAAATGTGAGAAGCATGATTCTACAAGTCTACTGGACAATGCCACCCATCAACCTCCGACTAAATTTGTGTACAATAATGGTGCCACTTAATTTATCCTACATGATTTTATAAATGTAGGTTAAGCATGCCAGAAGAGGGATCTAGCATTAGTTAAAATAAAAGTAAGTTCAGCACTTTACTGTCTCAAGCTATATAAATCAACTAAAACAAGCTACTTTCAAATTCAAGGGCCATTTCCTAAATTATCATTTACAACTGAGCAGGTTGCACCTTCATTGAACTAAAACAGGGCTTAGCCCGTAAGTTACAATATATAAACATAAAAACCTGCTCCTTAATTGATAAATCGACAAAAAAACTCAATAAGCTAACGACTAAAGTGTCAAATTGTGTGGCACACACATAACAAGCATTGCTGCATCTGGCGGCTTTACCAAGTTCAACTGAGTAATCAAAGCAAAATCTAAATCCAGACCCAACATAAAGTCTTTTCTTGTTTGTGTGGGCATCATCTCATCAATGGGAGGTAAACCCAATGCTTATTTCTATAATTAACTGTGACTCAAAGAATGATCAATTTCTATTTATCCAAAACATGAAATCAGAATTGTGCTACATATATACACCAGTTACTCTTACTTTACCTAAAACATATAAATCCTGATTTATCACAATTGAACAACCATTAAATGCTACTCTCTCCGTCCCAAAATAGGCTGTCTCTTTTTAGTTTTTTCCACAAAAATAAGGAAGTTGACCTTTTGACCATTTTATAAAGTATACATGAACGTCTTAATGTCCTCCGCAGTCCGCACTATATATTGTTGCAAGTGCACACCCGAACATGATAGATATCAGTGGTGAATATGATAAATTCATACAATAAGGGATACTCATTTTGGAAACAAAATATTTTTAAAAAAGGGACCCTAAATTGGGACGGAGAGAGTATCATATACAATACAAATGTAACATATAGTACAATACAAACGGAGATATTGGTACTGAATCATACCACATGCTTCCTCTATACTTCAAAGTATAAGGTCCACTCTCCAACGCCCGATCAAAGTGACTGTGAACTTTATGCTTCCCTTTCCCGCTCTGATCCAACAACGTAAGCTCAAACAACGCCCTCACATCGGTCCCTTCGCTCGCCAAGGCTATAAACACCGACACGTACATGGAACTATCCTCAATGTTCTTCCCGTCAGGGTAAAAGTAAATTGCCCAATCGTATCCGCCGACAGTAAACGTATCGCTGGATATGTACTTTCCGGGGCCCATTCCTTTCGCGAGGGAGTATCCTCTAATGGTGAAATCATGAGAGCCATTAACTGTCTCGTTTATCGACTTCGAACACGAGTCCCCTCCGTTGTCGGAATTCACGATCATTTCATGCGGTTTTGTGGGAGAATTGAGAAAGCGTCAAAACCCTAACATGCGAATTGGGGGCTGAATTGGGAGTTGGGGCGAATTCGATTATTTTCTTGTATACTATTGTAATTGGAACGGGTGTGGGTGTGGGTGTGGGTGTGGTAGCGAATTAGAGGGAATTGGTGGCCGGAGAGAAGGAATTGGGTTTGGCGGGCGCGAGGGAAGGGGGAGGGGAGGGGTCGATGAGGGGTGAATGAATAAAAAGGGTGAGCTTCTAAATGATGAGTTTTGATTGGTGAGGTCTGAGGAGTACTGGTTGTTTTTGTAGCTTTGGTCAACTGACGTTTGTGCTGATCGTTGCTAGTAGAAGCTTTGTAGTAGAGCGTTGACTTGTCGGGGAAACTTCACTGCTTTTGCGAAGCGAAACGAAAAGATAGACGGTGTCCACTCTCTCACGCAACTTAGCCCACCATAGGGTGAGTAGGGTAGACCAGGTACAACGGGGTAGCTAGTGGGTAGCAATCGGTAGCTTCTCTTTCAACGGAGTATCTTTACGGGAGAAAAAATGAGAAAAGTGCATTTGAGTAGCCAAATAAGCTACTCAAATTCTTCCAAGATCGTCCAAAAAAAGGCCACCGTTTGGTGTTTAAAACATACAAAACGGTACCGTTGTACCCGAAAGGAATCTTTTAAAAAATCAAAGAGATCATGCGTGCACAATGGGTTGCAGAGAAGCTTTCCACGTGTCGCTTAAACAGTGGCTTTGTTTAATTTTTTTCCCTTTTACTTTTCACGGCCAATTTTCAGCCAAATAAAATATTTTTTTTTGAATTAAAGTACACAATTTTAGCTATAAAAAGAGACTTGTTTTGTTGAATTTGGACATCCGAGCAATTTTCTACAAATTTTCAAAGTTTCTTCCTCTTTTCATCCATTATCTCTCTTCAAATCCGATTTTAAAGCCATTTTAAGGTATTTAAGCTTAATTTATTGCTAATATTATTATTTTTAGTTAAATATTATAATTATCAATATTGCTATTATAATTTAATTATTAGTATTACTGTCATTATTGTTATTATTTTGTTAATTTTTATTATTATTGTTATTATTATTATTATTGTTATTATTATTATTATTGCTGTTATGGCTTCACGTAATTTATGGGAAAAAAAAATTAACTCTAAAAATCAAGATAAGTCACGTTGTTGCATAGATTTGCTTGAATCCATAACCTAAAGTCTAAGTCAAGGTGACTAATGGGCCTGCGTGTCTGTTAGAGTGGCAACTTGAACTTAGGCATAGCTTGAATAGTTTAGGGTTGCTTATTGTATATTGCCTTGAAGAAGATAGCCTATAGGACGTCGGACGTCCTCTGCACAATAGGCAATTTATGCATCAGCAGTCTTCCTTTCGGATATCGGACAAGCTCATATCAGCCAAGCTTCATCAGCAATGTTGAAGACCTCAAGAACGTCCGATAGTCTTCACTAAGACATGTCTGTCTTGAAGTCTTCATTGACTTCGATGCAACGTTAACCCGCAAATCACATTCAATGAAGGTTTCCATTCTTGGCATACACTCGAAAAGGACATTCCTCCCGCAAGCAATGAGCCTATTTTTAGCAAAGTGTCGGAGACGCAAGCTACAGGCCAGCCTATCAGGAGTCAACAACCAGATTAGAGCATTAATTGCTCTTAAATTCAAATTAGAAGACCATCAACGGCTCCAAGCTTCCTCCTACATATAAAAGGAGAATCCATTGCTGCATTGAAAAAAAACCTCAATAACTCCAACTTCTGAATCTCCATAATCTTCAAGTGCATTAAAGCTTAAACGTCCTATCTGTATTTCTTTGAAGAGCTTCACTCTCAGACTATCAGTCCATTAAAGCTCTTCATTGATTGCAACACCTAGCTTTTCATAGCTCACGAGAATTGTATCTTATTGATATCAATTCTCCCACACAAACACTTGGTCAACTAAATTTTTGTACACAATCCATTAGAGATTTAGTTTGTAAAATATCTAGTGGAAAAACTTAGTACACGATTTTCAAATCCAAAGTTGACCACTTTGGTTGTGGACGTAGCACTTATTTATAAGTGTGAACCATATTAAATATTCTGTCTATTTGTGTGTGATTGTGAATTGATTGTGTTGCTTTAAATTTCCAGATTTCCAAGTCGTTAAGCTGCGATCTTGACTGTGAAGATCGGCCATTCTCAACTTGTCCCGTGCTTCACAAGACTTCCGCCGCAAAATTTTAAAACCCTAGTGAAGTAAGATTTTTGAATCAATTTCCAAAATTGGACATAGGCTATTCAACCCCCTTCTAGCCTATATAGAGCAACCTTGGACCTAACAATTGGTATCGAGCTTAACTCTTTGAAAACTAGTTTTTCCGAGATTAACCTCTTGAGAGATTAAAGATCATGGCTGCTCACCAAATGTTGGAAACCTCAAACGTGAACCATTGTCTGTCTTGGATGAAGTTCACTTTGACATCTGGAAAGATAAAGTCAAAAGACATATGAATTCAATTGATAAACGTTTGTGGAAATGTGTCACGAGATGGACCCGAATTCCAATGAAGCCTAATACACGGCCGCGGTAGATCCAAATGCACTGAAGTACCAAAGCCGAAGAAGAGTGGGATGATGAAGACGAAAGAATGATGCTCGGATGGAAAGGCCATCAACATCATTACCAGTGTTGATATAAGTACTTATCGCAGATTATCAACTTGGACACAGAAAGGAGATGTGGGAAGCCATCCTTGAATATCTTGAAGGTGATGGCGAGACAAAGAACAACAAATTATATACTGCATCCGAAGTTTGACTCCTTCAAAAGGATCCCAAAGAGTCTCTGCGAAGTGCCTATGACAGATTCTATGAGGTAGTCAACTCTTGCTATTCATTAGGAAAGAAGTATGAAAAGAAAGAAATAAACATGAGATTTCTAAATGCACTAGGCGTCTATGGCATGTTAAGATCATCGCCATGAAAGAGTCAAAAGATTTAAACAAATTGACTCTTAGAAACCTTTATGCTAGTCTTTCGGTTTATGAGCTTGAAATCCAACAAGCTCAAGAAATGGAAAAGAGTTTTAAAAACTTGTCCTTACCACCATGTCTGCGAACCTTCTGTTCAAAACCCGATGAAACACCTTCTACTTCCGGTGAAGATGATGATATTCTTTCGACGAAGCATTTGCTATGTTTGTAAAGAAATATCAACGTTTCAAAAGGTTTAATAAACCATCATCACATAGGCGGTCTTCTCACTGCCGTTCCTTATAAAACAACGCCAACCAAAACATTCGCTCCTTATAAATCGCAGACTATCAAAAGGATAATGAGCTAGTTTGTTTTAAGTAGGAAACCAGGCCATTTTGCCTCTAAATGTCCTAAGCCAAAATATGAATTTTATAAGAAACGTCCGAAACGAAATTTCAAAAACAAAAAGGGATGGTGGTGAAGACATTGATGAAAGCAATCTGCCTACATGGTGTGACACGACAACGATGAGGATGACTCTTGTGACTTTCTTTGAAGAAGCCAACATATGCCTTATGGCCGGGAGTCACCACATGATTCGGTGAGGTCATTACCATTTCAACAAGATGACAGTGATGATGATGATGAGCTTAATGAACCTTCAAAGGGAGAGCTCATCAAAGCTAATAAAGACATCTTTGGAAGAATTTTCAAAATTCAAAGTCGCCTATGTGAAATTAGCCAAGAAGCATGAACTAGTGTCTCGAGAAATCAACCTTGATGTCTAAGATCAAAGATCTTGATAGACAAAGTGAAAGTATCAAATTGCAAAAAGAGAACAAAGCTTTGATGAAAAAGTGGATTTCCTACTTGAACACATCAAGAAGATAAATTCGAGAAAGATGACCTTCAAAAGGTTGTCAATACTTGGAATAACTCTAAAGGAAACTTTGATGCCATTCTCTCAAACCAGAAAACTTTAGATGACAAAGCGGCATTGGTTTCCAAAGTGAGTTCAAAGTAGGTAGTTCTTCTAGTTCTCAAAAGATGAGACATCGAAGCAATTCTTTGAAGAATTTGTTGTAGAAGTTTCTTATGACCAGTCTCCCAAAAGGCAAGGACTTGGTTTTAACAAAGTTCCTTTTGTTTATCCCAAGAACACAAAAGACAAGTCCAAAAGAAAGCAATGCCAAAGAATGACTCTGCTAATAGTGAGTCGAGCAACTAAAACCTGCCATTAGTCACCCTAAGAAAACAGGGATGACTAATAGCAAGTCTAGGAATTCTCGGCTCAAACCTATTAAATTTGTCAAAGGCAAGCCGATCCCAACACCGCCTATAAAAGGGTAAAAGAAGTAAATTCAGATAAAAAGCTTAAAGGACATGTGCTGTAAATACAAAATCTTTGATAAGAGGTCTATCTATGGTAAACCCAACATCAACAAGAAAAGGCATTATCGGCCTAAGTCCTATAGGCCAATTATCGGAAAGATCATTCCAAAGCTGGCGATATCAAGAAGCCTCAAAAGAAATCATTACTCATGTTGAAGGATTTCACAAATGCTCTTCTGCAAATGCCATGGTCATGAGATTCATGAATGCCTTCGAGATTCACACCTAAATCTAGAGGATTTACTCCTCCAAAGGTTAAACAAGTGTGGATCCCAAAAGGTTGCTAACCTTGAGGACCCAAAAATAAAAGGGGACCATATTCTTAAATGTCTATATTTCAGGAATGCTTTATGGCTGTTAATGAAGAAGAGAAAGATCTATGGTATCTAGACGGTGGATGCTCAAAGCATATGATGGTGATCCAAATCTTCTTTCAAGCATTGTTGAAGCAAAGGTCCCTCGGTCATATTTGGAGATAACTCAAAAGGGAAGACCATTGGTTATGGAAGTATAATCGAGGCAATCTCTCCATCAACAAAGTCTCTAGTTGAAGGTTTAAAGCACAATCTGCTAAGCATATCACAATTCGTGATAAAGGTCTAACTGTCGGTTTTCCTCTAGTCAATGTCTCATAAAGGACAATGAGACATGTTCAACTATCTTGGATTCGAAAAGGGAATGTCTATCTTTGTTGACCTAAATCTTTGTTGGAAGAAAATCAAATCTTTGCTTGGTTGCTAGGTCATCAACCGACAACAGTGGTTGTGGCACAAAAGGCTTAGTCATCTAAATTTCAAATACCTGGAGAAGCTTCAAAAGACAATCTAGTTGTTGGTTTGCCTAAAATATCACTGAATCACACGTCTCTGAGCATGTCAACTAGGCAAACTACACAAGTCTTCTTTCAAAAGCAAGCCTTGCCTATCAACAACTGCACCTCTACGGCTCTTGCACATGGATCTGTTTGGACTGTAACTACTACAAGTCTTGGTGGCGGCAAGTACACTCTTGTGGTAGTTGATGATTACTCAAGATTTACTTGGGTAGAGATGATGTCCTCCAAAGATGAAGCATATGACATCATTCTTGAACTCTTGACTAAGACTCGAAAGTGGATGATATCTCGATGTCGATCGGACAATGGAACGAGTTCAAGAACAATGGTGTAGCCAAATATTGTGATGACCATGGAATTGGTCACAATTTCTCTGCGGTTGGTACACCTCAACAAAATGGAGTTCTTTGAAAGGAAGAACGAACTCTCATTGAAGCAGAAAGACAATGATTCTTTGAAGCTAACCGCTATGTATTTACGGGCGAAGGCGTGAACATTGCCGCTTCACACAAAACAGTCCATCATAAATAAATTTCATAACAAAACTCCATATGAAATATGGAGAGGCGAAGCTCCCAACATTGGATTTTTAAAATATTTGGTTGTAAATGTTATGTTCTTTACAATGGTAGAGAACATAGAGGTAAGTTTGAATCCAAAAGTGATGAAGGAATTTTTTGGGATATGCCAAGTTTTCAAAAGCATACGAGTTTACAATAAAACTTCACTTAAAGTTGTTGAATCTACATGTTTCTTTTGATGAATTTGATTTCATTGGGCCACATTTGGGTCCTAAGGTTACTAATGATTCGATGAATATGAGGCAGTGCAACGGCCTAATCCTAGATCTGCGATCCTCCTTCTTCACAAGAGCTTCCAAGAGTCAACTGTTAGAATCCTCAAACGAACCAACAAATGAACACTCGAAAACCCGAATCCCCTTTGCCTTCCACACCGAAGTCATACAACCTACCTTGGAATTAACCTATCCTTTAGAAAACCAAGCTTCATTACTTCTACTTCTCAAGAATCCAACTCGATGCAACGAACAAGTTCAACTGCGAAGTTAGGGAAGTAAAAGATCATCCTATCACTCAAATCATTGGAGATCTTAATGCTGGTGTTCAAACTAGACAAGCTTCAAGAAATGAATGCATGTATTCTACTGCATTTGTATCTAATATTGAACCCAAAAAGATTGATGAAGCTCTGGTAGATCCAAGCTGGGTGGAAGCTATGCAAGAAGAGCTAAACCAATTTGACAGATGTCAAGTCTGGTCACTAGTTCCTAGGCCCAAAGGACAAGCAGTTATTGGGACAAAGTGGGTTTTCAGAAACAAAATGGATGAAAACGGCAATATCACAAGAAACAAGGCAAGACTGGTAGCCCAAGGATACGAGACGAGGAGGGTATTGACTATGATGAGACATTTGCTCCTGTTGCAAGATTAGAAGCTATCAGATTATTCTTGGCCTATGCCTCTTACAAGGACTTCAAAGTCTATCAAATGGATGTAAAGAGTGCATTTCTGAATGGAGAACTTCAAGAAGAAGTCTATGTTGAGCAACCACCTGGGTTCATAGATTGTTCAAGGAGAGAAGATGTCTACAAGCTGAGGAAAGCCCTTTATGGACTTAAACAAGCTCCAAGAGCCTGGTATGAGACCCTTTCAAAGTTCTTGATATCTCAAGGCTTTGTAAGAGGTCAAATTGACACTACTCTTTTCATTATGAAGCATAAAGGTCATTCCTTACTTGTTCAAATATATGTTGATGATATTATATTTGGTTCTACTAATGAAAATCTTTGCAAAAGGTTTGAAAAGCTTATGCAGAGTAAATTTGAGATGAGCATGATGGGAGAACTCAACTTTTTCCTTGGTCTTCAAATTCAACAAAGTTCAAATGGTATCTTCATCAGTCAAGCCAAATATGCAAAGGATGTCATCAAGAAATTTGGTCTTGAAAATGCAAACAGCTTCAGCACTCCTATGGCTACTAACTGCCATCTTGACAAAGATGAGAAGGGAAAGAAAGTGGACATGACTCTCTACAGAGGCATGATTGGCTCACTATTGTACCTAACTGCTAGTAGGCACGATATCATGTTCTGTTTGTGTTTGTGCTAGGTTTCAAGCTGACCCAAAGGAGTCTCACCTACAAGCAGTCAAAAGAATCATCAGATATCTGATAGATACTCCCAATTTGGGAATCTGGTATCCTAGAGATTCATCTTTTAATCTTATAGGCTATTCAGATGCTGATTTTGCTGCATGTAAAGTTGACAGGAAAAGCACAAGTGGGACATGTCAATTCTTAGGAAATAGACTTGTCTCATGGGCCAGCAAGAAGCAAACCTCTGTTTCAACTTCAACAACTGAAGCAGAATACATAGCTGCGGTAGTGCGCCACAAGTGGATCAAACAAGAACTAGTGGACTATGAGATCAAAGCGATGATTGTCCTATAATGTGTGACAACACATCAGCAATTTCAGTCTCTCAAAATCCTGTCATGCACTCCAAAACAAAGCACATTGATGTGAGATATCACTTTCTTAAAGATCATGTTGAAAAAGGTAACATCAGCATGCAATATGTGCCTACAGAGAATCAGGTAGCAGACATCTTCACAAAACCACTTGATTCAACCAGGTTTGCTTATTTAAGAGGAGAGCTTGGTATGCTTGACCTCAATCCTTAACATTTCTTGCAAATTCCTTAAGTCATTTTATAAACTGCCTATATAGATTTGTCTATGAGATTCGCAAATTGCTATTCGGCCGAAAGTCTTAAGTTATTTTATAGACAAGCTTGAGTAAGTATCTGCATTAAAATAGGCAGACTTTAAATAGAATAGGCAGACTTTGATACAATAGGCAGACTTAAGGGCGCCATACGTACAGTGACTCATCAGGTAATAAATGCGGACTTCAAATTTTATTAAATTCCATTTAGTGGCCTGTCAGAGGTATAAAAGGGTAAAATGTACAGTAACTCTTCACAACTCTCAACAACCGCCATTTTCATCTTTCAAAAACCTTTCAAGCTTCCATTCTGTAAATCAGCTCAAATCGTCTCAAACCTCAAAAATCTCAAGTCTCTAGACTTAAAATCATCAATGGTAAGAATTTCTACATCTTTTCTATTCATTTAAATTCTATGTTTCAGTCTGGTTTTGACCTAATTCGAGTTGTTCAAACTGTCCGCCATTGATAAATTTTGGTTTCTCACAATTGTTGCTTGAATCGTGTTCATGTGGTGTAAAATGTGTTTTAATACTTTATGTGACACTATATATTCAGTTTATGCTACTTTGTTTGCTTGAAAATGACAAAATCGATATTTAAAACCCAGTTCATGAACTGTTCTTATATTTTGGTTCAATTTGTCTATATTTTGGGTTTTGATCGAGCGATTCTGTTTATGTTAATATCTGCGATTTCTTGATTATCTCTGTTTCTTGCATATCTGCCGATTTCTATATATCTATTCTCACATCTGCCGATCATGTAGGGAAAATCTAAATCCTCTAAAGGCCGCTACCTCTTCATCCTCGCCTCTGCTAAGCCAACTAGGGCTGCATTGGCTGCTGAGCTCCCTATTAGGACCCTTCCCAGGTCAAGCTATCACCCAGGAATGACTATCGACATAGACTCCATCATTTGCACATCCGCTAGTGATGCCTTGCTAAAAGATTTGGGTGAATGCGGCCTTCTCCCTTGTTCCAACTCAACGACACCCCTACAAAGAACTATCTAGCCGAGGAATTCTATACAAGGATGATTCGCCTCCTCCTCCTAGTGCCTCGAGCCGTCAACTTAAGCTATATCAAGGGCTACATCCGAGGCCACTACATCAAGTTGACCTACAAGGATGTTGGAGAAATCCTTGGGCTGTTGAAGGCAAATTGGACTTGACCGATGCCGAATCGGCACTTGCAGGGAGATGATGAGGGGTCCGCCCAACCGAGAGGTTTTCCGAGATGTCTAGGAACCTCTTCCCGAGAACCCTATCATATCGCCCATCGCTCGACAAGAGCATTTTGTTCAAAAATGGCTCGAGGGACATCTTCACCTCCCAACGGTGATGTGGACCAAAGGCGTGGTCCTTCGCAAGCGCTCGGGCAAAGATCATCTTCTCAATGCTATCCCGGGCGTTTTGAAGTCCAGCTCACCCGTCCATGAAGAGGCCCTTTGTCGGGGTTATCAATGTCATCCTCCGCCGTTATGAGGAGATTGATGAGTGGTCGCTGCGACGACCTCATCAAGGTGTCCAACACCTACGTCTTTACGGTCAACAACATCACCCGCTATAGGGATGATATGGCCAAAGGACAACCAACGCGGTGCTGCTGCTTCTTCTGCTCGGTGGCCCTCTACCCAAGCCCAAAGGTAAGAGGAAGGTCACCTATACTACCATTGGATTACCGCGAGGAGGAGGAGCCTACACCCATTGGGGCTGCACTGCCGGAACACTTTGACCTCAGCAGGCTAGACCACGATCCCTATGAGCTCGAGCCTCCTACCAAAAAGCCAAACTCTCCCTCTCTCACTCCTAAACTCAAACAATCCAGAAGCTCGCTCAGGTGTTGAGAAGGACACATCATCCTTCCAACCGGTGACCTCTCCAAACCCTCTCAACCTACCTCCCATTCCTCCAAACCCAAAACCAAACAAACCCTCCTACCCACGACGAATCCTTTGGCCTTCCTAAGGTCTCCTCTACTTCTTCTTCCACACTTTGTCTCCACAAGTTTCTCCATTGTTCCTCCACCGCCAGTTCCCACCACAACATCTCAATCCCCAACTTCGCCTCTTCCACTCCTACTAAGTCCAAGCATGGCAAACGTTTTAAAAAGAGTGCAAAGAAGAAGGTCCATTTTGTGGGAACCTGCGATGAAACCTCTTCTCCTCCACCTTCTCCACCTTCACCACCTCGCCTACTACCACTACCACCTCACCTTCCTCACCTCCTCCCTCTGCTCCCATCCAAACAACCACCACACAACAGCCATCTATCTCACTGCCACCTCTTCTCAACCACCATCCTCCAAACGACCTATCTCTCCCTCTTCGATGCCTCCTCCCAAACGCCTCAAAACCAATCCCTATGCCAACCTACACCCCGAGGTTCGAGCTCTTGTCCTTCGAGACAGCGGGCCTAAACCCAACCTGCCGACTCGACCCCTTCTTGGCCACCCTGACTACCCCAAGAGATTTCCCGTCGGCCTATGCGCAGTGAAATCATCTTTCAATGGGGTGCCTACTATGATCCTCTTCCTCCCTGGTCCCAACTCTTTTTCTCCCACAACTCGGTTCAAGATCTTATGATCTTCAACCAATGGGTTGCAATCCATAAAGACCTAGGCCTTCCCCTTCCTACCAAATCGGACATCTCCCCTTCCTCTCTGCCTAAACCCCGGTATTCACCATTATCGTCATCCTTCCATCCCTTTGTGGTCTGCAGCTTCATTGATGTGGTCACCACTTTCCTTGGCTTCAACCCTCTCATCCCTCTTCTCTTCCTTTCTCCTAGCCTTTCCCCTTTCTTTTCACCTCCTCCCTTCTTCATTCACCCCCTTTCTATGTCATCTACATAGAAAGGCTCTTCCTGTTCCTCGCATCTTTCCTAGCCGCCTTCACCCCTCTGTTGACTCTAGCCAATCCTGTCTCCCACCGCCATCCTCCACCCTCACCTACCCAAGCCACGGCCATCCTTCCCCTCGGCGGGACCATCGCCGAGTCATCGACTCGTCGATACCTATCTGCGAGGCGTCCATAAATTTTTGAAGGATTTTGAGGTCATCTGTTGACCTAACCAAGGCCTGCACCAACTCTCTGCGGATCGGTCTCACATCACCCATGTGCGGTATTGCATGACCCAAGTAATGGACATTTCAAAGGGTGCAAGGCCGCTTTGATGCTGCCTACGAGCCATCTCGGCCGGCCAGCCGCCTTGCCGCCAAATCTCGGCCTCTTCATCCACGACGTCGCCATCTTCGAAACCAAGCGGGACAACATAGCCACTAAGGCGTGCGGGTCGTCGACATGGTTGAAGGCGGCTACAAGCTTGTGCTTCACTCTCGCCAGGCCAATCGCTGTTCACTCCTCGTGCGAGCAACGCGTAATCTCACGGCCAAGCACTTGGCTTACTATCGCAAGGAGCGCGAACTGCGAGCACCGCCTCGGCTTTATTGATGCCTCGCTTGCGTCCATGAAGGAGGAGATGGCCGGACTCAACAATGATCGGCAGACCAAGCTCATTGAGCATAATGCTCGCTCAGCGAGAAGAACAAAGAGCTCTCCTACGAATTGGCCGATACTAAAGAAGAGCTAGCGGCGACAAACGAAGAAATTGCAAGACTTAAGGTGCTGTTGACTCTAAATGGGCATCAAGAGGCTATGGGCAATCTTCATCAGGCAAAGGCAAAGGCCGTGCATCATCTAGGTCATCCTCTCGTACCGGCCGATGATATTTTGTATAATCTTTTTGCTAAACTTTGTAATTAAACAACTTGTTTAATTAACAATGTCTATGTTTTAAAACTTTCATGTTTATTATGAACTGCTTATTATGTGATTGCATGAAATTTAAACCACTGGTTTAAAGACATGCCCTATTGCCCATTCTGCCTATCTGCATGTCTTTAAATTTAGTCTCATTACAAGTGTCTGTTGCTTAATTTCCTTTTTGTAAACACTTTGTAATTCTTGAATACAATGACCTTTATGTAAGTTCATCTAGGGCATGCTTATTTAATATATCAATCTTTCAAGCATGTTATTACTAGACTTGAACATGGTCGGTGATATTGTATTCGTAGGGTCATGGACTCAAGCAAATAGGAGGAGATTGTTGCATAGATTTGCTTGAATCCATAACCTAAAGTCTAAGTCAAGGTGACTAATGGGCCTGCGTGTCTGTTAGAGTGGCAACTTGAACTTAGGCATAGCTTGAATAGTTTAGGGTTGCTTATTGTATATTGCCTTGAAGAAGATAGCCTATAGGACGTCGGACGTCCTCTGCACAATAGGCAATTTATGCATCAGCAGTCTTCCTTTCGGATATCGGACAAGCTCATATCAGCCAAGCTTCATCAGCAATGTTGAAGACCTCAAACGTCAGATAGTCTTCCTAAGACATGTCTGTCTTGAAGTCTTCATTGACTTCGATGCAACGTTAACACGCAAATCACATTCAATGAAGGTTTCCATTCTTGGCATACACTCGAGAAAAGGACATTCCTCCTGCAAGCACTGCACCGCCTATTTTTAGCAAAGTGTCGGAGACAGATGCAAGCTACGAGCCGGCCTATCGGAGTCAACAACAGATTAGAGCATTAATTGCTCTTAAATTCAAATTAGAAGACCATCAACGGCTCCAAGCTTCCTCCTACATATAAAAGGAGAATCCATTCTGCATTGAAAAAACCTCAATAACTCCAACTTCGAATCTCCATAATCTTCAAGTGCATTAAAGCTTAAACGTCTATCGTATTTCTTTGAAGAGCTTCACTCTCGACTATCAGTCCATTAAAGCTCTTCATTGATTGCAACACCTAGCTTTTCATAGCTCACGAGAATTGTATCTTATTGATATCAATTCTCCCACACAAACACTTGGTCAACTAAATTTTTGTACACAATCCATTAGAGATTTAGTTTGTAAAATATCTAGTGGAAAAACTTAGTACACGATTTTCAAATCCAAAGTTGACCACTTTGGTTGTGGACGTAGCACTTATTTATAAGTGTGAACCATATTAAATATTCGTCTATTTGTGTGTGATTGTGAATTGATTGTGTTGCTTTAAATTTCCAGATTTCCAAGTGTTAAGAAGCTGCGATCTTGACTGTGAAGATCGGCCATTCTCAACTTGTCTGTGCTTCACAAGACTTCCGCTGCAAAATTTTTAAAACCCTAGTGAAGTAAGATTTTTGAATCAATTTCCAAAATTGGACATAGGCTATTCAACCCCCTTCTAGCCTATATAGAGCAACCTTGGACCTAACACACGTTCATCTACGCCAAACCAACTCTCTAATCGTGAAAATATTTCTGATTTACCAAGTCAACATCCACTTCAACAATTTCGAAATAAATCAAATGTTGTAGGAATGTCTAATTTTCAAAACCCTCAACCATTCGAAAATTTTTCAATGTTTCCGAATACATCATTTCCTAATATGTCGCAACAAACTTTTCGGTAGAATACCCCTTTAGCTTCAAATTTTTCTCCTATTTCAACACAACAATCACGGTTCAACCACGGATATTTCCCTATGGGAGTGATGGGAGGTTCTTCGTCGAAAATGTTGCAAGTAGTCCCCATCTTCAAATTTGCCTTTTTTTCAACACAACCGAACCAAATAATAATGAAGAGGTAGATGTTGAGGATGACATAGTTGATGAATCCACTCCTCGAGTGGAAAATCAACACGAACTAAGTGGACCACATACGAAACCACTTGTTTGTGTAAATCCTGGGAAAATGTGAGTTCGACAATTACGTTGGTACTAACCAAACTTCGCAACAATTTTGGAAAAAGTTAGTGATTGTTACAACGACTACCGTGGGAGTGTACTCCACGAAATGTATGTCAATGTAAGAATCATTTCTCTAAAGTGTCAAGGGTGCAAAATTCTCGGTGCCTTCAACCATGCGTTAGCTACCAAGGAAAGTGGGTGGAATGATGCCGATGTTATTAACAAGGCGCACGTTATCTATGAAGGTGACGAGGAAAACGTTTTACCTTAACGGAAGCTTGGGGATTCCTTCGAAAGATACCCAGTGGTGGGCTCAATATGTTGAGACAAGTCAAAATTCGAAAGGAGTGGCTCAAAGAGAAATCGCATAAATGAAGCTGGTCATTTTTCGACCTCTTCCTCCAATGCGAAGCACCCTCGGGCGCATATCCAAGTCGGCCTCCGGCGGAAAGCTACGAAGGAAAATCGAAAATTAAAGAGGCTCAGTGAAGAGTTAATTGAAACAAATCGTATCGAGTCGAGCTTAATGAAAAGCTAGACCGATATATGAACTTCGCAAAAATGAGGCTAGAGGAGCACAGGAAAAATCGGTTGTTGAGAGTATGAGAGACCTTGATGAGGAAGGAAAATAAATCAGCTCAAGAAGAAGAAGAGTGCGCGAGGTTGTAGTGAGATATTTAATTAGATAATGTTGTAATATTGTAATTTATCTTTAATTGTCGTTTTAGTCTTTAATTTATCTATCGGTAATTTGGTGTATGTTGTCTTTAATTTGTCTTAATTTTAAATAAATTTGTCTTAATTATTATGCATCGAAAAAGTAAATTATTGTATTTTCCCTCTTTTCACATGTGATAGTGACAACACATAATTACGCATCGAAAAAGTAAATTATTGTGTTCCCACTCTTTGAGATGTGATAATGACAATCTGAAATTATTAATTATACGAAAAAGTAAATTATTGTGTTCTCCACTCTTTCACATGTGATAGTGACAATACATAATTATTATGCATCCGAAAAAGTAAATTATTGTGTTTTCACTCTTTTCACATGTGATAGTGACAATACATAATTATTGTGCTCTCCACTCTTCCATTATTATCTTTTCGGATCACATGCGTTTGTCTTCCATTATTGTCTTGAGGTAACTATTGGCCTATAAATATCATAGTGTATACACTTCAATCAACCATCCCTACACTTCATTTTAGACTTAGTTTCAACCAACCAACCAAACATGTCTTCAAGTTCTAGTTTCAATTCTCACAATCATAATGAAAATGAAGAAGATCTTAATGATCACGTCGATATCGATAGGGAAATTCAAAGAAGTGTAGAAGAATATATGTTCAACCTCTCCGTCGTCGACGTCGCAAGCATCAAATCATGAGAGAACTATTCGCCTCTCAACAAGTAGAAAGACCCACTCGTCAACGTATATACATAGACAGAAATCGTGTTGATGGACATCAATGTCTATATTCAGACTACTTTGCGGAGAATCCAACATACACCGACCAGCAATTTCGCACGCGATTTCGGATGCGAAGACATGTCTTCCTCCGAGTAGTCGAAGCTCTTGGTGCTCATACTCCATATTTTCAACAAAGATATGAAGCATGTGGGAGACCTGGTTTATCACCGCTACAAAAGTGCACTGCTGCTATAAGAATGCTTGCTTATGGAATGTCCGCTGATGCATGTGATGACTACATCCGTATTGGAAAAACAACAGCACTTGAATGCATGAAGAATTTTGCCGAATGTGTGGTTAGTATTTTTGGAGACCAGTACTTGAGATGACCAACAGAGGAAGACCTTCAACGCTTGCTTCATGTTGGGGAGACACGCGGATTTCCAGGTATGTTAGGTAGTATAGATTGCATGCACTGGGAATGGAAGAATTGTCCCGTCTCTTGGCAAGGTCAGCATGCCCGAGGGGATGGAAAGGCAACGATTGTTCTCGAAGCAGTCGCTTCCTATGATTTGTGGATATGGCATGCATTCTTTGGTACTCCAAGTACTTGTAATGATATAAATGTTCTTGATCGATCTCCAGTTTTTAACGATATTTATAATGGCGTAGCTCCGGCAGTAGCGTTTACGGTTAACGGTAATCAATATAACTTGGGTTATTATTTAACCGATGGTATATATCCTCCATGGGCTACATTTATCCAATCAATTCGATCGCCGCAAAGTGAAAAACATAAACTCTTTGCTCAACATCAAGAGGTAGCAAGAAAGGATGTTGAACGTGCATTTGGAGTATTGCAGGCACGATTTGCAATTATACGAGCCCCAACACTTATGTGGGAGGTAGCTACTTTGGGAAAAATTATGATGGCTTGTATCATATTACATAATATGATCGTCGAAGATGAACGAGATACTTACGGACGGGTGCCAAATGTCTCCGACTATGATCAAACTGACATCACAGATGGTAGTTTAGCATGACAATATTTTAACGAGCATATTCCCGAGCACGAGAGGTATCTCCAAAGAAGGTGTCTTGTTCGAGATAGGGAAACACATCGCCGCTTGATTCATGATTTGATTGAAAATATTTGGAGACTTTTTAGTAATCAACATGTCGGTGGTTGAATAATCTTAGATTTTATTGTTTTTGTATTTTCTTCGCTTTTATTGTTGTATTTTTCTCAAAATTTTCCTTTTAATTGTTGTAATTGTATTTTTATTTTTAAATGAATTAATTAATATTAAGAAAATAGTAGTAGTTTATGGAGTTTTTATACAATTAAATAACAAATAATAATTAAATTATTTTTTAATTAAATAATGAATACTAATTAAAGTATTTTTCAATAAAAAATAATAAAAATATACGAAATTTATTATTATTAAAAATTAATATGAGTTCGAAAATATTAATTTAACAAATATCAAATTAAAATTGCATAAACAAAATAATAAACAAGAATAAAGATATTAAATTAATGGAGATAAAGATGGTGGGGTATGTAAAAATATTAGAGTTTGTGCCACCATTGGAAGGAGGTTTTTGATTGAGTAGCTAATGGGTAGCTTTAAGGGTATTTTTGTAAAAAATTGGTTGAAAATGGTGGGAAGCTCCCCACCCATTGTACATGCTCTTACAGGGATCCCTACTTTAGAAACGAGTAATACTACGAGTAATTAAAAAGTACTAAAATTTTTGTAACGGTGAGTAGGTTATAGGATCCGTTTTTAGAAATGAGTAATGCTATGAGTACTTAAAAAGTATTAAAATTTTTGTAATAAATAATATATCAATTAATGTAGCGATTGATGTGATGCATTAATTATAATTTTTAATTTTATTTTTGTATTATAGCGGTTGACACATCATTTGGTGCAAAAATTTAAATTTTTAGGTATCCATAGCATAACTCTTTAGATATTACTTTAAATTGATAAAGTAGTGCTCCATCCGTCCTTAAATTATTGTCTTTTTTTATTTATTTTAAAATATTTATTTTGTTTGAAAATTTTCTCTTTAAATAATAATTTTATTATTTTATTCTTACTTTTTACCCTACTTTAATTATATGTCATATGCACATGAGCATTAAAAAAATTACACAATATACCAATAAGTCAATTATTTTTCTTAATCCGTGTGTCTGGTCAAATAAGATAATAATTTAGGGACGGACTGATTATGTTTTAAGTTTTTGACAAAAATAAAGTTGTAATTTGATTAGTGATTGTTTTGTCATGCTTCTTTCTGCTAAATATCACCCCTTTTATAATATAAATTGCTAAATTACATTACTACTTTTAAACAACAAATTACACGCAATCCCCACTCCTTTTTAAGTTTATGTAAATAAATTTTTTGGTGTATTAAGAGGACTGATTTGCCATTTAAAAATATATATATATTTTCTTGGAGGAAAAAATGGGGTGCGAGTCAAACCTAGAATCCCTCACATACTTCTAATAAAGAATAACTTTGATCAAATTTAATTCCAAGAGTCGAGCCAAACCACACCGTTCTAAGCTTAAGACATTTTAAGTGACTAATGGATTCAATCTCTTCCTTAAACAAGTGGACAAAATGGGTTGAATTTCTCTATATAATCGATACTACAATTGTTCACTTATATGCCGATAATCCAATAATGCTTACCAAACGTGGATGAGAATTAAGGTGGGGACGGAAATTTCCCAAATAATTGTCCATGCTTTTGGGGCGTATGCAAGGGAAGTGGGCTTGGAAGGGGATGAGCCTTGAATTAAAAAGGGAATAGGACTTGGTTTGAAGCAAAATCCTAGCAGATTTAACCAAGTACTCATAGGAAGCATCCCAAGGCGAAAAAATGGAAAGAATTATCGTCTAGACCCCGTCTTGAGATATGAATCCAAATAACTTGGTTAGCTATCTAAATATATATAATGACAGAAGTACTTTAGCCTGCTAAATATAGCAATTTTTCGCCTAAAATAGGTTGCTAAAAATGGAACATGAGATTCAATGTTCTCGTCAACCATTACACACCTTTCAAATTCAATGTCTTGGTCTACCCTTTCAGATTCAATTTGCACTCCTTGGATGAATGTATTTGTTACATTGGTATTAACAAGAAATGAATGTACACTCTTTGGGCAGCCGAAATATTTCATGATCAAAAAAATGTCTTCTAAGATGACTATAAATAACAGAATATACATTTAACTTGAAATTATGCATCAACTGACGGAACTTCTCCTTTACATGACTTGAACTACCACTCTCCTTTTCCATTAATCAATTAAACATACTACTATTAAGCTTCACCTCAACCTCAGTCATCCCTTGGTTTTCTACAATTTCAGACATAGCATGCAGACGAAATATCAAGGCCATTTGGATTCGACTTACGCCAATCAGCCATTTTTCCTTTAATGAGACGATTACCACTTCTCGCAGCTCATGTGCTCGCTGGATAATCACCCTCTGAGGAGTCCCTTTCCTTCTGGCCGTTTTCTGAACCAATTTTTACCGAGACACAAATGAGATCACAAACCCTCTTACTTGTTCTTCAAAGGGATTGATTTTTATGACTTCCTAGGCTAGCCAAAGAAAGTGAACAACACCAAAATAGAGATCCAATGCAAAAGAGTCACCGAAAAGGCCGCCACCATGGACAATCAACCCGAAAACAACACCCAATACAACCGAGTCATAAATCGCCAGCCACCCAGATGATGACGAACTCGAAACGACTGATTCATACGAACAGGTTCTAACCTAAAAAATTCATATAGATTCGTACCAGATTGTAACGAATGAGGACGAACAGATTCGTACCATGAGGTACGGCAGTAAAAAATTCTTGGACGCAGCTGCTTGAGGCGCGTCGACGACTTAACCTGTACAGGTTCGGCAAAAAATTTCATCGTCGAAACGGCTGCGTGAGGCGCGTCGTCACTATTCTGGCAACTTCTTGGGACAACGAAGCTTTGAATTTGATCGTCTTCTCGTGACGACCATGGTTATATCCTTGGATGTCATTATCTCTCTCAATCTACAATTCAAATATAGAATTTTTAGATCTGTCTTCAAGATCTTTTCAAATCTGATATAATTTTCTCTCAAACCAAAATGAAATGGCATGGCTCGTGAGAGATTGGCGAGATTGTATTGAGAATTACAGAGGAGATGGGGTTGTCGCCGCAATAGATGTAGAGAGTTGGAATGCGATTAGGAAACTAGAGTCTTTGTCGTTACTAAATAAGTTTATATATATATATATATATATATATATATATATATATATATATACACACACGATAAAACGGCATCGTTTTATTGTTTTGGAGGTCTCAATAAAATGATGTCGTTTTATTGATACGGATTTTGGCGTCGTTTCATTAGTACCGATGGTTGTTTGCGTTATTCTGCAACCAATATGAAGATCACATAAAATACAATAATCACTATCAATATTGGTAAAAAAAACGTGAGATGAACATATATAAATTATTTCATATTTTCTAACCGTTATAATGTTATTTTCTTTTTCTTTTTGGTAACTATTTTTTAATTGTTCTGTTATATGTAAAATATTTTGTAAAAATGCTGCTATTAGACAGTGTAGTGGTGAAGGTTCTACGAAAAGCATGGTATTTCTGACTTTAATTTCCCCACTAGCTGTTATTACAAATAGTATGATATAATTAAAGTAAGTTTTTTTTTATTTGTTTATATTTCTAATAATAATTATAATTTTTTCCGAGAAAACACTTCTTTACGGATTACAAGACACTATCATTTACCTCAATTTTCGTCAGTTACATCCTCAAGTATGTAATTAATTGTTGGATTTTAAGAACAATGAATATTCTCCTAACCCTTCTATTTGTAGCATGCCGAGCGAGAAAGTGCATTTAGATCAAAACTAATAATTACAATGTAACTCAACGTAATTTTTTTTCTGTTATATGTTCACGTGTTATTGTGTTGTCTATTTTTAGACATGTTGGGTTCATTTTTTTATTCATTATATTTTGTTTAGTAAGTAATCTTGACGTCAATCTTCTAAAAATTAATTTAATATTACTTTTTATGTTTTTGTTCGTATATGAAATTATCTGAATAACAATTTAAGAATTTACATTTGGCGTCCATCTTCTAAAAATAAATTTAATATTACTTTTTGTTAATAAATTTTTTTATTAAATATATTTTTGTCCTATAATTATTTTTTACGTTGTTCAAATACTTTTTATTTCTCAGCATAAAATCTACGTAGTATGTTTTGTTTTAAGTTCGACAAATAATAACTATATGTCAAATTTGATAATTTATAATTTATAATTTAAATTTATATACCTTTTTATAATTTATAATATTTAAATTTGAATATTATGCACTAGCAACCATCCTCCAAGCATGGAAATTTTACCACAAAATTTAGATGAAGATGTTATATGTCATAATGAGGATGAACATATTTCAACGTCATCTATCGAATGCATACATATTTCTCGGCATATATTTCTCACTTAGAGAGAAATAAGCGAGTTTCAAAGTAGATCTAAAGATTTGTTCATAGGCTTTGATAAAAGATGTTTCGGAGATGTCGGGAGGAGACGAGGGATCGTAATTTATGACCGATCAATAAAGTAACACATAGTGTGAAAAACAATGTAAAATATGAAAATAGACTACATATACTAGGACAAATCGAAAGCCCAAAAATTACATAATCCCATCAGTTCACACCTAATAATAATTTTAAAATTTTCCTCCATTAAACTTCAAAGGAAAGCCAAACATACATCTAACAAATAGGGTGT